>NNCF01129057.1:57224-85477 GCA_002313205.1 Laupala kohalensis
GGTCGGGTCGGGTCGGGTCGGGTCGGGGTAAAATGGGATCGGTTCTCAAAATTCTTCAAATCACCGATATGTATACTTGTTTCTTTATTTTTAAAACACAAAAATCTGAAAAATAATTAAGAAGAAATTCGATTTCATTAGTATCTAGCAGTGGATAACACAGAACCAACAATATTCAGGAACTCGCTTGACTCGTTTGGCCTGCACAAGAGCATGCAACAACATGGCGACCGAGCGAGAATGTTTCGTGATATTCATCTCTGCAAGGAGGCTATACACAGAAGCTGACACCCGTGGTACGGAAACAGTCGTCAGTACAAAGGGGGCATCAGAGTGCGTCTAGAGACTGTGACCGATGCGGTTAGGTTTCTGATTGATTGCACCATATTCCTGTGAAAATGGAGCAAATTTAAACTTCAAAGATTCATTGCAATTGAATTCGTTCAATTCATGTGTGCCGGACAGCAAACCTTTTACACCTTTTACACTCGAGATCAACGAATCCGATTTTCGTGATTCCTCTTTTAATTCATAGATAAGTTCTCTGGCAAGGTTTTAGTATATATTGTGTTACCTTAGTTAAAATTCTCCGCGACAGCATAAGTGTATCTTTAAGTGTTAACCAAAATTATTGAAAGAAGATTTTAAAAATAGATGTGTTAAAATACTTAAACTTAAGGGAGTAATTGAAGAAGATAAAAATTAATCCTAAACCAATTGAATGCACACTTTGTATTGTGCAATTAAGAAAGATGAGGAGAGTCTCAAAATCGTAAAATTTGCACGAATAGTTTTGATTTTACAAGCGTTAAAAAAAACATTCATTTCGGGACATATGACGTTGAATACGGTTTTTAGTACTTGTGGGATCCATGGGCACTTTCGGTATTTCATTTGAAATGATGTTCTTAAGATGTATACCACATTTCATCTCTATACGAATTTTTGCCTTCACCTTTTTTCTGTGTTTTTTACCTGGGCTCTTAGTGTCATGTTTTCGTGAAATGTGACGTATGTAGAAAGCTCTCGAAACGTGAAAATTTCTTTTCCATAATCGTTCCAATAATCGTTTCGAGGTTGACATAGTAACTTTTGGTGGCGGAATACTGTTAGCAAGCCTTTCAATGTTGAGGTGTTTGGTTGCAATAGTTTTAAAATATTCATTAACTGCGTGTTGACTAGGCCCGAACTGACTCGCCGTCCCACCAACCCGCGGGCCGGTGCACCCTCCCGGAATGAGCAGAAACACACCCTGAGAGGATGAGAAGGGAACCCTCTCTTAAAAATTTCCAATCCCAATAAAAAATTTACAACACAAATTTGTAATATAGAAAGTAAATGAATATAATTGAACGGCAAATGTGCTAATAAGCAAGTAAGACTGTGGGCATGAAGACGTTATGAGCAGGGCCTCGAAGTGCAACTACAACGTCGCATTCACGCTTTGTATGTGATCCACAGCATCGTAAGGCGCCTGGCTGTAACTACCTCACTGTGTCACCACTTCCTTGTTCCCAGACGTCTGACCCAGAGGTGCTCCCTGACACATCGTCTTCGGCTCCACACTAACATTCTCATCCTTGGCGTCCGGAATGATTCATCTGCTGGATAATTCTTAATGCAAATTATTTTTTTACCATGCAAGTAAAAGACAAAAATTTTAGTTTAATTTTAGATTGTACCCAAAATTTTAAGAACAATTCAACTAAACAACCATTTTCAAGCTATCGCGGCCTGTAAGCGTTTAAACGCATTGTGTGTGCAACGCAGTATTCATCTATTTAAAGCACGCTACCTCGCAAATGATGCTTGGGAGGAAAAAACAATAAACATTTTTTGTAGGCAAATTATATTCTATAAAATTTGTGATAACTACTTTTACGATAACACGTATCGCTGAAGAGGTATTTTCGAAAAACTGTTTTTCGTGACCGTTGACCTTGAATAAATTTTTTAGCAAAAGTGCGACCGAAGAGATCTTATGATATTTCGTTTGAAGGTTAAGGTGCATATCAAATTCATTCTACGCGAATTTCTGCTTTGTGGAATGTCTATTTTTCCTGGACTAAGTGAGGAAGGTATCCAACCGACTTCCGATATTTTACAGACTGGTAAGAAGAGATGAGGAGCTTCAATCGCGCTACTAATCTGTCAAAGGACTTTCTTATTCTCGTTATGCTCATATTATAATTCGATTGAATAAGATTATGATTAAAAAGTATAAAACACTGGTGTAATGTGCCGTGAACAAGTGCATGGTACAAGTTGGTTAGAGGAAGAAGAAATAAGGATAAGTAAAAACTGATATTTATTTAATGATTCCAGAAATGTTTGCGAATAATTACTTCAGAGTTTCATGTTTCTGATGGTAGTCGTTAATTTAATGTTAATCTAATTCGATTTTTTGTGATTGTAATAGAGGCGTAACTACAACGTCGCGTTCACGCCGTATAACGGAAGAAGGGCGCTTATATGAAATACTAAGTTATCAAACTTTCCCTTTTCTTTTGTTGAAATATGTTTGGTCCATGTTAAGGAAGGTGACGAAGATTTTTTAATTTATCGAATATTTAAACAATAGACCTACATCGCGTGATTAACATGTTGTGACTGCGAGAGCTGAGCAAATAAATTCGGAAACAAAAAGTGTCAAGAGAAAAGCAGTGGCAAACGTTTCGAAGATCGTCCAAGTTCATTTCGTGATGAAACACACGCGAGACTCAGGGTATATCACTCAACCACGTTTCCGGTTTGTTTCTTCTTACCCTTAGCTGGAGACGATATTCTGTCGTATCCCAGAAGCATTGTAAAAGTGCAGTGCCCAATTCTTTAAATAATACATCGTTTTACTTTTGACATCTTTGACTCATGACTAGGGCCCGGATATTAATAAGTCATGTATTTTTTCTGAACCTTATAGTGAATTTTACAACAACTTTTGTACGAATCATGGTATTGTAGTGTAGAAAAATGTATTTTTATTTTGCATATAAGTCATATTTATACCTTTTTCAGTAATAGGTCACATTTGGGCCAACTTTTGCCAGAAATGCATATATTTGACATTTTTTGAAGGACACAAGAATAAAAAGATTAAAATGTGTCTCGCATGATAATGTTTCAAGTGATATTGTGTCAAATAAATACAACAATTACATAACAAAGCATTGTTTGAGACGTAGAGAAGCAGCGTAGCGCGGGGTCGACGAATCACAAAGGCGGTTTCCGACATAAACATCTCACACGTGGTCACACTATTCGGTTTGAACCCCAACTCAGTTAATAAACGCTAATTGAATTAATGCTAAAATTAATTAAATAAACGCTTACATTGAGTGCAACAACACTAATACCGCGAAACACAGCAGCTTGTGTAGAGAAGTGCTGACAGACAAAGGCTGTTATTTGAGCATCTTCAACGGTGCAATCGTTCTTCAAGGACTTGTGCGAGATGACGGTGTCTTGCAACATTTCATTGGAGAAGCTGAAGAACCCTCGCTTCAGACAGTTCTTCGAGAAGTACACAACACATCCAGTTGCAGATGTATCAACATTGAGAAAACACTATTTATCCGTGTGCAACGAGGAGGTTCTCAGCAAAATACGAATGAGTGTTGCTGACCAAAAGGTCTGGGTGCCCACAGATGAAACCACCGATGTGGATGGGCGTTATGTTCCTAACGTTGTTGTTGGAGTTCGAAAAATTGACGGGTCTGGATAAATTTCCCTCCTAACATGTGAAGCTCTCGGGAGAGTAAACAATTCGACTATTTCCATTTTGTTCGACAATTCTATGAAGCTACTGTTGCCGGATGGTGTAAACAGAGACAACATTTTCCTACTAGTAACAGTTGGCGCTTTATACATGGCTAAAGCAGCCAAGGGGCTGCAGATTCTCTACCCTAATGTATACTAATGAGGCAGTCAGCGTGGCTCAGTGGGTAGAACTGGATGGCTGGGGTTCAAACCCCGGTGAGGTGGTGATTTTCACTACACCTCAACATCCAGACTGGCTCCCAGGCCTACTCAGCCTGCTATCAAATGAGTACCAGGATCTATCCTGGGACCCAAAAGCCGGCCGGAGCGAGATGCTGACCACATCTCCTCCCTCTAGTGCCGAGATCAAGAAATCGCGGTGCTCTACCCTCCGCGACGGCCAAGGCTCTCAAAGGGCTGTAGTGCCAAATAAATAATAATAATAATAATAATATATACTAATGTTATACGCCACTTGTCTTGCACAGAGTTGCAGAAGAGGTGCGATCAAATTACTCTGATGTGGACAAATTATTTTCCTGTGCCAAGAAAATCTTTGTGAAAGCAGAAATTCAAGGAACGAGCACCTTCATTGTCCTCTGCCTCTGCCTATTCTTACACGGTGGGGTTCTTATCTGAATGCTGCTGAATATTACTGCACCGACCACCGAAATAAAGAAAATCTTCTGTGAGCTTGATAGCAATAAATCAATTGCCATCAAAACTGTGCAAGAAGTCTCTTCAGATACCTTGTCTGGAAACTTGACATACATCAACACCAACGTTTCAGTGATATCAAAAGCCATCACACAACTGGAAGCTCCTGGTACTCAGTTGTGTGACGCCCTGGATATTGTGAAACATGTGCAGAGTGATTGGGTCATGTGTCTGACAAAGTAAACAACAAATTGCAAAGTGTTCTCCAGCGGAATCCTGGATATTCTACAATGTGCAAAATTAGTGACATCGTTTCTGGGAATGTCGCAGCATTTGAAGACAGTAAACCGAAGCTGCCCTGCAGTGACTTGCCACCTTCAAATATACTCCTGTGACGTCATGCGACGTGGAGAGGAGCTTCTCCAGATACAAAACTATTCTCAGTGACAACCGTAGGTCGTCCTAGATGGAAAACCTCAAAATGCACCTTGTGACCCAGTACAACTCTGCAGAAAATGAAGACTGAGAGGACGTTGGAATCTTTAAACAAGTAGTGTGTAGTAGTGAAAACAAGGTTTTATTGTTTGGATAGGTTTTATTGCACTGTACTTCGTGGGATTTTTCAGACACATGCATAAATTTAAAAAATAAGTGCTAGTTTCAAAGACTGCAAAAAGCAAGTACTCACAATTTGTTCTGTTGTGAATTTTGTATTTATGTTATATAAAAAAATCAAGAATTTCTTTTGAAATAAACTTATATAAAGTAATATTTTATTTTTAAGGTCATATTTGTATACGTTTTAGGGCATAACTGCTTGCATATTTCGCTGATATTTTGGTTATTAAAATCCGGACCCTACTCACCACTGAAGTAGATACATTCAGTTCCGGCCGGGTTACTAGTTGGAGGACACTACGCCCACGACGCCCCTGCCGCAGTAGCAGCCGAAACGTCTAGGAGGAATAGCAGTGGACCACGGCTTAATAGCCCGAAAAACAATAATAATAATGACACCGGCCGTGAAAGCTTACATTTATATAGTCGAAGTCATTATTTCTATGCGAATAAAGTAAGAGATGAATCGTCAAGACAGTACTAGCACAGTAGAATCAAATCACTAACATACCTCCCCCCAGGGGACTTACATCTAGTAAGTACGTGTTTGGCGAGCACGGGGCCCCGAGCTGAGTCTGGCATTACTTCCACTTACTTGTGCTATGCTCCTTCCTTTCTCTTTTTTTTCTGACCTCCCTTGGTCACCTCTTGTTCTTTTCGATCCCGACCCTATCAAGGCTAGGATATCTTTCATTTTCCTCTTTCCTCTCATTTTTATCTTACCCCTTATTTTTTTGTCCCCTCTTATTCTTTGCCCCCCTCATGTTATGTGCCACCCTCATTTTTTGCCCCCCCCTCAATTTGATGTATGTTGTGAGATATGTTTTGGTGTGTAGTAGATCAGGAGGGTTTTTAGTGGGTAGGGTTGAATCATTCGACGAGTCCCACACGCGGGGAGTCATGTTGGCTCTCCCTAGTGCGTAACTGTATTTTCCCTACCTGTACGAGTTTTTCGGGCTCCGATGAACTTTGATGTCGACATGAGCCGTAAAACCCCACAAAAAAAACTAACATACCTGAAATCGGCATGAATAAACAGAGTACCATGTACTTATTGTGGTTTGAACTAGAAAAACATACCTCACCGGCCATTTAAAGGAAATAATTCCAATTATAAATGATGGAGAGAAACGTTGCGTCTTATGGAGAAAACATTTTTTTTTTCAAAAACAGACCAAATTTTAAATTACGGAAGTGATGGAAGTCTACTTTGATTTGCAGTAAATTTTCATAGTGTTTGTACACCACTTTTATCTATGTCACCGGATATTTGAGAGAGGTATTTAACTTTTTCTGGGGTGAGATGCATAAATTACTAATCGCTTGCGCTCGGTCGCCATGGTTGTACACAGGGGACCCACAGGGGACTGTGACGCAAGCTGAAAACTGGGAGGGGGGTCCAAAAATGGAGGTTGGAAGTTTAGAACATTTAATAGTTAAATAATAAATATCCTTTTTAAAATAGCATATATTAAAATAAATGAAACACTGTCGTATTAATTTTTAAACTTAATGGACATTTTAACATGATAAACAATTTCAATAAATTTTCGAACCTGATGAATAAATCGTAAAAGTCTTGCCGAGCAGAGATCTAGACCACTGAATAAGCGGACACGAGCGTGGGATACGGGTCGGGGGTCACCTCTTGTGTATCAAAAGACCGGGAGACTCGTTGCCTCGCGTCAACGAAGAAGTGACAACAGATATCTGCCTCTCTATCTTGCAATGGTAAGATTACACAACAGGCGACCGATCTAGAAAACAGGGTTGCACTGAAGATTCATTGCTTTCCTTTCAGTGTATTAGTTTACTGTGCGTGATCAAGGTCGGAGCTCAATTTTGTATCGCCGTTCGGGAGCCTGCGTGTTCTTGCTAGAGTACTTTACCCGATTTGTGAGGAATTAACCAATTTTCAGTGTGTTGGCAATCATTTTTGCGTTTATCGTGAGTCAAACTTTTATATATGAAAGTGGATAGAACTTTGCGAAAAAAAATTAAAATTAATGTAATAATCAAAATATCTTAAGTGATGCGCAACGGTGGTGAATCTTCTGAGCCGTAGTCTGAGAAATCGTCAAGTTCTTGTCAAGCGTTACTGCGTGCGATTTAAGGTGAGAAGAGAGGTGAATGAAAAACTGTCGTTTCTCGAATTGTACGTTGATACTCGCTTCTTTAATGTACATTTCGTTTACGAATATTTGCAGTCACGCAAACTTACACTTGTTACAAATTATTCTACATTTTTCTTGAAGATTTTCATGGCCTACTTTTCTTAAAATCGTGTACCAAATCTGCTAATTGCCTAATTCTTTTGCTTTGTGTGTCTCAAGTTAAGAAGTGGACATGTATCTGAGGTTCTTATTCAGTGAAACAATCCGATGAAACGTAAGAAACCTCGAGATCTCAGTTTAGCGCGTAAGAATGTGAATATATGTATATGGAATCTGAGTATGGTTTTTTGAAATTCTACAAATTCAAACTCTATTCTTCTTCATTCCTATATTTTAGCTGCTGAAATAAAAATTAAAACCTATTATGTATTGTAATCTCATTTAAATTTATCCTTTATCAGTAAAATGGATATAGGTGATAACATTCTTTTAATTTCTCATATACGTGGTCGAGAGACAGTCCAACCAAAAAGAAAAAATCGCGAAATTTTGGCGGAAATATTCGTTTTTAGTGTTGCTGATACCGAATTATTTTTTAAAATACGACGTGAGTAATACAGTATAGCCTGTAAAATACCGAAAACCGGCTGGCTACCTCCTTCACTGACACCAATACTTCGTTGCCAATTACTCTCTGACCTTTCGCGGTCGGAATGATTCGTTAACTAGATGTTTCGTTGCGCAAACTATTTTTTACCGCGCATATAAAAGACAAAAAAATTACTTTTGTATTGGATTCTGCGCACAATTCCTAGAAAAAAATGATCCAAACAACTGTCATTTTCGAACAATCACTTTCCCTTTATTTTATACGAAAAAATTAAACTGCCGTTGTCAACATCAATACAGGATTCATGAAAATGGTTGCTTTTCTCTTTGTAAAGTTCGTTCGCGTACAATACAGAAAATAGTCCTAAAATGTACGCGAAAGCATGTGCACTGGTTTTGCAAGGTTGTAATATGGAGTTAGGATAAATTAAAGGAATATAGTTGTAAAATATTTCTAAATTTTTGGAATATCACATGGAAGAGGGATAATTTTTTTTTTTGGGGGGGGTAATTTTTTAAGGAGGTTGGTACCGCAAATTTGAGGGGGGGCCTCTGCGTTATAGGGTTTAGTGGGGGTTGGCACCTCTGTTGTACATGATCTTATACATTCCAAACGTGTCAAGCGAGTTCCTGAATATTGTTGGTTCTGTGTTATCCACTGCTAGATACTAATGAAATCGAATTTCTTCTTAATTATTTTTCAGATTTTTGTGTTTTAAAAATAAAGAAACAAATATACATCTCGGTGATTTGAAGAATTTTGAGAACCGATCCTATTTTACCCTAACCTAACCTAACCTAACCTAACCTAACCTAACCTAACCTAACCTAACCTAACCTAACCACACGTGATGACTGTCGTCGTCTCCCTGACTCGGCTGCAGACAAAGGCAGAGATACTTCTGCACGGTCCACAATTTTGTATACATTTCATAAAAAATGACAAATTACAAGAATTGAATCTGAACTCGCATCGCCACTGCCGAGATCTGGTGAAGAAAGACACTACTTGAAGAAATACTTCAGACTTGCTATTTTTGCCTATTCGAAATTATAATAAATAGTTAAAGGTGAACATAAGAAAACACATCCTGAGCCGAGGTGGGTTGATAGCATAATAATATATAATAAAACTATTCAACATTTTAAATTTATAAGTTTAAATTTAAAATGTTTAATTATTTTGAGATCTACATAAAGTTTCACGATTGGTCGCGCCGATCGCCTGCCTGTGGCGTCTCGGTGCTTATATACTTCCGAACGGTGGGTAAGGGTAGATCTCAGAGTAAGATTTTAGAATGACTCGCTTGGCGGAGAGGGTTTTGAAAAGGATTTCCTGTTCATGTCCTGGAACTTGGTTAATTAAAACATACACAAAATATAAAAGATTTAATGACTGAACTCGTAAATAGCTCGAAGGAGCTCATGGTTAAACAATTACTTCAATGCCCTCATGGGCAAGTGATGAAGCATTCGCGTTAATTTCCCAATATGGGTGAATATTCGACGTTTCTGAAAGAACTAGCCTGAAGGGCTTAAACGAGCTGGAGCCCCAAGCAAAGGCAAAGTCCGTGGAAATGTCCCATTGTCTCATCCCGTCAGAAGAGTGGTTAGAAAGAGCAGCCATGACATCTACGATGTTCATCACTGTCGTCTCTGGTTCACTTCGGCTTCTTCAGGATCAGCGTATTCGTCTCTTCAACTACTCGACTATCATCTCTCGGCGACATAACTCAACTACGACTTCTCAACTACTCTACTGCTTAACTGCTCTGAGTGGCGAGTGAGCATCGCCTTAAATCGGATCGCGGGGATGGGTGTGTGCAATGAAGATGAAAACCCACGCCTTCTTCGGATGCGGTTGTTCATAACCATAAGGATATTTTAGAAAGGTCACTATAGTGGGGGAAGGTCCATGGGAGGGGAGATTTACACACGATACCACTGTAGTCGTGGAAGGGGTCGCGGGACGCTGGCTGTAAGGGATGTGTGTCATCCCTTTTGTTTCATCATCTCTGACTATGCTGCAAAACAAGCTTTTGTGTCGAGACGCCGCCACCGGATGCTCTTATCAGTTTGACGGGCTCCGTTTCTCGATTGTCGTGGAGAGCTTGAGTGGAAAATTTCGGTTGAATTACGAAGGCCGTTGATATATTATTATAAAGAACCATTTATGTATTATCGTGAAGTACTCGGGGGAGACGGGGAACGTCATGTCACTCCGTAACAAACGTTCTAATGAAAACGTGCCCAAACGCGTTAGAAATGCGCCCAAAACAAGTAAGAAACCTATTTCAGGATCCATTCAGAATCACGGGCGAGAAGGTCTGGCCGGAGAATTGAGATCTGCGAGGCCCCCTCTGACTACTAGGACTGTGCGGAAAAAAATATTTGATTGTACAGCAAAATTAATATATTTATATTTCTGTAAAATCAAGTGTAGTACGCACACTACGGAATGAGAATCGGAGATCAAAATAAATATAGGGAGTGTGTTTATGAGTAAGAAAAAAAGAATCATAACCACAAAGCACAATATCGAAAAAAATCCATGATATTACGCTGTAACATGAGTGTAAAGTTACATTTTCCTTACCGTATTTTCCCCTGAAATCCTGAGACATGACAGCGCCGAACGAGGCCAATATATTCATTTGGAAAAAAAAGACTAAAAGGAAGATCAGGGAAAGAGGAATTTTTACAAGATGGCAGACGGCTAAAGAAAGACAGCAATAACAAGGAGGAAAATCAAAGAACAGAAATTCAAACTACAAGAGAAATATTAGGGCTCTTGATCGGAATTGGTGGGAAGGTCCCTTGCTTGCTTCCGGAGAGTGAATTAGTTTGTTGTCCTCCACGTGGTCATACGCAGTTGGTACTGCTTTTTCGCAATAAATTTATTATTATTATTATTATTATTATTATTATTATTATTATTATTATTATTATTATTAAATATTTTTAATTATATGTCTTCGCATTAAATTAAAATTTCTTATCAAATGGATGGGACAAGTACTGCTAAAATCGGAAAATATAATTTTTTGCACTCCAAACGATGATTTGCTACTTGAAGTACATAAGGAACATTAAACACTCTGGTGTAACCTAATAAAACAGTATCTTTCTATGAAGAGCAATATACATCACGTAAGTAGCCAGGTAATTAAATTTTGGTATTAAGGTTTATAAAGATTTGCATACGTTTGAAAATATAAATTCTTACTAGACAGAAAAGGTAACGAACGAATCAGATTTCAAAATTTAAAATATTAATTGCATCGTTCTTTATACTCCAAGTCGTGTAATTTTGCTGAAAATTATGCAATATGGCTGCCTACCATGAATTGCCAACTTACACGAATTCATGTTATATCCAAATAAGTAATTATTGTAGTGACTATTTACTGTAAAGAAATACAAGTTAATAACACAACAAAGACACAAGGTAATATTCGTTCCACTCGCTCGCAGAGAGAACGGAATAGCGCCGCATGAGCAAGTGAATTTATTGTTTCCGTGGTTGGCAATAAATTCAATTTCGAAAACCTTGCCAACAGAACGCGAGATATTATCATCATTACTCTTGTGCAGCGGTCGCCAAACTTTTTGACCTCACGGACCAGTAAATTCATAATTTAAATCCCGCGGACCTTTAATAAGATTGTTAAAGTGTTAAATATATTTATTAAAAAAATTGTGATCTGAGAACACATAAAATGTATCTAGTTAATAAAATGAAACTATTAATTGTAACCAAATTATGAAAGCTTTATTAATAAACCATAATAAAATTTAAAAAAACTGTAAAAACAAAACAATTAAAAAATGGTTTAAGTATATCAAACTTTTCGCATTATGCAATTTTAGTGTGATGGATGTTCCTGCTTACTTGAAATAAGACTGTGGATATTTGGTTTCAATGTTTTTACTGCAAGACGGAGAACTGCATTTATTTCAAGCTGAGATAGGTACCGTGTTTTGATGGTTGTGACAGATGAAAAGGCATTTTCACGTAATTAAGTTGTGGAGAATTGAATCAGAATTTTCATCGCATGTTCACTAAGAAAAGGGTATTCACTTTTTATGGAAAGCCAAAACTGAGATCTTGATAAGGATAAATGAAATTTAAATTTGAGAGTTTCGTCGGACGATAGGTCGATGAGGCTTTCTTTTAGATGCATGTTGCCTACAGAACGCGAGGTATTCTTATCATTACTCTTATGGTCGATGGCGAAGTAAAATAGTTGGCTACTTTGAAAACATCAAGACAGTTAGTTTGACAAATATAAATTATTTACAGTCAAGAGAGCTGTCACAAACTGCGTACGACCACATCGACAATAACGTAATTTTCTGCGCCTAATATACAATAAACTAATAAACACAGTGCATTTTCATTTTTTTTTTCTTAAGTTGAATTTCTNAGATGCAGCATAGTGAAGACATTCTAATTCGGCCATGTTCCATTGCCTATTATAGATTTATTTGTTTTGTATTTTCATTCTGTTTGTATTTTGTCCATATTCGGAATCTGTCATACTTGCGCTTTTATATTACATGTTTATTGTATACATGGTTCAATGAAAAATACGACCGCAACGCTACCTATAGTTACATTAACAATCAGAGACAGTGAAGCCGCCATTGTGTCAACATCGCTCTTGTGTCATGTGCAGCTTTTTGCCCGCAGTTTTTGGGAAGTGTATACAGCAAGTCCCTGAAAAGTAAAATTAATTTACTCACGTTAATGGATAAAAAATAATAGTGACGATGGGAAAGAAACATAGCAAATTGAGCCCAGTTCAACAAAAGGACGAATCTGAGCCAGGATCGTCCGATGATGGATCTGCCACTCATAAAGAGGAAGAAGATCCTGCGACAGTTCCACTCCCAAGTAGCGACGATGAGGGTGACTGGTTTGATGGACCAAAACCACAAAAAGAGGAACAGACCAATACCTTTCCCCCATTTAAAGATGATATCGTGTCTGCAAACACTCAAGATATTGTCCTACCTAGTCAACAGGACTCAGACAACAATGAAATCATTAACACTGCTGAAGAAAATTTTGACTATGAAAATACAGTAACATTGGATTCTCAGGACACAAATACAGATTCAGAAAAACAACAACAACAACAAATTACCTCCATTGATGACAGAGAAAATGAGACAAGACCAACAATGGGTGGTGTCTCCCCCAGACTGTTGGAATCAATGG
Source organism: Laupala kohalensis (assembly GCA_002313205.1). Taxonomy (NCBI): domain Eukaryota; kingdom Metazoa; phylum Arthropoda; class Insecta; order Orthoptera; family Trigonidiidae; genus Laupala; species Laupala kohalensis. The sequence continues at coordinate 70,203 of NNCF01129057.1, forward strand.
ATGTTGATATTTCCATATCTGGACAGCAATATGACAGCAATTCTGATTCCTGTTCAAATGCTTTCCCTGGTAGCAGTGTGTCCATAAAAGGAGATGAATCATACTCTATGGAACAACAACCTTTACTCGATGAAGCAAAATCATTGGTAGTAGAAGAGGACAGTATTACAGACTCCAATTTACAAGACAGTGAGACAGTTAGCGAAACGGAAAATATTCATTTTATTGATGTTAATATAACTTTTTATGTTACTACTGTTAAAATATTGGTACCTGACAATACCGATAATTCAAGCAATAGTGATAATAAATATTATGATGAAGAATCATACACATTACCATACGAAATTTCATTTGTAGGTGACAGTGGCGAAGGAGTCTTCAAAGATCCAATGAATCCTGATACCGTAGAGTCTGAGAATACCAAAATATTGGTATCTGACAATAATAATGATCTGATAAATTTTGAGAATGAGAGTTATGAGGGAACTCCATTCAGTAACCTTGATGATGTTTTAAGTGTAGCCAACAGTGACTACATGATGGCAATAGACAGTGACGAAGAGGTCTGCAATATTCCAATAAATCCTGATACCATAGGGTCAGAGAATACAGTAAATGTGCATAATGAGCAAAACCCTGTGAAAAAAATTGTTTTTTGTAACAAAATAGATACGGATGATGATGCATTTTATTATCATACTGTCATCGACGTGCTTTTAGTAGGGTATGAGGGACTTGCTGATATGAGATCTTCCACTGGTACTAGCTATGATTGTTATCTGTCTGATGATGATATATGTGTAATGAACATTTATTTTGTCCATGAAGAACATTTGGGTAGAAATTTCAAATTGGAAGCTACTGCAAAAGTAGACCGTCTTGTTGAGGATATGACTGTAAATATGGTTGATGACTTGGAAATTGGAGGAACTACAGTATATGTAAATGCTAAAGTGCCGAGAAGAAGTATTCTACTAGAAATAATGAAAGAAGTCAATGAAATAGTGGATCTAGAAGAAGAGGCAATGGGTTATGATAACTATTTGAATGAACAACTGCCACCATTCGAGAAATCTTTAATAGGATCTTCAATGTTTCGTATAATAGACACACCTCCAAAATGCAGAAGAGCTGAAAGGGTAGAAGAGTTATTTTATCTTCATTATCCAGCTATTATCACTAAAATTGAAGCTTCCAGACAGAATGAAATTGAAGCTTCCAGAAAAAAAAATGATTCAGAGATAATAAAAGGGAAGGACGGGTATGATGAGATTGAAAGTGATTCAACCTCAACAACCAATACAGAAACCACATTGGATGATAACGATGAAACTGAATATGACACGGCAGAAAATTCTAGCCCTCTGAAAGATTTTAGGAATATTCTGAAAATTACTGAAGACAATTCAGATAAGCTTGCGTCTGCACTAGGAACAAGTTTTAAACTTTTTAATATTGATGAGGAATTCAAAAATATTGCTCTTGATGATAAAGAAGAAGTGGAAGGTGATTGGGATCAAGAAAATTCTAACCCACCGAAAGATGATATAAATATCCTGAAAATTACCAAAGACAATTCAGATGAGCTTCTGCCTGATAAGGGAACAAGTTTTAAACCTTTTAATATTGATGAGGAATTCAAAAATATTTCTCTGGATGATAAAGATGAAGAGGAAAGTGATACAGATAGAGATAGTTTTCCATTCAAAAGTGATGCTGATACAACGTCTAAGTCCTCTTCTCCTTCATCTACTTCCTCCAATCAGAGTTCCCCAGAAGGTTCTAAAAATTTTTTTATGAAATTCAGTTTTCCTGAAATGGAACCAATTCCTGAAATTCCTGATATTGAACCTATTCCTGAAATTCCTGATATAGAACCAATTCCTGAAATCATTGATATGGATCTACTGGCTGAACCTTTTATACCAGATTTGAAATGTGGTCAAAAGAATTACTTTGAAGATGTTCAAGCTAGTACTTCGAAACCTGTTGAGAAAAAACATGTCCAAAAACATAAAGGTCGAAGTGAAGGATATTCTAAATACAATATATCTAAAAAACAAAAAGGTGGCTCTTCCATATCTGAAAAAAAAATTTATGAGAAAGATATTCCACTAGATCCTTTAACAACTGTTGACAAAGAGGACATAAAAATTAAGGAACACAAAACTCCAACTACTGACGAGAAAGAGGACACAAAAAGGAAGGAGCACACAACTCCTACTACTGATGAAGAGGACATGAAAATGAAGGAGCACAATATTCCAACTACTGATGATGAAGATGAAGGTGGACACCAAAAGAAGTCGTAATGAAGGGAAAGATTAGTAGAACTAATATTACGCTAGCAATACAATCAGTCACAAAAATTTACAATTTTATAATAATATTTTTCATAGTGGTTTTACACAATACATATGTAACAATTTTTCTTATGTGAATCTGCTTATGCTTAAACTGCCCCACTTCTATTCTGCAACAATTTAATTTTTTAGAGTAGCCTTTAATGCTAATATTTATGTCAAGTGAGAATTGTCTGATAATTGTTCTGTTTATGTTTGTCACATTTAATTCTTTAAAATTGGTATGTCCTTTTTAATTTTACTCAAATTTTTTTATGTAAGATTGAAGAGTTTTATGGCTTTATGCGGTTAATTGCTGAATTCTTTTATGCAGAGTACTCTGTTTCCATTCAATGTTGGCAAGGTATGCTTGTTTCATCTTACTACGTTATATACTATGTCTCTGTTGAGGTTTTTAGTATATGCTTCTGATACCAATAGTGTGTTGAATTTAATAGGCTCAAATTTTTTTGTCTCTCTTTTGCAATACACGTGTTTTTACTGTTTGTATCATTTTCTAGGATTATTACCTTATTTGTAAAATGTTTGGGACCATGACTGAATATTAGAACTCCTCGAATTCTTGTGACTGCAAGTGTATGAGTCTTTGATTTTTTGTCACAATATCACAATATGTAAACATTTTGTTTGTATTGTTTTTCTGTTTTTTTGTTCTTTCCCTTTTCTGACTTTATTTAGAGTAATTAAATTTTTTGTCCTTTGAGTTCATTGATAATTCTGAGTTTCTGTGTTTCATTTGTAAGTATTCCTTTATCTCCTGCCCCTTCCTGTGTTGCAGAAAAGCCTATGATGTTACAGTATAATTCTCATTGAGATCTAGCACGATGCTGTCTATGTCACTGAGATTCTATTAAGTAGTTAGGAATATTTTATGAAGACTTAGTTCTTGTTTTTTAATCTTCAAATAATCTTGACTATTGACTTTGTTGAAGGCATTGACAATGTATTCTGCATAACGTAAATGTAAATTGGGATTTATGAGATAAGACACAGAAATTATCTACATGAATTCATAAATTTAATTTCTTAGGTCAAGTGTTTGACAGACCAGGTCAAAAGGGCATCAATTGCTGAGGGTCCATGGGACCAAACATTTCCAAAGAGGCCTTGGAAACCTTTTAATAATTTTTCAATGATTACAAGAAAGAGTGTCAAAGTGAATTCTCAATTTTAAACAAAATGTAAATTTATTTTAATTTGATAGATTTTTTTTTTTTTTTGGGGCTTTAGGGCTTCTCAACATCGAGGTCATTAGAGCCCTTAAAACTTGTACAGGTAGGGAAAATGCATTTACGCACTAGGGAGAACAAACATGACTCTCCCCGCGTGTGGGATACGCCGAATGACTCAGCCATACCCACTAAAAACCCTCCTGACTTACAACTCAAAACTCAAATCCCAACATATCTCACAACTTTACTAAGAACATTAAAAAAAAAAAAAGAACTGGAAAGAGGAAAATGAAAGATACCCTAGCCCTAATAGCGTCGGGATCGAAAAGAACAAGAGGTGACCAAGGAAGGTCAGAAAAGAGAAAGGAAGGAGCATGGCACAAGTAAGTGGAAGTAATGCCAGACTCAGCTCGGGGNGGGAATTTGATAGAGCAGACAGTTTATTTTATTATTTTTTATGAAAGAACTGATGTTTGCAAAAAAAACTTTGACGTAAGTGTTTCACAGGTCCTGAATAATAAACACAAGAATGGTCATACTTAATATTTAAGTAGAAAGTACTACATAATGGGATCTTGCAAAAAAAAAAAAAATTATGAATTATTTTAAAATGAACACATGAACTATGTTTTTGACTGTACAATTGATATCTGTTTAAGTTTAAAATCTATTTTATGAATTGTGAGATTCTTCTGGGATCCGTTGGTTGCAAAAAATAGTATACTCTATAAACAATGCATTAAATTAAAGCACATATTATTACTATTTTTATTATTTTTACATTCTTTTACATTATTTTTGTTATGTTTTACAAAGAAAAAATATGGATCACTCAGAAGCATGAAATTGTGAGGAAAATTTAATGTAACAAATCGTTTTAGAAAAATAATGATGAAATACATTTTGAAAAATTATTGCAATGTTGCAGAGAATGATCCATTTTCAATGAAATAAAGTTGAAAGATAGTGATATGAATTGTTAGTAAGAAATTGAAATATTCTTTAGAAAGAAAATACTCTGATGATGTAATTCCTCACATTGGGGGGTCAAGCTAAAATGATGAAAGATTTTAGTCTTAGGATGGTGTCCTTTGTGAAGCAGAGGTAGGTTGTTTTTTAAAATACATACTGTTGGTATTTATTTCCAAAAGTATTAATTTCAAGTTATACTTAAAGCATCATCTCGAATTCATTCTCGACAATCTGATAAAACTCACTAACTCCATTTTATTTCTATTGCTGAGTAACAGAGATGTTCATAATTCACTAAGTCCTTATAGACACCTGTATCATCAGATTTTTAAAAGATTAATTGACAGTTATTTTATTTCAGAGTTCATTGTATTTATATTGTTATTTCCTGTGGCATTCACATAATCCAAATTGTGGACTAACTTCCAGGAGTCTGCATTATGATCCCACTTGCATAATCCATTTCAAACATCATCCATTAGTATTTTGTTTTATTGGGCTAATACTGTTACTTGCCGCAACATTCTAACTATTGTCTCTTAATTATGAGTTCAATGTTCTCATTATGATTGTAAGGTGAGTAATATTACATTTACCAGCAGCAGTGGTGTCTTAGTAAATGCAAATACGCAACATACTTGTTATGGAAGGGACATATCAGTGTCGATTTTTATGTGTGTCGTAAAAAGGTAATCTGTCTTTTTTTAGAATGTGTTTTTAACAATTTGAATAATACAAAGCATTACCATCATGTTCAGGATTATTTGTAACAGATTTAACATTTTCTTGTACTGGATGTAACAAGGGTTAAGAGGAAATCAAATCATTGTAGTTGATACACGAGAATCAACAAGAAGCAGAATAACCATCACTCATCTTGAGTTAGTGAGGTTATTAGAAATCATTGAATTTTTACAATTCGATATGGACTCTAACAGATGAACCAGCACAAGTTTATTGTCAGTCCACTTTGTGGTGATGAGGAGGATATGGGAGAAAGAAGAAGAATAACAACGATAATCCTCTCTCAAGAATAGACAAAGAAATGAAAGATAAGAGTTGGTAACAGGCAGCTAGTAAATATGTTAGCATGTTCAGTTGTATGATATTATACAATATCATGCAAGCTTACTCAGCACGAGTGGAATAACAATTTTGAAACAGTTCCCTTAGCTGGGAAGGGGAAGAATCTATACGCCAATCTTCTAAACAGAAATTTAAGTTGTGATTTATTTGAAATCGCAATCCTTTCTTGGAGACCCATGTGCAATAAGACATGTCATACTGAAGGTGATGAAGTCAACTAGCAGAAAATGAAAACGTTTCCACTTGATAGAGGAGCACTCTCGGATGATATTTTTCATATATTGTCACTCAGGGAAATATTAAAAAATCAATACCTACAGTTGGGGATGTTTAACCACTGCCACACCTTTGATAGCTTATACTTCTCTCTTTCCAGTCTCTAAACAGAGCTATACTGACCTGATTCAGTTATTTGAAAAGGCAGACATACTTTTTGAGCATCATTTTTGGCTTAAATTCCTGCGAAAGTTAATTTCCTGCGAAAACCTTCAGCCAACCCTGCTTCTTCCTCTGCTGCGAATTGTACTTGGATCAGACAGGGTTTGAACTAGCATCACCAAAGGTAGAAGGCAAGTACGTTTAGCACTACATCACAAGCTGCCCATCAATACATTGGTAAACATTAATATATCCAATAAAAAATTAAAACACAAAAATTATATTTCAAAATTAACATATCTCAATATAGTGATCCTGGACTAAGTGACATTTACTAGAATGCAAAGGATGAACATTATTATTTGTACCACCTGGCGACGACTTCAACATAAAGTTGAAACATTGTGAACTTTCAATCACAAAAGAGATAGTATTTGTCCTTTAAAAAACATAAGTCTCTTATTATTTATTTAAGTTAATGAAAATTTGTTTTCAAAAATTGAAAAAAAATAAGAACAAAAAATAAGTATTGTGATAGTTTGTTATTAGAAAAACTAACTAATCTTTGTTCTTTTCATTACTTAATTGATTGCTGTTTTGTATTGTGGTAAATTTATTAAGTTGAATGAAAAAAAGGAGTTTTACAGCAATTTTTACATAATTAAATAATCCACATTGCTATGTAGGTTCCTAAAAAAAACAATTATTGTATCTCTGAGAAAAGAGAAAAGTAATGATATTTCTTCATATATTACCATACCAAGTAATTTGCACTATTAGTATATGATTACTAAATTTGTGGTTTTGAGTGTTTAATGTTTTGAAATATGATATATGAAATAACATTTAAATCCTATTGAATTTCTGGATCTGTAGCTGGTAGATCACTGTGATACCGTCATCTCTGACAACTGAGATTCTCTAAAATATGATTTTTCTTCCCAAGATTGTCTTCTGTGATTATATCATAAACAATGTTAGAACTGGAATGTTTTGTAAATATTAAATAATCTTCCTAAATGGAAAGTTGTATGTCCTGTATTTTTAAAAGCAAGAGACACACCAGATGTCTTAGAAGAAAACCACATGAGTACTTCCCTGTGCATTTCAGACGTATTATTGCCCAGCCACGTAAATTTCTATTTAATGGAACTACGAGTGGAGAGTTGATCTTTCCCCCATCAGATGCATTAAAAAAAAACAACTTAGATGCCAAAGTCAAACTATCCCTCATTAGACCGAGAAGGTGCCCAAGGGGTTTGCGAATGGCAGCAATTTCTTGACGTTGGAACTAGGAGGAGGAGATGTGGTAAACATCTCACTCTGGCTGGTTTGAGCAGAGGATAAACCCGGGTAATCATTTCACATTAGGCTCAGTAGACCTGGGAATCGGTCTGGATGATGTGGTATGGTAAAAAATCCTTACTTTACCAGGGATCAAACCATGAACATCCAGCCAGTAACACAGCACTGAGAGTAATATTTGTAATACAGTCTTACTTTATGTATTACATGCTAAGATAAAAACTTTAGGTGGTTAGAATTGAAAAAGAAAGAAAACTATGAAATTGCAGCAACTGCCATGAATGTTAATACACTTTCTCTCTTTCACTGAAGTATTCCGCTAACGTGAGACAGAAGATATAAATAAATAAATATAAATTTATTGTCAAAAAACAGTACAAACTGCGTATGACCACGTGGAGGGAAAAAAAAACTAATTTACTCTCCGGAAGCAAGCAAGGGACCATCCCATCAATTCCGATCAAGGGCCCTAAGGCAGAGGCGGATTCAAAAAATTCAGCAAAAATTCCTAGATAAGATAAAAAGTTAGCTGCGAGTTATAATACTAATAGAATGTCAATATGTTTGTAATTTTAAGCAAAAAATTACATGTAAGTTATTATCGAACTATAGATTATTCTGAGTATAGTGCTTAAAAATCAAAAGAATTGAAATAACACTAAATTCACGATTTATTGTTACAAAAGACCCGCCTCTAGACAAAGCCTAGAGAACCTGTATGATAAATCCGCCTCTACCCGAAGGAAAACCGGAGAAAAACCCGGGCCAGGATAAGAGTGATACTGTGAGGTGTCACTCTTATTCTCGCATACCCGCTTGGTGGCGGTGACGAATTGTGAATCGCGTTCCCACTCTCAAGTCGATGTGCGACACAGGCACCTAACGTCGTTTTCCCCTTCGGGCGATAGGTGCATAAGAGCGTTTAATCTATTTATATTTATGTCTATACTTAAGACCGCTGGGTCTATTTATATGTGAAACTGTTTGTCCAGTAAGCACCCACTAAGAAAGTTTTTTACGTTAACGGCATTATTCTTATTCTTGCTGTGTCCCTCGAACTAATTGATATGTCAGTTTAATTTTTGTAAATAAATGAAGCTGAATTAAATATCTGAAAGTTAATGTTTGGATTTACCGTTAATTACTTTTTAATAGGTAAAATGCGGGGGAAATGTTTTGTGCGTCGTCTGGACACTTTAATAAGTTTATCTGCTTTGCATTAAGATAGATACTTGTAATTTGGACGGGTCGTTGACTCTGTGCTGTAGAGGCATACTGGGGAAGTAGTTTTTGAAGTTAAGATTGGAGCAAATAGTGCGGAACAATTCAGCACATTAACACACATTAGCGAGAAGAACAGTGCGTCAATGATAAGTAATGACAGCCCAGGCCCTGAACTTTTGAAATCTGTGACAACTGCCAAATTTGGGCATTTAATTGAAGAAGAGCTATTTTAATCCCTGTCATATTTTGTAAAGGTATATTGGTTTTCGATGTTAGGAATTGTGTTAAATTCAGTAAATGACTTATTTGATCAATGGAAATAGTTATTTACCAAGGGAAATAACGTGTGATTTTGAGGGGGTTATATTGGTGTGGTATTCAATTTATTGTCATTTTATTTTATTCAAATTAGTGAGTTAAATTTTTTCATGCGTTTTCCTGTGTCAGGAATCCTAGTACGTGCTTTCCCTTAGATAAAAATATATCGAACCCATGTAATAAATCAGGAGAAAGAGCTAGCTGAGGAGACTGAGAATTTTGGTAAGTGAATGCGGGCCACTACATTGTTGTTTAAACCCATGCTGGTTAAAATCGTTACAATAATAAATATAAATAAATAAATTTATTGTCAAAAACAGTACAAACTGCGTATGACCACGTGGAGGACAATAAACTAATTTACTCTCCGGAAGCAAGCGAGGGACGTATTCCATCAATTCCGATCAAGAGCCCTAAGGCAGAGGCGGATTCAAATTTTTTTTGCATAAGTTCCTAGATAAGATAAAAAGTTAGCTGCGAGTTATAAAACTAATAGAATGTCAATATGTTTGTAATTTTACGCAAAAAATTACATGTACAAGTTATTATCGAACTATAGATTATTCTGAGTATAGTGTTTAAAAATCATAAGAGTTGAATAAAAAACACTAAATTCACGCTTTATTGTTACAATAAACATGCCCCTAGACAAAGCCTAGAGGACCTGTAAAATAAATCCGCCTCTACCCGAAGGAAAAACGGAGAGAAACCCGGGCCAGGATGGGGCTACAGAATTAATGTACACAACCGTGCCAAAGTTGAGTACACATAAAACTAAATTAATATGAGCCATAAGACAACACAATCATGCAAGAAAATAGTTTTTGAAATTGTTATAAGTTGTTTAAAAAGTACTACAGCAATGGCGTGATAAAGCACAAGACGAATTTAACTTTTGTTAAAATCAATAAATTCTTTTACAGTGTAGAAGCACTGGTGCAGGAGGTAGTTTTTAACCGCGGATTTGAAGATATTCAATTTCATAATATCTTTTATATTCTTGGGCAGGGAATTATATAGAACGATTCCCGAATGATAAGGTCCTTTTTGGCAAAGAGTGGTTGACACTCTAGGACGATGAATATTACTACTATTGCGAGTATTGTGTTCGTGAACGAGACTGTTTCGTATAAAAAAAGGGTGGAACTTCAGTAATTCGGTCTTAACAAACACGACTGTTTCATAAATATAAATGCAGGGAAGTGTTAAGATATTTAATTCCTTGAATAAAGGTTTACAAGAGTTTCGGGGGTGAGATTTACAAATTATCCGAACTATCCTCTTCTGAATTCTGAAAGTTTGAATACTCTGACCGGAATTACCCCAGAAGGTAATGCCGTAACGTAAATGGGAGTAAACGTTTGCAAAATATACGCAACGGGAAATACGTGGACTAACTGCGTTAACTAAGATTCGGAATGCGTAACACAATTTGCTTAATTGGGAATTAAGATTGTCAACGTGACAATTCCATTTGAGGTTGTCTTGAATATGGAGACCTAAGAATTTTGTATTCGTAACAGTTTTTAATTGTGTTCCGTTTAAAGAAAGAAACTTGGGGTAAAGATTTTGTATTACTTTTGTGAAATGTCATATACACTGTTTTGTCAGTGTTTACAATGAGACGATTTGCATGGAACCAAGTCGAAAGGTTAGACAAAACTTTTTGACCATTGGCGTGTTTACATAGTAAATTAGTGTCATCAGCAAAAAGAACCATTTTGCAATCTGATGTGGATGATGACATGTCGTTCACATACAATAAAAAGAGTATAGGGCCGAGAATTGATCCTTGGGGTACTCCGCAAGTAAGTGGCTTTGTTTCTGAAAAAGAATACGAAAGACAATTAAGTATTATATAATAAATGCTAAGGACTCACAAGAACAAGAAACATGCAACGTACACTACTTTTAATTCCAACGAACGTTTAACTGTCTTTTATCACTTCAATTCCATGAAATCCAAGTGTTTTTTGCCATTTGTGAGCTGCTGGCGCGCTGGATAGGTATGTTGAATGTTAATGGCATCCTGGGCTGGGAGGCGAACGGGATGGCGCAGTTGGTAAGCTCATGAGCACGTTAAGCTCAAAGTTCCGAGTTTAATCTCGGGCACGCCTCCCATTTTTATTCAACATAACAAAATTAATCTGTTACCTGGTGTGAGGTTCGTAGCAATTTAAGAGATTTCTACCTGACTACATCGTTGTTCCACAATTGCCACGATAATATTTGAAGGTAGACCCTTCCTCATGTTCTTTTTTCGATTGGGGGGATAATACTTGGCACGGCGAAGTAAATGCTAAGCAAAAGTCACCGTGGGCATAACCATACGTACGATCTGGGAAGTATCACGAATTAAAATCGCGTTTTTTAAAATGTAAACGTGCGATATAAGTTGGTGTTAAATGATTGCGAAATGTAAACTCCGACACAACGAAGACTCCCGGGTTAGGTTGGCTAGTATATATTGTAAGCGTCTCCAGAGAACTCCGTTGGGGAACGAGACGGCACATCGACTAGTGTTCAGTACCCTCGCGCAATCCCGGCATTCTGCTAAAAGCCGCTCGAGGCTAGATTCGCGCGTAAGGGTACGATTATGTTGGAGCGACGATCAGCAATAAGGGGGAAGAGAAGAGTAACGTGGTGACAAATGAGGCCGTTTATTTCGGCATTGCCACCAGCGCTGTGACCAACGAAAAAAGTATCGAAAACTCTTCTCTTCGCTTTTATCGAAGCTAGGGTTGTTAGTGTTGTGGCGGCTTCGAGGTTGTATTGCGATGGATTTTGAGCAATTGTCAAATGTTGCATCCACCGAAGAGTCGTGTTGTGGGCAAAAAGGTCTGAAACCACAACAGATGACGTGACTATGGGAAGGACTTCAACAAGTGAATTTGGTGAGGTTATGTTGAACGATCAGCTGAAAGCAGGTTGAGAGGCTTTGGGCAGGCTCAGACGAGTCGATCACTCCCTCGCTCCAATGTAAACAGAGTTCGCCGCTCGCTTCTCCGCTTCACTCTTCTCTTTGCTCGTATCGCTTAACGTCTTCGTCACTCGATGACTCGCTCGCATCTAAACTCGCTGGCTTGTAGCGAGTAAACTCGCTCAGTGTCATCGAGTCCCGCAGCGCACGGACAGCACTGACGCAGATCGTGGTGGTCTTGCCACAGAAAGTGTGCTGCGCAGCCTTTACGCGCTTGCAAAGTCAAAACCAATGAATCGGTCGAGGAGTTCTTAATAGAACTTACCCAGAAATTTATGATCAAATAATGTGAATTACTTGAGAAATAAATTTAATCAATATATGTAGAGAGCAGTGTATATTCGTCTGCATAGTAATGCAGTTGAGTCTCCTTAACTCGAACTCAAAGGAAAGGGTTTAGGTTTCGAATTATTATTAACGATTAACATTCGAGCAGTTGCTCTCCAACATTCCTTATTGAGATTTTTTGGGACAGTTATTTTGAACATTGGCGATTGAGTTTTTCCGGATAGTAACTCGCTCAGAACAATGAATAATTAAGATTTAGACATTCAAAGTTGTCAGTTGTGACAGTCTATCATTCTGACAGTGATTGTTTATAGTGTCATCAGTTTCATTAATGATCTATGACTGATTGTATCGTTTGATCATTAGTCGCGGTGATTGATGTGGTAATAAATGCGGACCGTGATCGATGGGTGTTGTATTGAGAACAATCGATTTATCGAACATCGTGACCCTGATCGATATGAGGTGATTAGGATCAACACGCGATCGATCATTTTGGTAATGGACAGATCACCAAACAACCAGAAAAGTCGACTGTAGTCAACTCTTGACTGACTCTCAACTTCGCTCGGGAACGCGAATGGAATGCAAAAGTGGTGCAGAAGTCGACTTCTGGGTTGGCGCATGCGCATTGGGTTACTCAAATGCCTTTTGTGAGGTACGCGGTTTAAAAATGCTTAATAAACAAGAATTACTTGGCGATTCTTTTAATGCGAATCTTCTGGCTAGACCCAACTCTCATCCTCAGCCCATCGCGATTCTTCTGAGTCTTTGTGATACTATCGATTGTTCTGACTGCGCACAATTCTCCTCCTCAGCGAAGTTGACTACAGTGAATGGAATGCTCGCAAAGTTGACTGTAGTCGACTACAGTCAGCAGTTGGCGTAACAGGAATGCCCCAGGAGTCTGGTCATTGGAGAGCTGCAGCTGAGAATTCCGATCGACTCCACGGCTCTATGGTACAACATCCTGATTGGTGAACGACCTCGCAACTTCTAGAAGCCTAGTCACATTTCACGGTGGTTCCCAACATCGAGGTATGAACTATTTAATACGTCAATGAAGGCTTTTAACAGCGATTGGTTTTTCTTGTGACGATATGAATGTGATGTCCTGGGAGAAAGACTTTTGGCTCAGACACGAGCAACCTAATTTCTGTGTAATAAAAAAACAGTGCAACTGCTAATCAATGAATCACGAGTGTATCTGGACTAGCCTTCAGCTAATTAGAGTGTTTATTAAGCATGTGAATGTCATTCATAAGTGTGGGAGTTGATTGACTTTGTAAAACATTGATAGTTTTGAAAGTAATGATGTTTTTTTTGTAACTTGCATGCTATGGCTTTATTTTGGGGGATGTGTTATCGTGCAACAAATTGTATTGAAAATGTTAATGTATCTTGTTAAAAGGGTAATTACACTAATTTTCATGAACAAGTGTGTGTTTTACTTGCAAAGAATTAATGTGTGTGTCACGACATAAGATGGCCGACTCCCGCGACCTTGTCAGTAAAATATCATCATGTTGAGTAATTATACTTGTCAATTAGAACCCTATTTAGATCATCAATTATCGCGCGAGTACGCAAGGTAAGTGACCAGTAATATTGCCATTATGTGTTTGTTTTACCCCCATCAAGTTGGTATCACAGGTGTGGAGATACCCCTGTGTACCCCTGAGTTAGGCGCGCTAATTTAAATAACCCTTTAGTTTTCAATTATGTTATAAGTGGTACTCAAGTTGTAGACCCGCGAAAATTAAATTTCTTTAATTAAATTCAATTATGTTAAATTGGCGCTCTGACGTGAGGCAATTTTGTTTTTATTTTCCCTTTCGAAATACTAATTATGTTACAATTGGCGTCCCAACGTGTAGCCATTGTCCTTTAATATTTTAATTAAATAATTATGGTACAATACGTATTAGTACTTTCATTTATGTCATAGTTAATAATTGTTATTATTGACTATTTTTTACTAGTAGAGGTGGGCAAAGTTAATCCAAAACTTCGTTAATCCGTTATTCCAAAAATTCGTTATGTCGTTCAAAGACAATTCCTGACAGCAGCCAGATTTTTTTTGAGAAATATGTACCAAACATGTAGTTACAGTAAATGTTTCCTAACACCATGAAAAATAATTGCTATATATGAGTCACGTTGGTTACACGTCCTTACAAAAAAAATTCGTAACTTATTTTAAACCAATAAAATCAAACGGGTTACCTTTTTTCTAGTTTGAGAGGCAATGGGGTATTTTCTAATTACTACCGTATTCCGCTTTTTCATTCTCGACATGGAAAATCGATGTAAACAAATCGATTTCCAACGCTTTTCTAAAGCAACGTGTAGAACCGCGTCTTTCATTATATTATTTATACAAATAACAATTGTTAAAATCGAATTAAATTAAATAAGAAATATAATTTGTAAGCTAGCACATCTGCATCGAAGGGATTGCCAGGACGATAAGTAATCTGTACCTCAACAATAGGTCAAAATACTTTCCTAAATATTGTAGACATTTTATTGTTGTTTATAATATTTTTTATTGCGATCCTTTCGCTGCATTCGAAATTTGTAAGTCGTATAATAATGATGTTTGGTAATCTAAATGCACATTTTAATGTGCACACTAAAAAATCAATTCATTATCTAAAACTTGTGTGTTTTGGTACTCGGGGTTTAAGGGGAATCGGAAGGAGATGCCCAGAAAGTCATATATTCCTAACATAATAAAATCCTATTCTTTGGTTGGGTTTAGATGGTCTGCTACCTTTGTGCGTTATGGAGGGAACAAAAACACACGTTATGTCCAAAAACCCGAATTCAGTAGTTGGCCAAAATATACGACCGAGTTAGGATTGGAAGATATGATTTGTCAGAGCTAATTTCGGACGTTTTCAAAATGACCTGCACTAGTTTTGGGCAGTACGCTGTGACCAAAGCTAGTGTTTGTCCTTTATCAGACCGAAACTATCAGTGACGATGTCATCATAACTAGTGGCGGATCGAGACCGTAGTCAAGAAGGGATGGGGTGGGGGCTAACCGGGGAGGGCATTTCTGTTTGAAAATTATGGTTTTACAACACAAATTTTATAAATATTATCTTCTAAATAAAATACATCTACTCAAATAATCAACTATTAATAATACTAAACAGTAACTGAATTTATTAATTGTTT
>NNCF01129057.1:89122-160495 GCA_002313205.1 Laupala kohalensis
ATTATAACTCGCAGCTAACTTTTTATCTTATCTAGGAACTTTTGCTGAAATTTTTGAATCCGCCTCTGCCTTAGGGCCTTGATCGGAATTGATGGGATGGTCCCTTGCTTCCGGAGAGTAAATTAGTTTATTGTCCTCCACGTGGTCATACGCAGCTTGTACTGTTTTTTGACAATAAATTTATTATTATTATTATTATTATTATTATTATTACTCAATGTAGCCAACGCTTTTACTTCGCCGTCGTCCGTAAGAGTAACGATAAGGGTACCTCGCGTTCTGTTGGCAAGATGTTCGAAATTGAACCAAATTCATAGCCAACCTCGGACAACAATAAACTCACTTTCTCTAGTGGCGCTGTTCTGTATTTTCTGCATCGAGCAAAGTGTGGAACGAATGTTACCTTGTGTCTTTGTTTGTTGTGTTCTTAACGTGATTTCTTTACAGCAAATAGTCGCTTTTCTGACTACTATTAATATTTATTTGGTTACTACTCCAATTCTTTGTGACCACGCTTTCCTTGAAATTTTCGCGAGTGGGTTTCAAGGATTTGTTTCGTAGAGGTTGGCAGTTTGTGTAAGGCAGCCATATTGAATAACTTGAAGAAAAGTATCGTGACTTTGAGTATATCCTTTTTATGAGACAAGAATAACACTCGCCCGCAACGTACTTCGGTTTCCGACCTCCCTCCTCGAGAAATCGCCACAGACATCTGCAAATAGTGGGCGAGACGAGCCCCTCGTTCACAAAGGCTCGTGTGCTCGGATCCTCTGCACTAGCGGCCTGCGCTACTACAATTTCCCACCGTTTGGTTGGTAGCGCCCAATAATCTGTGGTGGGGCCACTCAAGTTCAATGTGTGTGTGTGTTTGTTTTTTTGTGGGGCTTTAGGGCTTGTCAACATCGAGGTCATTAGAGCCCTTTGTGTTTTTGTGAAGTGATGAAAGTTTATAATTGAAATTGTGAAATTGAAAGACGATTTTTAATAAAGATTTAGACCAGTTGCTGGCAAGAAATAAACTACGAATTGTTTTTATTAGATTATGTTTATCACTTATCTCGTACAATTTTTCTCTTAAAGGAAAGTGTCAATGATCAAGTTTATTATCTTAAAGTGTACTGATACAAAATGTGTTTTCTTTCAAGTATAGTAATGTAAATGGTTCATTACGTTAAAATGGCCTTATGTAAACATATATTTATTGTAATGGATTGCGTGTTGATAAATAAATAAATGAACTCTTTCTTTGCTGTTCTTCTGTGATTCATCTCACCTTAAAATATTGTTTCAGGTACGCTACCTGAAGAGAATGTCCCACAAATGTGTTCCAACTGCAATTTTATTTATTTGAGTAAAGGACACGATTCTTTTGATTTCATGCTCATCCTGTCGTTTACCGGAAGGGGGTGAAAAAATTCCTTTGAATTATTGGAAGCGACCAAAATTGTTTGTTGTTTTTATTGAAACATTTTCATGAATGAAAATGAAGTCTCGAAGGTGAAGTCATATACATTCTGTAGGGGAGACAAGATAATGACCACTAAGTGAAAAAGGGGCAAGAAGTGTACCCTCTTAATTGAAAAGCACATTTAAGTGCTGCAGAAACGAAGTAACAGATGTAAGGACCCACACGAGAGAAGAAAACAATTTTAAGATAAACAGGAGGAAATTTACGAGTGGTTGAAGTGCAACATTCAAAAGATTTCGTACTTTCTATTGTGGTATAACTGAAGAAGAAAAGAAATAAGAAATTGGAATTTCCTTCAGTGATGTTGATAAAACTTATGTTTTGTGTAATTTTGAAAGTGCTCCTCAGATTGCTAGATGTGAAAAAATTGACAGTGAAATGAATGGGAGGTTTGTATGGGGGGTTGATGTTCCTACTCATGGTTTTAGGCCTGATGGATAGGCACTGCAGGGTGGTTCTGTCTAACGTTCCCGCTTTGTAAAACTGGACTTCATTGAGTTATATTCAGTTGTGACCGGGCTGATAGTAGCGTAAGTTTTATTCTGGTCACTTCTGTTGTATCTCTAACAAGTCGTTTAAGTATTAGCTGAAGTAATTATGAGTATAATAATTATTTTGCTGGATGTATCATATCAGCATTTCTTAATTAATATGCTGCTGGGAAATTCATCAAGATTTAAAATATTTATTTTATTTTTATTTTTGTGTAATTATTGATATTCATAATGCATTTCGTATTTTGGTGGTGTATCACTTTTGAATAATCCAACCCCATAATTAAATCCGTAAATATTTGTCCAAAAGATGCTGATGTAGTATTAAATATTTTATACTCGGAATATGAATGAAAACTGGAAAATATAAGCACTTATTTTATAAGTGATTGTGCAGCTGTGTAATTTTTTACCTATTTTACACCCTTATTTTCTGATTTTCTAGTTACTTTTTTATTTTTGTATAAAATGGCTACATATATATCGTGTGTGGTGTGGATTATGAGTCCACTTATCTGTGGTGACATGAAGGGTTTAAAATATTTTTCGACTTATAAAAGAATGTATTCTGGTTAATTATTCTCAACAAAAATGACTAATAGAACCAGTTATTTGTATTTAAGTGTTAGACTTTCTAAAAGAACAGTAAAACAAATATTAGTTATTAAAAACGTGAGAAACCAGTCTGCAGTAATTTGAATGAGTATACAACACTAAACGATAATAATAAAAGGTTCTTATGAAAACGTGCATTTTATTTATTGCAAAAAACTTGCTGTTAACGAAAGATTGATCAGTAGAATTTACATCTCTTGATAGAAATGATATATGATATATTTAAAGTTCCGTGGCTAGGAACGCTGGAATACACTGGTTGAGAGGGTGCGCATTAGCCGCATCCGTGGTGGCCACAAGAGCTGCCTCCGGGACGAGGTGCCATCTGGACGGTGCCAAACTGGCCGCTGCTACCTGCCCAGCTGCCTCCGCAACCTATGCCTTGGCACGGTATCTGCTGTTGGCAACCCATGCCTTGGCACGGTATCTGCTGTTGGCAACCCATGCCTTGGCACGGGAGTCGCATTAACGGTGGGCAGTGCACGTACGGCCACATCGGCACTGGCTGGCAATAAGGTTGGATGCGTTGCGATTGGCAGCACGACGAACAGCAAGGGCCGTTCTGGTTGTACTGGCACGTGTTGCAGTTGGTGGCACCGCAGTACGATGGTGGGCAGACGGGACCGCACTGATTGGTCAGACATCGCGTGAATTGCCTGCACAAATAGAGAACGTGATTAAAACCGCTGTACAGCTCGGATATTATTAGAGAGGAAAACAATTATACTCCAAGTCATGTAATTTTGCCGAAAATTATGCAAAATGGCTACACAACACAAACTGCAAACATATACGAATTGAAGTAACATCCGAATTAATAGTTGTCACAAAGCTATGCAAATTGCTATTTTAATACTCACACAAATGAACACATTACTTTAGAGAAAGAATCAAAATCACACAAAGAAACAGAACTTCAAAAAACAAATAGTAATTTTGCACTAAAAGCGTTTGGCAATAAAGAGGGAAAATAAAATTCGCAGACCTAAAAGAAAAAGAATTTCCTTAACCGAATAAGTGAGACGTAATGAAAGTATTTTATTATAAAAAAATTGATTAACCCGCCAACCTGGGTCCCACAATTGGGAAGCCAGGCTCTGCCTGTCACAAGCCAGAAAAAAGGGTGAGTGATAGACGAGTAACACCTCATAAAAACACTGGTCCGGCTGGTAGTACTTTGTAAGGACCCCTTGCTAGGGTTACAGGTGTCAACGATTTTGAATGCGTGTGTCCGAACGGTCCATAAAGCGGAGGAACTCTCTTCAAGCTCCGAGGCAAAGGGTACCACGATTCCACATGTTAGTGGCGATAACCCGGTAGCGTCTGTTCTACATGTTACTGGCGACTGATTTAACAAACTCAGAAGTGGAACTCTGAGCTTAGTTAGACTGGAATCTCAATTTTAGTAAAAAATCCAATCCAAGTAAATCAACATGGATATAGCACCTTCAAAAGAGAATTACCCCAGTGGGTCAAATCCTACGGTTGAGAAACCGCAAGTGGTCTATTCGGATTCTGGGGAGACCACAGTAGTGTGCATGGAGGTAAGTCGGAGTGCCTCGCAACCCCGTAAGCACAAGATCAAACCGAAATCAGGAATTTGGCTCATGGCATTTAATGCAAATTCTTTTTTGAAAATTGGAAAACTTAATAACAACCTTGACAAATCCAGAGAACGCAAAATTAAAATTATTGCATTTAAAGAATCGCGAAATACAGACGAGTATCCTTTCGATTCAGAAGGATACAGAATATAGAAAGGAAAACCACGAGAGCGAGTTATGGCAAACTGTCCACAATTTGTGACTGAATTTTTAGTAGATAAGTCAATACTTGATTCAGTTACAACTTTCAAGTCCTACTCAGGTCGCGTCTCCACACCAACTATAAAGTCAGCAAACAAGATCAACACTCTAATCAACGGACATGCACCAACTAATATCACCAACAGAAACAATCCAGAAAAAGTGAAAGAATTTTGGAATCAATTAGATAATAATCTCCAAAACATCACAAAAATCATGTCAAAATCCTCGTAAGTGACTTCAATGCGCAAATTGGCAAAGAAAAAAATATAGATACTGTGTTGGTAAATGCCAGGACATAAACAGATCAACCGAAATGGCATGCGACTCACTGAGATATTGTAAAAACCATGACCTCTTTTTCAAATCGACATTTTTCAAGAAAAAAACTAATACCAAAACTCGGATCTCACCCAATCGACTATAAGGTGAATACCAACTGAACTATGTGATGATTTCCCGTCAAAATATAGTAGAAATCATGAACCTTAAAGTTCTTGAAGGAATAGATCAAGATTCTGATCATTACCCCACAAAATTCTCTTTAGACATCATTCCAGAAAGGAAAGTTCACTCAGAAAACCCCACGCCGCAAATACGACGTACAAATTTTAAAAGGAAGTGACAAATTTAGAAGAGAAACACAAAAATTAAATCCACAAAACTGGCAACAACTCCAAGCAGGACTTGCAAAAGCGACAGAAAACATAGCACCTCAAACCAAGACACGGAAGCACGCGTGGGGGACAGAAGTGTGTGATCAACTCATGAAACTCAGACAACAGGCATGGCAAAATGCAACAAAAATTCAAAAACCATGCAAGACCTCGAGGACGTCAGAAAAATGGTCACAAAAACAATAAGAACAATTCGTAAACAACATGAGGACTATAAATTACTAGAAATAAAAGTTGACTTCAGGAAACACAATTCACTACTACTGAACATTCAGTCAGGAATTAACTAAGTACTCTCCCCCATCGCTCCAGTTCAAAAACGAACATGGAGAAATTGCTCACACCAACACTGAAAACTGTGAAATACTTTTCTAAATTACTAAATTGTGAAAAGCCACAAGAAATATTCCAATTCTACCGTGCACAAAACCACCGAGCGTATAGGAAATTAAGGAGATAATTCACTAATTGAAAAATGACAAAGCATCAGGAGAAGATCAAATCACCGCAGAACTATGGAAAAATGCAGGAGAAAATCTCATCATAAAACTCAAAAAAATTATAGATGAAATATGGCAAATTGAAAAAATCCCCGCAGAATAGAAGATGGCGATCATTCATCCACTATACAAAAAAAGGAAGCAAGGCAGACCCCAACAATTATCGTGGAATATCACTGCTTTCAGTAACCTATAAAATTCTATCCAAAGCCCTCTTGAACCGTGCAGAATCACAACTGGATCCAGAAATCGGTTAATACCAAGGCGGATTCAGAAAAGTCCGATAATGCGTGGAGCAAATTATTAATCTTAAGAACTCGATGAAATATTTCTGCAATTCATCAAACAAGAATTGTGTCATAATATTCGTCGACTTCAAAAAAGCATACGATAGTATAGACCGAGAATCACTTTTTAAAGTACTAACAGAATTTGGACTTGATCAGAAAACAATAAACATTAAGATTTTGTAGTCTTAAATCACTCATTGTGGAACGAAGATAGTTTTTTATCAACTTCAATTTGGAGAAGTTCCTTTCGCAACTAGCGACACTAATAGCAATTGTTAAAAAATTCTTAGCAAAATTGCAATGTCGGGTACAGAATTTTCCAATCTAACCTGTTGAATAAATTCTAGTAGATCAAGAGGGTCTCTCCCCCCCCCACCCGTTTTCCCAACGGTTTGCCTCTTCTTAAAGTCATAAACCTCTTAAACCTCTTACAGTCGTAAAAACCTGGATCCTCTTTCTTTCCATATGGAACTGTTCTTTACCAATGTCAATAAAGTCATTTATTTGACAATCAAATTCTTCATTTAGTATTACACACGAATATTTTATTGCAAGGACATGCAACTGATCAAAGCATTCTTTTATTTCCTTTATAGTTCTATCCATTGTTAAAAACCCACGTCTCGCGAATTTTCCCCACTCATATTTTTTCTCTTTCTAACTCGACGCTCAGTCGATATCTCCAACTCTTCACAAATTGTTTTGGCTGCTATAACAGCGTTTTGTATCAGCGCATCTCTTTGTTCCGTGAAATGGGTTTGCAAAGATTTATTTTATATGGCATTGATGGACATTAAACTCTTTTATTTGCAGGTATTTTGTACGTCATTAATTTCCAGAAGGACGGATTCCCATAAATTGAGATAACATAGAAAAGAAAAAGATTGCATTGAATTAAGTAATATTCCAGCATCTGATCTCCTTTTACTATTTTCTTCTTCAAATGCCAATTTTTTCAAAGCACTTGAAATGTAAAAAAAAATATTTTTACTATTGTCACCGCTTCTGCTCTAGCGCTCCAGCGAGTTTCTGCGCTGCGTTTAGCACCTTCTGACCAGTGAGAGAAAGTAAAACGTCCCGTCGATGAGTGGAAGAAGGAAAGAACGAAAACAACTGTTGAATATTTCCAAAAAATGCTATGGAATCGATAGCAGTAGAAGCTGCGTGTAAACATGCCAAGTTTAAAGAATGATTTGTACATGCTACAAATTCTGCACTTGGATTTATATCTTTAATGCGAGTTTGAACACCGATGTGCTTTCCTGCCATGACGGCAGCATTATCGTAATTCGGCTGCATTTTTTTTATATCTAAACCGTCATTTTCTAATTTCATTAAAATCATATTTGCGATTTCCTCAGCAGTTTTTCCTTTAGTTTCTACAAAATCAATAAACGATCCTACAATTTTAACTTCGCTGCCATCAGTAACTACTTATCTAATAATTTGACTGGTTTGATCTTTCTGAGAAATATCTGGAGTGCTGTCAAATATCATACAAAAGTATTTGGCTTGCTTTACTTGATACATAATTGTTTTTCTCACTGCGCCTCCCAATAGCTCTATGAATTCATTCTGAATCTTCGGCGACAATTAAGAGATACTATATTTATTACCCATCTTAATTTTTACTGCATATTCACGTAATACTGGGTCGTACGTAGCCAACAAGTCAACAAGATCGAGAAAATTTCCTCTATTTTCCATTGAATTGATGTCTTCCTGATGAACACTTTCACGATCGACCTCGAAACGCCAAATTTTGTTTAGCTAAGAATCTAATTATATCAAGTATTCTTGTTAGAATTTCCTTCCATTTTTTAATTTCCTTATCAATATTCTGTTGTTGTAGTTTATCAAAAGTTGCGCCATGTCCAAGTCTTATTTCTAATTCCTTCCATTGGGAAATGATCGAATGTGCTGTGGTCTCAACTCGTGTTGACTTATTTCGGGATTAAGTTTCCACCATTTGTTAAAACCATTTTCCGTGTTCAAACTTGATTGACAAAGATCATCAAACAGTTTGCAGCAAAAGCAATAAATACTGTTCTTCGACGGTGAATACACCATCAACGATCTTAACAGCTTTCACCATTTGGCAAAATTTGAAAAAACCAGTCGCGATCAAGCTTTCTTGTTCCACCCTTGGCTTTGATTGTATTACCAGGACGTTTTCCTCCTTCACTGAAATCGGCGTCTAAATTTTGAATCGCAAACGGACCTTGACGTACCAGGGATACTCTTGTATTGTCGTCAATCTTATTTGCCATAATCCAACATCTTTTATAGAAATAGACGGAAAAATTTGTGCAGCTGCTTCTTCGCCAGTACTTGAGGCAACAATATTGAAAGAACTAGAAGTTGATACACGGGAGATGTATTTAAATAGTGTTTCAATATTTTTCTTCTGTATTTCCTCCCTTGTCTTCTTTTTCTTTCTAAATGACGCTCCGCTTTCTTTTATTCGTTTCATCCTACGGATACATTAAAAAAATAAATTATAGAAATAAAACGTCTATTTCGTATTTTTAAAATACGTCTTTTCCAAAATCATTTATGCCTCTTGTAATGTTTACTAATAGAGAAATTTGAATATTTTCATATTCTTGTAAATCTTAATAATTTTCAGTAAAATATACGAATTTAAATTATTTAAACATTTCTTCAATTGTAAAAGCGTAATATATTTAATAAATAACTATTTTTGATAAATAGATGAAATATTTTTTAAAAATAAATAATAAATTTTGTGAAATGTCAATAAAACACAAATAATTTGTGCTACATTAATGCAATAGAAAACAAAAGAAATTTAATTTTTAATAACTTTCAATAGAACAATTTTCTGAAAACTGAAACAGTAATGCAAATTACTACTTGCAAGTTACATAATATTTGAACCACCATGCAGTAAAGAGTGCGTACAGGTCGACCGCTTAACTTATGAAAATATATCGGATATCGCGGACCTTCCAGATTATTCATACGCGGCCGCCAATGTTTCGTCTAGTATCGGTACCTGCGTAAATTCCAAGCACCAACGCGTGTTGGCCCCTGAGGGACGAAGTGGACGCAGAGATGTGCGACTTAGCCGCGTCATCTCCACGGTGACGGTGGCACTACGAATTCTATAAACATCGAGCACTGAGTAGAACATAGAACTTCTACTCGACGTCGGAACCATTGCCAGTCCTCATGACCGTCGTTGCGTGAGCATCTTCCTCCGGCTTTGCAGGTGCTTCCTTCAGCAGGTAGTCGACGGACAAGCAGTGTCATCTACTTTCAGTAATAACATAAGTACACATTTATCAGTAAAAACTTTTTGTCAGCTAAATTGATTTTTAATTGACTATAGCAGCTTTTCAGTGCGATCTCTTTTGTTGTGTTCACTTGTTCCATCTATTGTTAAATCTGCCTTTTTTTCCTTTTTCGCTTTTCTGAGATAAATAAGTTAATAATGCCTCTCAAAGCTGCCAAGTCTGTTAGTGGATCTCAAATTTCTTCTGAGATTGCCAATGCAGTGCGACAGTCAGAAGATGTTCTAAATACGTTAGCCAACTTGGTGACGGAGCTAGTCTGTAAGCGACTAGAAGAAACGATAAATTTCAATTTCAATTTGGTTTCAGATCTAAAAAAGGATCTAGATACGTCTAAAAAGGAAGTTACTGATCTGAAACGCCAACTCGAGGAGCGGACTGACCAACTCGAGATGTATTCGCGTCGCAACTCGCTGCGTATCTTCGGAGTCGGACAAGGAGGACACGGACATCTTGACTATGAATGTCGCTAAGCAGATATGTGTACCTCTTGATTTATGTAACACAGACAAAAGTCACAGAGTTGGTCCGAAGATCCAGGGTAAAATTCGCCCGATAATCGTTCAATTTGTTTCTTATAGGAAACTACGAGAAGTGTTTCGCGTAAAAGTCAGTTAAAAGGGACTGGTATTACGATTCGGGAGGATCTTACGAGATGGAGGTTCTTCAGGCTGCCATTGCGCGATATGGAACCTCGTATGTTTGGACTGAGGATGGCAAAACTGTAGTAAAGAAAGGAACGACGCGCCACCGAATCCAAACTATGGCTCAGCTCTCAAAACTTAACTAGCCGTGCGCTCGGCTGTACTCTTTTTAACAAACCAGAGAAACTTCAATTTTCTTGTTTGTATTTTTCCTTTTTCTCGTCTGTATATTTCGTCTTAAATTTTAATTTTCTCTCTACTTCTAGTCCTTTTCTATAATTCTTTTTTGAATTCTTTTCATCTATTGATCTATAACATTCCCCCATCACTTACGGAAGTGAACTACTTTCCTTCTCACCAAATCCTTGTTAAATTTCTTTGATTTATTTTTTATCTCTTCCGTTTTCCCCTATGGTAATTTAACTAAGAATTTTTTTTCACCCCTACTTTACTAATTAGGTCTTTCATATAACTTTGACGTTAAATTACCGTTCAGCATTTGTTCCTTGTCTTTTTGTTTTTTATTTATTCCAACTATTATTCTCCAAAGTTTAAAGAAAATAATTATTTATTCATCATTTCGATATTATAGCTTTTAGTAATTTGTGTGAACTGAATTAATTCTCAATATTACTGCAAATCATCCTCTGTGAATGTTCCGCGCATGAACACCCCTTAAGAATTTTCCGAAATATTTCTATAGAACGTTTCCGCATGCGACCTGTACAACCGTTCGAAACTTCCCAAACCCTTTTCCAAGAAACTGCCTCGGCTGCCACCGGTGTATCGCAATACAACGTCCTTCGTAATCCTTCTCCGCATCCTCTATTTGTAGCGCTTGTCAAAGCACAATCTCTCCTGTCATCACTCCGAAGTTCTTAGCATCCTGTCGAACTGAGAACTCCACGCATTGCTCGTAAGTGAAACATGGCTCAAAAATTCTTTAAGTTCCGGATTAGTCAATGTTCCCGGATATCACCTTTTACGAGCTGACAGAAAAATGTGTGGAGGAGGCGGAGTTGGGATATTTATCCGCCATGATTTAAAAAGCAAAGTTGTATTCTCTTCTGAAAACGACATTACGCGAAAAGTCGAGAATCTTTTTATTCAAATTACTTTAAAAAACAAAAAATGCTTTTTAGCGGTTATATACAAACCCTCTATGCGTGGTAATAATCATGAGCTTGATGAATTATTCTCAATTTGTGCAACTAAATTTGATTCTATAATCGTGATGGGTAATTTTAACTGTGATCTCAAAAGAAAATTCTTCACACGCAATTAACTTTAATAGATTATTTTATGGCATAAATTTAAAAATTCTTCCTCTGGAGCCGACACATCACACAAATAATTCTGACACTTGGATCGATCATATTATTACTTCAAACCCGGAAAAGGTTCGATTATATGGGCAATTTCCAGTTCCTGGTATCTCTAAGCACGATTTAATTTATGTTTCTTATGGTCTGAAATGTTCTAAGTATGTACCGAAAATAACAAAGAATCGCGATTTTAAGAATTTAGACCAGTGCAACTTTCTCAAATATATCATGACATGACATTTACAACGACGCGTCTCTGGACAACAAAGTAAAGCTTTTTACTGACCAATTAATTAACCACATTGACAAACACATACCCTTTTAAAACACCCGGGTAACTCGGTCCCCAGCACCTTGGTTAACTTTCGAAATCAAACAGTTAATGAAGGATAGAGATGCAGCGTTTGTAGAGTTCCGAAAAACAAAAAAAGGAAGAAGACATGAAATTATACAAAAGCTTAAGAAATATTGTAACGCAAAAAATTAAGTATTATCGTAATACATTAGGTGCAAACCGGGGTAGTAAATCACTGAAAAACTTAAAAGTAATGGATTGGGTAAGACATCCACTTCATTCGATATCTGTATACCTCTAGATACTTTAAATACTTTAAAAATTTCGTAGGCCAAACATTGTGCATCATTGAATCTTTAAAGCTAGATGTGTTAAAGTCTTTACAAAACGATGAGAATTACTCAGAAAATCATTTCTATTTTACGTCTATTACTCAAGCAGAGGTATGGAAGATCATGATGAGTTTAAAATCAAATGCCTCGGGCTCAGATAAATTAAACGCTAGACTATTAAAATTATGTAGTTACTTCTGTGTTTCACCTATTACGGATATTATCAATTATTCACCCTCCAGTGGTAGCTTCTCTGCTGCGTGGAAAACTGCTTTGGTGCACCCTCTCCCCAAAACATCGCATCCCTCAAAACCAAATGAGTATCGACCAATTAGTATTCTCCACACTCTGTCACAAAATATTAGAAAAAGTGGTTCGAAATCAAGTGGAGAGCTTTCTCTATCACAAAAATATTATTAATGAATGTCAATCCCGTTTCCGTTCAGGTAGAAGTACAGGAACCGCCTTGTTGAATGTTATAGAAGATGCTCGCTATTCGATTGACGCGGGAAACGTAACTATTCTTGTCCTTCTCGATTTTAGGAAGGCATTTGATTCAGTTGATCATGATATTTTGCTTGCAAAAATTTTAGGTTTCGGATGGCCTTCAATAAAATGGTTTTCGGAATATTTAACAGGACGAAAACAAACTG
This sequence comes from Laupala kohalensis, assembly GCA_002313205.1. Classification (NCBI taxonomy): domain Eukaryota; kingdom Metazoa; phylum Arthropoda; class Insecta; order Orthoptera; family Trigonidiidae; genus Laupala; species Laupala kohalensis. Next base: position 101,538 of record NNCF01129057.1, read on the forward strand.
TAGTATCTGAAAATAACACATCTTCTCTTCAAACGGTGCGTGGTGTTACGCAAGGAAGTGTCCTCGGTCACCTTGCTTTTTTAATTTACGTTAATGACGTCAATAAATCTCTTAAGCATAGCAAATTTCAAATGTACGCCGACGATCTTCAAATTTATATTAGTGGCAAACCGTCTAACATAACTTCAATTGCGCAAAAACTTAACGAAGATCTCACCTCACTCAGTATGTGGGTAAAATCTATCGACCTCCTCTTAAATCCGTCTAAATCACAATGCTTATTGCTTGGTTCAAAGAAAACCCTCAGTAAACTTTCAAATTGCACTCCTCCCAATACATCAATTAATAAGACTTCTCTCGTTTGGTGCAGTCAAATCTAACAATGTAAATTGAAAGCTCGCTAAGTTAGGAAACCCAAATAGACGAAACATGTAAAAAAGTTTACTCCACCATCCACTCTTTAAAACGGCTACGTGATCTTTTACCAACAGGAGTAAAGGAAATGCTTGTCATGCCGCACTTTGATTACTGCGACTTTCTTTTTAATGACTTGACGGAAAAAATAAAACGTAAATTACAAGTAGCTCAGAACTTGTGTATTCCGTTTCATTTTTGATCTCAGGAAGTATGACCATGTGACAGAATTTTTCAAACAATCCAGGACACTCACACTCGAGAAACGTCGAACGCTGCATTGCCTATCTCTTCTTTATAAAATAATAAAAAATGGACATTTGACAGTTTTAACAAAACGTTTTAAATTTTTGAATCTTGATCGCGCGCGAGACTCACATCTCCTCTCTATTCCTCGACATGGCACAACTCTTTCTAGTAAATCCTTCACAGTACACACAATACGTTCTTGGAACAAACTTCCTGCTCGACTAAAATCTCTATCAACTTTTCCTTCTTTCAGGCGACGTCATACAGAGTGGATGGAAAACAAGGCCCTTCTGTATTCCCCCATTCTCTGTCTATTCTTTCACCTTCATTTGCATGCTTTCTTTCTTTCCTTATCTTCCTTTCATTATTTCTCTTCTTTGCTTTTACATTATCTCTCTTTCATTCTTTCAGTACTCTAGCTTCATATGATCTTATGTAAAATATAATTTGTAAATAAAGTGTAATATGTATCAAGTAAGGTATAATCATATTGTAATATGTAATTTGTAACTATTGTCATTATGTAATAATTTGTTTTGGTATCCTTGTTGTAATTACTATATTTTGCTATTTGTATATTCATAATTATATTGTACTGTTACTGCTGCTTTTAACCCATGTTCGGCACTAAGCCGCCATCCTGATTGGGATTTTGCTGGGTTTACTCAATCGCTTAAGGTTTTACCGGGATATTGCTTCCCAATTTTAAATGTAAATACGATCCTCCCAATTTTCATCTTTTATTTAAAATGTAAATGTTTTAAAATGGTTAGACGGAAGGGCAGTCCTTAAGGTCTCGCCAAAATAAAGGCACTTTTATTATTATTATTATTAATAATAATAATAATAATAATATCTGTATCCGAGCAAAATTTTTAGAGATAATATTTTCTACCCTACATTGACTTGACGACGAGGAAAAATACTCGAAATCATATAGTAATTCATAATTCGTCGAAATCGAAGAGTAAACTTATGAAGTGAACAAGTTATTTTTTACAACTATAACTAAATATAAAAAATGCCACACCAAAAATGTGCCGCCCGGTGCGGACCGCACCCACCGCCCCCTTAGGTACGCCACTGAACACAACCACTGGAGAAATACAGGGCCGAAAGGAAGGTTAGAAAGTGTTGATTCCGCGAGGTCCTAAGTGACCCATTCGCGAAGAAGAAGAAATAAATTGATTGATTAATGAATTAAATTTATAGGCAGAAATGCATAAGCGTATGATCACGTGGAGCAAAATTAACCAATTTTGATGAATTCGTGAAGTCCTATAGCTCATTGTAATTCTTACTGTTCAATGCTATGAGGGGTATAAATCCGACAGTTCAATAGATTGTTCCAATTAGCAAACCTAAATGCGGGTCGTCTTGGCTTCCAACGGTAAGCTACGCTCAGCATGGCATCAGCATTAACGAACGAATCCAACCTTGGAATCCTCAACTGCTCTGAATCCTTCAAAGAATCACAATCGAAGTGTTCCAAACAGTTTCGAGGGCGGTTGGGATGGTTTTTTAATTATTCTTTAGAGGCTCCTGTCTTTAAGTGACCTTCAATCCGTTTGTATCTTTAGTGTGGTTCAATTTGCTGCCGAACTGGGATTCACCTGCACCATAGAGTAGCAGAATAAGAGTTCATATTTCTTAGGTTGGTATTAAACGGTCATAATTAAACGTCATTTGTGTATTATCAAAGAACTTGGATGAAACGGATGTCGGTGTTATGCACAACCTTTCATAATAGTTGAGCTATGATCATATAAATATGACCGTTTAATACCGGCCAAACAAAATATTCTTTTTTTAATTTTTACTATATTAATTCATTTTAACCGAAAACGTGAAACAGAAACAACAAATATTTTGAAGCAATATTATGTACACATTCACTTTTAAATGGTATGTATTATTATATAGGTCATTTTTGCATTACTTCAAAAAACTATGTGGACAATAATGTAGATAATCTTTCAATTTGTGGACTGTGAGGATATAAAAAGATGTTCAGAGAATGCTTTTGGGAAGTGATGGAGCATGAGCCTATTATGAAATTCTTGTGAAAAACCGAAGGAGAAAATCAGTAGCAGGTGCATGTATGTATAAAACAAAACTAGCGCGTGATTTAACGAATCCTGTCTTGACCAGTAACCTATTCCCACTTTACTATATGGTTTCAGAAAATGTAAACGTTGGGTTTGGATTAGAATTACTATTTGTAACCGGCTAATTCAACTGGGAAAGCACCGGGAAGGTGAGCTCTCTGCAACTGATCTAAAGTCAGAAAATCTAGAAATAAATTAGACGCAGATCCGATTTGGGCAAAAAAATATTCGCTAAGGATGCCAATCAAAAATATTGTAAATTGATTATTTGTGATTTTCATTAATGATAACTATTATGTGGACAAATAAAACTTATTTACATCATTCAGGAATACATTCGTTTACCAAGATTCTTTTCGTAATATTGTCATGACGAGCATGTGACCCGTGGTTAGCATATACCGGAAATAAAGTACGGTTAGCTTTCCGGGATTAAAGGTACTCATTCATTTCTTCTGTTCACGCCAATCATTCTTTTAGTCTGAACATTCGGAATTTTGGGAGGGTTAGTTTTTGTATCTATGCCAGTGTGGGAAAGAGTTTTGTGCTTAGAAAGAGAACTGTTCTCGTTTTTCTCCTTTTTAGTTTTTATTGCCGTAACATTTCCCTCGCAGTAACAAACATTTCAAAAGTACTTTATCAATTACTATTGTATTATTGAAGGCGCCGTTTACCCGTGCGAATCCCTTTATTGCCAGGAGGTGTTGACGTCTCTGTTTTGTCATTCTCACCAGGGATGTTGAAAAAATATCGATATATCACATGAAATATATTTTTCTTTAGATTTATCGATACTTTTGACCGATATTTAAAACGATATATTGATGTATCGATATTAAAATTCCAATATCGACCTACGATATTTTTTTGAAATTTTGATGTTTTAGGGATTTTAATTATTATATTACTTTACAGAATATTGATAATATTAAATTTAAAAATAGTGTAAGAGAGAAAATATTACTTTAAAACAAGTTTTCTAAGTAGATAAAACTTGTCAAATTCTGTTTCTTTCATTAGACAATTTTTTTTTTTTTTGTGGGGCTTTAGGGCTCGTCAACATCAAAGGTCATTAGAGCCCTTAAAACTTGTACAGGAAGGGAAAATGCAGTTACGCACTAGGGAGAGCCAACATGACTCTCCCCGCGTGTGGGACTCGCCGAATGACTCAGCCATACCCACTAAAAACCCTCCTGAATTACAACTCAAAACTCAAATCCNACCCTAGCCCTAATGGCGTCGGGATCGAAAAGAACAAGAGGTGACCAAGGGAGATCAGGAAAGAGAAAGGAAGGAGCATGGCACAAGTAAGTAGAAGTAATGCCAGACTCAGCTCGGGGCCCCGTGTTCGCCAAACACGTACTTACTAGATGTAAGCCCCCTGGGGGGCATTAGACAATTAACAGGACAATACGCTTGGACAGTAGGGGAGTTGACACCATTCGTGCTGTTGAACTTTTTTATCTATTTACTGTGAACAATGTTACGTAATGGTTAAATTTGAAAAAAACCTTGACTAAGTCCAATAGACTACAATAATTTGTGCCACCAGAAGTTCATGAAATATGCTATTGCATTGATCAGTTCTTACGTTCTGATGAAGGGTCAAAAGCTGTGCCCGAAACGTCAACGGGAATGTAAATAATGAACAACCGTGATTAGGTTCTCACAATTTTCTTGAAAATATAGTGTTTAGAAGTGGTTGTCTTTAATAAGAAGTACAGAACTTGACAAGGTAAGAGATAAAAGTCTGAACCGAGTGAGATTGAAATCTTACTTGACTGGCATTAGTTACAATTGAATTAACGTGAGAAAGTTATTGGAAGTCATGAGAACAGGTACACGCGGTGACTCCCAGACAGGCGATCCTGGCAACCCCAGTTGTCAAGGTCTCCTGATTGGGTTGAAGCCGTGACAGTTGCACTGCACCGCAACGTCCTTGACTGGCGAAAGACCTGTCATAGTAGAAACCCTTTGCTGATAGTGAAGTACTAATTCTACAACTGTTGCTACCATTGTAGATACCGGAACTGGAAAGCCAGTGTGTTGACAGGTGTTGTCTCGGTTTCTTTCTAGTACGGTCGCTTCTGCGAATATTTGGAGGGATTCGTCGCATATGTGGTGAGTAATTCATTCCAACAATTTCGAAGTTAATTGATTACAATTTGTCAGAAAGCAGTCAAATTGCGTATGATTACGAGAATAGTAAATCGTTTGCTAATTGTCAAAATGTGTCGAGTTATTTATTAGGTTTAGTATTTTTATTATCATTATTTTGTCAATTAATATCGAAGTAACAGCAATACATTTGTGTAAACACACATAACAAAGTTATGCCATAATAATTATTAGTAAGATTTAAATAATTAAAAGGGAATATTGTACGGGAATAAAACTTAAAATCCATATTAATACATAAATCCATAATTTTTATTTATAGTAGGAAAGAGCTTAAAAACTACATTAAGCATATCTTTAAATTTCTATTAAATAATTACATAATATGTTTGAATTTATTTTTCTAAACTTTGTTATTAAAGACATCAAACTAATTTAAAATCACGGAACACATAATATGCCGTGGGCGTAGTTAAACCCATGAGCCATATTTTTACACAGGGACTTAGAAATGGCACTAATGTTTAGTATCCTCAGAGCGTAAACATCAACACACTAGTTTTTATTAATTTAATTTCTATTTGACTATTTCTAAGCTTAGAAACAAAAGAATGACGTCATATTTGGACTCAATTTAGTAAGATGCGAATCTTTCAGATATTAGAAAGTTATTTCGTTAAAAATAAGAACTATAAGTTTGTATATTGTCATGTAATACCCACTGTGGTTTAAACAGTAATAATAATAGATACAGTGGAGACTCTTTAAGTCGAAACCCGTTAACTCGAAATCCTCTCTAAGACGAAGAAATTAGCCAGAAGTAGAATAATAATAAACTTTATAGTCGAAAAAGCAGTTACAAACTGCATATGACCACGTGGAGGACAATAAACTAATTTACTCTCCGGAAGCAAGCAAGGGACCATCCCATCAATTCCGATCAAGAGCCCTAAGGCCCAATGTAACATCAGAACCAAGACATTCTACACGTTTGTGAATTGTTATTTTTAAGCCTTTCACTGAGCCATTAAGGTGCTTAGCCGGAGGCCGCAAGAGGAGGAAATGTGGCGGGTGACAACCCTAAGCCTCTTCATTGATTGTGTTATTGTTTGGCTGTACCCTTCTCTTTCGGGAAAGAGGGCAGGAGTGCCCTTGAAGAATGCCTGCAGAAGCGTATGACCAGTGATTGCCTTTGTTTTATACTATTTCTGGGAAAGTACATTTGTTCGTCATATCTGACCGGGGCGAGACACCTTATGGAATGTAAGTTGTATTATGCTATTTCTGTGAAATGGACTTGCTCGCCATGTGTACCAAGGTGAGGCCGGTAAAAACCCTAAGGAAGGAATGTTAAGACATTGTGAATGAAGTACCTTCACCAACTGCAGAGACAATAACGGACTCCAGGGTGCGTTCAACGCCTGGCGTGGATCGGCCGCGGCGCCCTCGCGAGATCATTGCGTTCCCAGGAAAGCTGAGGGGTGAACAAGAGGATTGGATTGCACATTGTGGCAGCGAAGGCGTGGTTACTTGCTGATCACGTGACTTCCTCTTTTATATATTGGAAGGATTGAGGATCTTCGAGAACTTATACGTGGGGGTTGAGTCCGCAGGTTACTTGAGATGTGACCTGGCTATTATTGGTCGTCAAACCGCTGTAAAGATTGCTTGGTGCGGTAAGCTAGATACACTTGCTACTAGCTGCGAGTGATGTAACTTGTAACAGTTCGTTATTCGGGAAACTAACTTGTAATTTTGGAGGTTCGGATAATCTAGGTGGATATCCGAATTAATTGTTAACATCTGTATTCTTATCTGTGGGTAATTGATGCTTTCTGATAGCATTAGCTGTGTAATGACAAATTTATACTTGTATTTATGATCTTGAGAGTTCGTTCAAGTTTGTAAATACTCAGATTTCAGTTTAACTTGTATTAAATGATAAACACACGTGTCCCTTGCTTGCTTCCGGAGAGTAAATTAGTTTATTGTCCTCCACGTGGTCATACGCAGTTTGTACTGTTTTTTGACAATAAATTTACAAAATTTACATAATAACAATAATTAAATTGTCCGGGAAACTGGGATGGTGGCAGCGGAGAACCTACCATAGGAATTGTGGTATTTATGTGAATCCCGCTTCTTCCCAAAAGAACCCACACTGCATCTGGGCTTGTGGTGTGTGGTTACACAGAGATTCAAAAATTTCAGCAAAAATTCCTAGATAATATGAAAAGTTAGCTGCGAGTTAAATACTAATAGAATGTCAATATGTTTGTAATTAAACGCAAAAAAATTACATGTACAAATTATTATCGAACTATAGATTATTCTGAGTATAGTGTTTAAAAATCATAAGAATTGAAATAACACTAAATTCACGATTTGTTAAATAAACACGCCCTTAGATAAACGATTTGTTAAATAAACACAAAGCTTAGAGAACCTGTATAAGAAATCCGCCTCTACCTGAAGGAAAAACGGAGAAAAACCCGAGCCAGGATGGGACGAAACGTAGTACACACGATTTTCTCAAAAGAAATAAAAACCTTTCGGTCGCGGGTGACGAGATTCAAATCAAGAATTTTGGTGAATGTTGGCTTTTACTATCGGTTAGACTTCTAGAAAAGTGAATTGCGGATGGCTTCATATAGAAATAGAAGCACACAAAAATAGAGCTATTTCCATGCTAGGTCTAATGTAGCAAAGTGTGAGTTTTTGTGATTTACGGCTGAAGCAACGTTAACCAGGGAGTGATCACTCACCGTTACATTTGATTCGGATAAAATTGATTTTTCTTCTTCTCCGATTATCATTGAAACAAAAGAAGGAGAGTTGTATTATTAGAAAACAAATAGAGGAAATTAGTGTGACGTCACGTCCATAGCAACAGCACACCGTGTTTCCAAACAAACTTCCAGGTGCCGTTGCTAAGCTTAATAATATTAAGAAAAAATGTGATGTGTTTTGTTCCAATGTGTTGTCACTGCTATGAGCCAGATAGTTGCTCTTTCTTGAAATTTCCAAAGGATGAAAAAGTAAAAACGTTATGGATAAAGAACTTAAAGTAAGATATCAAAAGATATTACGTTCTTGATGACATAACCTCAATTTTACATACCAGAATATGAAGCGTACGTGAGATAATGTGCCTTAAAATGTGCAAGTTTAGATAAGTTGTGTTGATTTATATTTATATGTCATAGGAGGAAGGACAGAGAGCTATCCCTTCTGTTATAATTTATTTTTCGTCCCCAAAAAACTGATATGACATGGAATTTGAACACTCTTTCTTGACATTACATAAATAAATGACCGTTCTTAGTGTTTCTTACGACCAGAGTGCAATGTAAGCGGTTAGCACGCCTTGATAACACAACTACGGGATGTGATTGGAAACACGCTCAACATATTATGGCAACAATGGCAACCAACCACATGTACTAACGCAAATTATACGACATGTCCTTATGATAAGTATAACCTCCCTTCATATGGCCACTCAATCGCTCGTTCATCCTGTATTTGAACTCATTTGGGCCTCGACGCGATGTGGAGCGTCTGCTCAGGAAAGGGACAAATGCTCCTTTCACTATGAAACGAAAGGTAATCTTCCTTTATGGGAAAAGTAAAATATTTCTGCAGTATTCCGCAATGCGATTGGGCATTCATCCGATTTTGCTTCATATTAATTAGCTGCCAGAGTCCAACACCTCATTCTCTTGGGCTGTGAGAGATATTCAGGTTGGGTGTACCTCGCCCTTACCAATAAGTGTTGTAGTCTTTCTTTACCGCACTATTAGAAGTGTCTAATTTTACAACATGCCTACAATAAAAAAACTGCCGCAATTTCACCACATTTGATGATTTTTAGAAAAATTCTAGAAAATACTGTAATTTTAAAGAACTTAGTGGTTTTAGTGCTATATTTACAGTACAATTGTACAGTTTGAAGAAGAATACGATAAATGTGATTTTACAGCATGTCTTGATATAGCTCGTGAAAGTGCTTCGTATCCTCTAATAGCATTTATCTATTTATTCATATGTTTTAGGAAATTATAGTGCAAAATATGATGTAAGTGGTTTAGTGACGTTCTTGTCCTGATGGGGAGCGTCGAAAATGACAGTATATTGCTAATTATTCATTCATATTGATGTGAAGTTCAGTGCAGGAATAAGTATTAGATAAACTGTCATTACGAACAGGAGTTTATACCACGTGATTTTTATTTGTACGAGTTGCTTAAGGTAGCACTGGCGTGGGTAAAATTAAATCATTAAAATATCTTAAACCGGCATAAATATATAAACACATACTTATTGTGATTTCAACTTGTAAAACATATCTCACGAATCATTTAAATGAAATAATTGCAATTATAATTGTTGGTGAAATACATTGCGTCTTATGGAGAAAACACTTATGTACAAAATAGACAAGCTTTTAAATCACGAAAGTAATGGAAGTTTATTTTGATTCATAGCAAAGTTTCCCTAGTATTTTTACATTACTTTTACCTATAGATCGCCAGGCATCTGAGAAAGATATTTTACTTTTTTCGAGGCGAGAAGCGTAATTTACTAAGCCGTTGCACTTGGCCACAATTTTTTCACATGCTCTTGTGCATTTCAAACGAATCAAGCGAGTTCCTGAATATTTTTACAATACTATTAATTGATAGAAATTAACTCGTATTTTTCATCATTATTATTAATATTGTTGGGTTTTAAAATAAATTGGAATGTAAATAAAGAAAACGATTATATTTCTCAGTAAGTTGACTAACTTGGAGAACTGGTCCCACCTTAAGGGGAGACAGTAGGTAAATGGATTGAAAAAGAAATCGATTTTTGCTTTTTATGGATTTGAATTGCCCACTTTGTGTTCTTTGTTTGGTTTGACTCTGATAATTAATTCATGAGAAATATATTTTTTCCTGAAAACCTGCACATGCAAGACATGTAAATGCCGCGCCTCTTTTTTCAAAAGTGAACATGTATACATAAATAATATATTTTTTTGGTTTGCACCAAGGAAGCGAGAAAGAAAAAGAAAAGATCACTGAAAAGAAAGAAATCAGGTCAGTGTGGTTCAGATGAAGTTCAGTATGATTGAGAAAAGAAATGTAAGTTTTTATGTGGAATTTCTTCAAAAACATAGATATATTTAGTTTTGAGAAAAATTGATTTAAACTACTTTTTTCACTTTCAGGTACAATTATCTCAAAAACTAAAAAAGATAAAACATTAAGATTCATACAATAAATGTGCAAGATAGCAATGCATGTCCCCCAGAAAAATTGTTCTGGTAGAAAATGATTTATGAATAGCTATAAGTCTGGCAACTGTCTCGTTAGATGAATTCTTTGCTAAATTTATTTTTGTTTATAATTTTCAACGATCTATTTTGTATGTTTTACAACATACAAAATACATTACTATATGCACCACCCTGTTCCTATTATACCATAACTAATAATGTTATGAAAAAAATATAGATTTTATATTAAATGGAATTTTTTGTAACTGTATGGAAGAAGTGTCTACTACATTTTTTCAGTGTAAAATTCATTTATGTAATAATAAACATTCCCATCACTCAATTTTGGCATAAATGTTTATTGTTTCTTATGAACGTGAACGAAATTATTTTTGAAGTGGTTCTATCTTCGAATTTCGACGATAAAGCCAATTGTCGTTATCTGTCTCAATAACCCGTTGGAAATCCTTTCCAAACGTTGTCACAAATCTTGTTTGATACATTAATGCTTTCGAACATATTTGGATTCACTGCTCCAATTTCGTCATGATATCTTTAAGCCCTCGATAAGCTTTGTTCCTGTTTTCAGAGGCTTTACACAGTTTCGAAGTCTGATACACAGTACCAATATTTCAAGTTGGGTCAATATTGATTCAATCGAAGAGCCGAACCTCTTGCAGACTATGTCATCTCGCGTGGAGATAACCGGCGAGTTTGCCTCGCTTCCTTCCAGTTGCCAAATATTCATGCTAACCTTGTACAAAGAGAGGACTGATTATTCAGTGAGTCCATGTTCCAATGCGAAGAGATGGGAAAATAAACGGCTAGCTCACGTTCTTCTTTAATCATCTAACTTTACTTTGAGAAATTCAACTTTCGAAAAAACATGAACGGAGACGCAGTAAATTACTTTATTCTCCTCAACGTGGTTTTAGGTAACAGCTCTCTTCACAAGAAATTATTTATCTATTTAATATCAGTCGAATCGGCTTGATGTTGGTACAGAGCTTGCACTCAATGTAGCCAACGCTTTTACTTCGCCATCATCCATAATTCGCCACCAGCTATATTTGTTTCTCGTGTTATGTTGGAAGAACATTCGAATTTCTGAAAGCTTAAATCCATCGCCAACCTCGGACACAGCTCAATTCTCATGTTCTTGCTGTACTATTCTGTTCTTCTGTGATAATAATAATAAATTTATTGTCAAGAAACAGTACAAACTGCGTATGACCACGCGGAGGACAATAAACTAATTTACTCTCCGGAAGCAAGCAAGGGACGTATTCCATCAATTCCCATCAAGTGTCCTAAGGCAGAGGCGGATTCAAAAATTTCAGCAAACGTTCCTAGATAAGATAAAAAGTTAGCTGCGAGTTATAACATATATAATGTCAATATGTTTGTAATTTAACGCAAATATGTTTGTAAATTTACATGTACAAGTTATTATCGAAATTATATTTATAAAACTAAATTAATATAACACACAACACAATCATGCAAGAAAATAGTTTTTGAAATTGTTATAAGTTATTTAAAAAGTGCTACAGCAATGGCTTGATAAAGTACAAGACGGATTTAACTTTTATTAAAATCAATAAAAAAAATTTACAGTGTAGAAGCACTGATGAAGGAGGTAGTTTTTAATCGCGGATTTGAAGAGATTCAATTTCATAATGTCTTTTATATTCTTGGGCAGGGAATTCCCGAATGATGCGGTCCTTTTTGGCAAAGAGTGGTTGACACTCTAGGGCGATGAATATTATTATTATTATTATTATTATTATTATTATTATTATTATTATTATTATTATTATTATTCATTGACTTCAGTGGTATATACGGTAAAGACCAAGAAAAACAGAGACACATAAAAGGATATCCTAAGAACGAAGTCCATTTAATTTAAAGAGCTTGTAATTTGAAGAGTTCTGACTCGTAAGCATACATCCGGTAAATGAAATGTTTTGTACAAAATTTTCATTTGAAGAAATTATTAGGATTCATTTTATGAAAATTCTTCATTACAATTAATTACCATACCGAGACTATTCACTCGTAAATTGCGACTTACTCGAACTTGTGCATTACTTTCGTAATAAAAATTAAGAACAAACTCTTAGTATTGTAACTATCACCGCAGCAAACATGTGTAAAGTTCCTTTATGCTCTCTAATCTTTGTGGTTGCCTTGATAATTATGAAGAAGCCTTCTTTCTATGTATCAAGTAAAAATTATTGGTTCTGAACATTTGCCGAAACATTTCCATAGAGGTACGAACATTGTCACGATGGTATTCGTAAAGGGTGGGAGATACGAAATTGTGTTTGTAGATTGTACCTATAACCTGTACGTAGATTTTAATGCACAGTGTCCAGAATTATATTTGTTTGATGTCCATTTTTGTATTTTTCGTAGGCAGAATTGGTATAGCGGAAATTGATGTCATCCGAATGAGTCATTCGGAAAAGAGGCTTGATTACAAATGATACCAAATTGAGTTCTCATATTTAGTTGTGATGTCTCTCATTTAGAGATAATGGCTCAAACTCCGTCTGGTCCTAGTGGAGGTTTTTGGTGGTGGATCTGCGGCAGGTTTTTTCAGTGTTCTCCTGTTTCCCAGCCTTGCATTCCACTCTCATCGTCATGTATGACGCCTTCACATCACATGCGTTCATATCACTCAGCTCTGAGAGATGTCACGAAGGCAACCAACTATTCCCATGCTACGATGAAGAGATATCACCATTCTCCGATAGCGAGGGTTCAACCAAGGAAGATGCACAAATACGTGTAATACACACGACAACGCCTCAAATGCCTCTTAAACGAATAAGGAAATGCCGTTTTTCCGAAAGGTGGTCTATATTACGATGAGACGTGACATAGGGCTAATCGTTTGACATATTTAAATGATTTGTACTTTTTTATCTTTAGAGGTAATTGGCATTTTATTGATTTATTAAATAGTATCATTTTCTTTCACGTGAAAATGCGAATGCAAAGAATTATTTACTAAATTAACATTTTTCGAATGTGAACATATAATAACAGATAATTCAATACGGAACACGGACTCGGAACCTGGACTCTTCACAGGGGGACTCTTCACTGAAGGAGTGAGATCCATGAACACAAAGGAGTGAGATCCACGAACAAAAACCTCACGTTTTCCACAGATCCAACGTGTGTACACAAAACAAGTGAGGTTATTGAGCAATGAAACAGGTTACACGGGTTTCGGTGGGAACCTACAGGGCACTTCTATAAGACCATGTTAACCTTGACAGGCGTGGATTGAAAAATGACAACGGAGGGAGGAAACAGTCAAAACTAAATGACGTATGTTACGCACATTCAATCTGATGATGTTACACGACCTAATTCATTTTATCAATATGTTGTGCCAGCAGAAAATATAAAAACTTGAAAAATAAATAAATCAAAACCTAACTGGAGAGGGCGTTTCGCACATGTATTTTCGAATTTCTGTAGAATAATTCATATGTTTAACCGTTGGAGATATTCGAGAGGTTCTCTTACCCGGTATATCTAAAGGAGAAACGCGTACAAAAGCCTGCTGCTGGAGAAAAACTTCAGAATTAATTATTTATTGCAGTGCACACCAATGAAACCCCATATCTAATAACATAATTTTCTGTTGTATAATTCATTAAATTTAAATTAATGCCAAGATTTCTTTGCAAATTACAAACAACACGAATGATCCGCCAACCACAGGTAGGCGATCGCTTATGAAGTCAAAGAAAAAATTCCCTCCAATCTTTAGTAACACTTTCACGAACCTCCATCGCTTCTTCTAGCTTTATTTTACCTGAATTCTATCATATTTTCCTCTATTTGAACTCGTATAAAGTCCATTGCGTTGCGCTACATGAGACGCGTTTCCCATGAAACCTTTTTGAGCGTTATAAAATATTTTTCATGAAATTTGCGTCGCATCAAGATCGGCGTACACGTCCAAATGCATGTAAATGTGTTTGACGTCGCGGCTTACCTGTAGTCTGTCGATACGCAAGGGTTTGTCGAGCAAGACATGGAAGGAGCATGCGAATGTTGCGCGCAGCTGAGTTGCAACAGGGTCAAGCACAGACCGACGACGGCGATCCGCGGGAAGGGCTTCTCTGTGTGCGCCATCTTGGGTCTCCGGATGATTTCAAACTGAAACAGAAACACTTTCAGATGCAACGGAACGGAGCTGGAAATGCATTGTACATTACAGTTACATTTTATTTTATCATTAAGTAGGGCGCACAAGACGGTTCTGCATTTTGCAGAGAGTTTGTGGAGGATGACATAACAAAGAATATCATGCATTGTAAACTTGTTCAGTAGTGTCATGGCGAATGTAGTAGTGCCGGAACGCTGAATCTCCCGTACTTCCCAAAAAAAGAGGCGGCCTGCGCCCCCCTCCCAGAAAATTTTTAAAATTGATGTGCTAATTTGCACATTTTAATGCATTCTGGAGACGATTTTCGGTATTAAAACTTCAACATTTCTGTAACCTAAAAATAGATAAATTAACTTCGACCTGTATTTTTTCTGAAGTGATAGATTTTTTTGAATTGTGAATATTCATCACAAGTTATAATTGATATGGCTCTCCTTAGTATGGAAATAAAATTATAATCCATGTCTATGTTTAGGTGGTATTGGAATACTTAAAACTGATACATTTTTGTGCTGGTAGGTATGAGAAAACGTAGCGTACAACTTTCCCCATTTTGCAGAGCACCTGCCAAAATGAGATTGCATTGAAATAAGTAAAAACCTATTCCTATCAAGCGTGGCCCAGGTCTCTTGCTGTATTCAACTTGAAATTTGTTTCTCAAATTCATTTTCTTTTACTGTCGCATAAAGTATGTAAATAGAAAAAAATATCCCAAAATCTAGTGCCGGAACGGCATCCCGGCGCGTTCCGACACCATGACACCAATGAACCTGTTTGATTTGTTTACAGGTTGACGATGGTTAACTTTGAACTGAAGGTTGATATATCAAAAACAGCTGACGGACTATTAATTATAGAACACTAGATGATCACCCAGCGTTGCCCGGGATTTTTCTCAGACTGATCATCTTTTACTCGGGAAAAAAAATCTATATTGTAAGATCAAAATATTTTTACTTCATGGTTTTTAAAACATGTACAGCATCCTAATTTTTCAATTCCATAATAACATAAATTTAATACAAAACTTGACAGTATACATAACACCAGGTCGCAGGAATTTCGCTTCCGGGGCATGATGCGGCTGCACCATTTCATTAATATTCTTGTAAAACCTAAACTATTCGTCGAAATTTTACGATTTAAAGACGTGTTTTACCTTTGTTAAATGCACTAAACAAATAATTCATTAAATGTGATGATGACTGATTTGTTATTTCCTAAATTACTCCCTTAAATTGAAGTATTTTAACACTTCTATTTCAAAAAACGTTTTATCGATTATTTAGGTTAATTTTTGTAAACAGACATATGCTGTCGCGAACTTTTTTGTAGAACATTATAACGCAAACAATATTGCCATTGATAGTTGTCACCTATCTCTAACCGTTTAGACAGCGTAAGCAAATATAACTCTCTTTTTTTCGATTTTATCGACATTTATTGTAAAAGAACATTTCTATCTTTATTATTACACATTATAAAAATAAAAGTTAGCCAATGTTCATCTTGGACATCTAAACTATCTCCTTGCCAAATATCATCACGATCGTTTGATTGGTTTAGTCGTGATCACGTAACAGACTGACACGTTTTCGCGTTACGCATTTATATATTAACATGGATTATCGACGTTGAATCGCAGAAATTAAGCTTAGCTTAAATCATAATTTGTCTGACCTTTGGTGTACATAATTCCTGTTTCAGAATAACACTGAAAATATATATGGAATAGACGATTCATTGTTGGCGTAATTAAAAATTAAATTAAGTTGTGTTGTCTCGCCAACAATTTGCTTATTGATATAATACCAATATTTATATAATATCAATAAACATATGGTTGGCGAGACAACACAACTTAATTTAATTTTTAATTATTAACATTTAACACGGAAAAGTTGATGCCTAACCAAAGTACAGAGGCTTGCTACCAATTGATTTGTACATTCAAAGGCTCACGTACAGAAGAGTAATTAAAAGGGATGGATCAATCACACTTGATGGAGACGGGCTTGAAAAACAGGGAATAACATCGAAACGGAGGTTACGGAAGATGGTTGCGAGCTGGCAAACAAGATGAGAAAGATTGGGAGACATTCAAATATATAAAAAAATGTGGCATTCAGAAAGAGAGGAAAATGCAGTTTATATTGCATTAACGTATGTAGAATATATATGAAATTATTAAAATTAACGACATATCTTTCACAAACTCTATTTATTTTCAATTAAATATTCTTTACAACGCTTCGGTCCCCACTGTCGGCTATAACCAGTTACCGTAATTTTTGTCAGTAGTTGGCCCACAGTGAGCATCAAAACGAAATTGCAATTAAATAATTATGTGTAATTAAATAATTTAAAATGTATTTTAAACCGTATTCATATGTGATATAGCACACAACGAGAAACAGGAATTTCAATTACTATATTTGGACAATTAAAGGAAAACGGGACCGCAAACCGTTTATATGTGGATGAGCGCAAGGAAACATCGAACATAATCTGTGGGATTTTATCCTCTAAGGCCAGGAGAAAACACGGAATAATGGATCTGAGGAATAGATACGACGAAAATAATAATATGAAATATTCATGCAGATAAGGATAATCGGAGAAATTCTAAACCTCAGTGTCTTCAAGGCTAACGTCATTGCCTATCACTTTGGTATTCTGGGAAAGGAACATAAAGTTTTGGCGGAGAAATGAATGCCAACATAGTTTAACTGAAATTTGGGTTGAACGTTTTGAAAGTTATGCTTCTAATTTGTTCCTGTTTTATTAATTTGCATATTAATGTAAACATGGCACTGCTGGTAATGCACAATGACCAGCGACTCTGACTACTTGGCCCTGACGCCATACACCAAGGCAGTCGAAACGTCTCTCGTATCTGCTCGTATCTATGACCCGGATAGGCATACGACCTTAAACTGCACTCGGAGTCCAACGATTCACATCGTATTGTAGTCTTTCTTTTGAATGTCAGAGCTGATTTTTTCTTCAGAAGCTTCTTATGATGCTTCTTTTTTATTTTCAACATATTTTCATTGTTAACGATTAATTTCTTAAACACTCTAGGAGGGCGCACATGACGACCAAAACAGTTGTATGTTCTCTTGTACTCTCATCAAAAGAATAAGTTGAGATGTCATTACAAAATACACTGAATAAGAAATAAAATATGTGAAATACAAAATATAAATTTTAAAACATAACTTCATTAAAACTGAATACATCATTTAATAATAAATTATTTTTATAACAATATTTTATTATATACTTTTGTATATTTGCAATAGTATATTTAATTAATCTATTAATTGTATACAAACAAATTAGTATTTAAAAAGTTTAGTATATAAAGAATATAATAAATTAACCTTATATTATGATAGAATTGTAACAATAAAAGTGACCAACTTTTGACTGTTTTGTGTGTGTTTACTCGAAGTATTTACTTTGAGAGACAGTTTACTTCTGCTCTTCATACAACACATTTTGAATTAACATAAAACCTTTTGCTTATCAACATACAAAATCTATTGTTGGTAACTGAGTTTTGTAAATTTTGAAGAGGTATCTGGATTTTATTCTTCAACCTGAAGGAATCTTTATACCGTCACTCCCCACCCCAAGAATTGCTTATCGTGACTGCTGGTTGACCGACGTTCCATGAGTTTATCAAAACAATCGAAGCCAAAAAATATCTTCTCTGCCTAACAATACAATTGCATTATAGTAATGGAAATAAAATTTATCGTCATAATAGAATACAATGTATTATCACTTCATTTTAAGGAATGTTCAAAGTCGTCTTTGACAACTGTTCACCCTTTACTTGAGAGTAAATTCTAAGGCTGGGCGATCATTTAAAATAAATTTTCAATCGATGAATTGCAAGGTACGATTATTATCTGACGATTAATCACTGTAAATTATTCAATTAATTTTTTAATCGATTAATATTTCAAAAGAAGATTAATATTTCGAAATAATTGTAACATATTATTAAATCTATTATTTTATGGCTGGTATGACATTGTATGATAATGAAGCAAAACCTTTGTATATCATTAATAATCTCATGATCCCGATGAAAGTATTGCAGTCTATGCGCACTGTGAAGAGCAGGTTGAAGTGACTGTATTTGAAACTTTGGTGCTTTGAATGAAGGAAAAAATTAGTATCAACTCGTCATTGGACCTTGCGGTACTGATGTTATTTTTAAAGAAATCCCTGTGTAATTTGTAGTGGAATGGATAGAGAGATGACATCCCGAATTTCCAAGAACCACTTCTCTCAAGGTGATATTTAAAAATCTTATCTGTTTATTTTTCTAAATAAATAAGTAAACAAACTTTATTGTCAAAAAGGAGTTGCAAACTGAATATGACCACGTGGGGGATGATAAACTAAGTTACTCTCCGGAAACAAGCATCCCATCAATTCCGATGACGGGTCCAAGGGCTGCAGAGGTGGATTTAATACTTATAATTTTTTTAGTATGTACTTCTATCAATATATTATTTCAAAATGAATCGTAGATATAATGCGCAGTCAAAATTCGAGATTAATAATAACACAAGTATTAATGACCTTCTATGAAAAAACTAGTATTATCTATGAAAAAACCTCCACTAACCGGAGGAAAACCGGAAAAAAATTCGGGCCATGATGAGTTATTTCTATCTCAGCATGAAAACAAATCACTTTTTGGTTTCGTACCTAAAAAAATGTGGATTTAATTAATTCAAACAAAACTGCTGTGAATTATTTCGTATTATAATAATTCTTAATCACTGAAATTTAATCGCTCATATTATACGTTCACATCGCAATGTGCATGCGTTCAAATGCGCCTCCTATTATATTGTGGAATTATTCTACGAAAATCGTTTTGAACCCGATCTGTTCCAAGAGAATCATTGTTACGTGAGAGATAACAAAAAAATACAAATAATGTTCTAGATTATTGTCGAAAAACATTAAGTATCTTGATAACTTTCGGTCAGGTGAAAATGGCGACGAGCCGAGAATCGAACCCGGGGCTCTTGTTCTGATCGCAGAGGTGTAAACCACTACACCACCCGCTCGCCTTTCACAACTGTATATCATTTGTGCCCAGACCAGAAATGGTGTACAGTTGTGGAAGGCGAACAGGTGGTGTAGTGGTTTACACCTCTGCGATCAGAACAAGAGCCCCGGGTTCGATTCTCGGCTCGTCGCCATTTTCACCTGACCGAAAGTTATCACATATCTTCTCCTCGTGTAGGGTACACGGACGAAATATGTACATTAAGTAACTTGTTATTTCTACTCTGTTTTCGAAGAAAAAGAAGAATAAAAAATGTGTTTTCAGATAATTCAACAACTGGTTTGCTTCGTTTTAATTTTAAGAACCGGTTCGCGCGAACCGGTTGGACACATATCTAAATACATATAATGATAGTGAAACTTTTACACGTTTCACTAATTTAATATAGAAGAGAACACTACAGAATTCGCGTTTCCTCCCCGACAATTAACAAAGTAGTTCAAAGAAACAAGTGACCATTCTTCAAATTCACGTGTTTCGATTTGAGCGCTATAATCGATGATTCGCATTTTTAATATCCCATAATTCATAAATTACTTTTAAATGTACTATTTTTAGTGTAAACATAAGTAGCATTACTGAAGTTTCATGAATGGTTATTGTTTGACCTGGCACATGCCAAGTACCTTGACACGGTATTGTTGAAGTCCATTCTCGTTACTTTTTGAAATAAGACACAGATAACTGAATCATCCTTACATGAGCCTTTTTCCTAATGGCGCCTCGTTGTTTTATCAGGATCCGCATTTTAAACACTTCTCCCTTGTGAGTGATACTACCCTTTTTAAAAATATCGCTCATTCGGTGGAAGAAGGACGCAATTGTAAAAAAACGTGAGAAACTGATATTATTTTCCTTTGAACGGAAATGAAAGACGTGGTAATTCTCGTGTGAATTGTGCATTGGCCAAAGGTTCTCCTGCCCAGAGGATGTTTCTACTTCCGATGCACATCGCAACGTTTTCCTCTTTTGCTGCCGTAGTTCTGTTCTGGAGAAAATCAAGCTCTTAATCGTCGACAATATTTTTGACCGCTGTCATTATAACGTTTTTATTTTATTTCCGTAACATTTTATTTATACTCTCAACTTCTCCACCGTCATCGTCAGGTGAATGTACATAAAATAAATTATCATCACGACATGAAATAAACTACGTACATACATAAAAACATTTCTTCAGAAAAAACAATTAATTAAGAAAACAAAGCAAAATGATACTAATAGACGCTGCGTTTATAAATTCGACCTTTTTTGTAGATTTAAAATAAACTTTTTATATCTTAAAATCACCACGTTTCATCAACAGATTTGTGACTCGGTAAGGTGTTTAGATAGAGAAGCACTTTAAACCTTGCAAAAAATATCGTTTTTTTTTTTCAAATTTGCTGTGAAGCGAATGAGCGGTGTTGGCCAGGCACTCACCTGAAAGCTCCCGGCTGCGGCGTGCTGTTCGCGATGGGAGGGTGGCCTTGTTCCAGTGTGGCTCCACGCCGCTCCCAGCGCCCATGATATAGCGAAGGGTGAGGCTTGGGGAGGGGGAACGCAGTAGACACTTCGACGAGATGCACGCTTTTTCTACTGCATCCTCTCGTTGACCAATCGCAGATTGTCAGTCGACGGCTGGCGAATACCCGGCAGTTGTCGCAGATTCGCGATAATTTTTGCGGATCTTCTGCGTCTTCGATCTGTGGGAACGAAGATGTCGTCGACCCGATGCATAGGTGATATCTCGTCACGATCCACGAAAGGGGTCTAAAAAAGGAAGAAAATAAGAGGTATCGAGTTGTATTCACTGTAAGGAGCAGGGACTAGTGAATACCACTTTCCAACACCTCTTCGAAACCTGGCCATAAGTATTTTATCCCGTAAATTCGGTAAATAATGGTGAAAAATCATTTTAAGGTGTATAAACAAATGTTATGTCCATTATTAACGTTAAGAAGATTTATAGAGAGCTTCTTTTAAATTGTGTATAGATTTGATACATAACCAATACCAATCAAATACGCATATAATTAGCGTGGCATATGCTTACATACTTGCCATAATCCATCAAATTCACGGGATTATATTCTTTTGGCCAGGATTCGTCTCCATATACTCCACTGAGCGGCGTCACGAAGCGGTGTTGAAAAAAAGAGTTCACTAGCCCCGTGTGCATCCCCATTGAGGAACATATACCAGTATTTTTCCGCAGCGGATCCCGACGTAGATTACATGGTGTACAAAATAACTTCAAATTTTCTTGTATCACTGATACTCAAAAGTATACATCAAAAGTGCGATTTTCTTCAGTTGTTGGTGAAAAAAGAAAGGACCATCCGATATAGGGGCATTTTGCTTTAAATAAGAACTCGTAATCCTAAAACATGAGTCATTTCGAGTTGATGCACAATTTAATGGAGTCTGTTCAAAATAGTAATTTCGGTGTAATGCATCGTTTGTTCAATGGTAAATGTTCCATTATTTCTGACATGTTTAAAAGCAGAAATATGCAAAATTTTCGATGAAGACAAAGGGTCGAGTCTGTTAAATGGTACGCAGCTTTGCAGTGACAAATTTTCGGACTTTAAACACTTTTTTTAAGAAATTTAATTTTTTAATTTTTTTTGTAACTTTTGGTAAGTTCTTGTGTCTGAAAAATTTCAAGTGTGTTAGAAATAGATGGAGTTTTTATGAACATAATTTTTTATCATAATAATTTTTCAAAATAAAGTTTGTTTAATTTTTGAAAATAAACAGCGACGAAAATTCATTCCCGAAATGTTTTCAGAGAAATTAAATGAACCCTCAATCAAATATCTGAGATTCTGTTAAGTTGTTAGTAATACGATCTGCTTTATAATGATTTTAATTGATCAAGGACTTAGTTGATCTTCCCTGTGGAAAAAATAAAATAAAATTGCAATTATACTGTTGTCTCCTGCAATTTAACAATGCGATTGAAGTCACGTATTAGAGACATTCCTTTAGTTCTAACATGAGACTTTGAACAGTGCCAAAGACGAGTGCGAAACTGACATTTTGGAGGCAACTCATCCATCTGGATAATCCATCCTTCGTCTAATAATTTGTTTTTAGTATTCCGCAAGCAACGAAATGTCATAATGACAAGAGGGATTCTTTTGCAATTCGATTGCTCTCGTTTCTTATTGCTTTCTGAACCAATGTGATGCCATCCGTACGGCTGACCAGATCTTATAAGCTATTCCTTCCACAAAAAATATATTTGCAGCGACAAATGGTTCAAGTTATTAAATTACTCCGCAGTAATGCGAATAAAAATAATTTACGGGACATTTTTATTTTATTTGATCATTTAAAATTTTATGAGAACTATTCACTGCACTTTAAATTGGTCTTCATATTTAGAGAATCATGCAACATGTTTACTAAATGTTCGATCATTGATAAGTGTAATTTTATAATAGATATCTAATACTGTGTTTCTGACACGAATTAAAATCGCTTCAAAGGTTTAGGAGATATAGAACAACTAGCATGTCTTGAAAACTGACAACCACACTAATTATTAGCTTATTAACATTGAATTCGGAATCTGGGCACGTCCCATGTTTCATATTTACAAATGTGATGCAACCATGGACAAAATTCAACGAATGGTTCGACGTGTGGTATAACTTTCATGAAATCGGTTATGAAGAGTGTTTCGACGTCCGCAGTGGTCCTCACTGTGTCAATCCTCTTTATCTCGTGGCCGCGGATATTTGCTGAACCCATCTAAAAATACAGAAGTAGAGGTCATCTGACATGATACTCCTTTTCGCGATAGTAAATCACTTATTGCGTGGAAGTTGCGTGCTCGAAACACTTTAATCGAAAAATTGACCCGACGGACCTTCAAGTTCGCGGAGAGTAGACCTTCGAGGCTCCGGCCGCTTCATCCCGGGATAACCCCCGTATTCATTGTGCAGCAGGCTGAGTAGGTTCGGTAGTCAACTACTTCAGACTTCCCGAGAGGAAGGAGTCGTTGCCCTTCGTGTAGTTACACGTTGCTGGCATTTTTGCCACTAATACGTAATAGTTTAAACAAGTAATGTTTCGAAAGAAAAATAGGAAATGGTTTCAGTCCTAAAACAGGACTCTAGAAAATTTGACAGGAATGGGTTTTTGGGTATTGTTTGCCAAGGATAGGGAAAACGACTGTGGGCCCTGTCACATTTCTGTGTCATAGAGTGCGCATTGCTTCGGCGTAAAACATTCCACAGAGCAGTCAAATGTGACGACCTGTAGGTGAGCGTCCAGCGGAAATACCACACACGGATTGGCATGCGGCGTGATGGTACCCAATGTTACGAAACGAATGTTTTTGGTTCAGGACGTAACACTGGGCCACCTTCGTCGCCATACAAAATATTCACGCCCAACCGGAGGGACAGAGCCTAAGTTTCAACCGCGCGTGGCCTTGAACAGTGTTTTGTGCGCGAGGGGTAGCGAAGTACTTTTCTAAAAGCATCCACTCAATATCGGACTATATATAATGGATACCTTAGTTCGCACTTGTACAGTAAGTGGTCCACAAGATAGCTAGGTGTTTGAAATGAAGCTTATTTTAACCTGTACTGATTGATAAATAGGTAATGTCTGTTGTTATGCTAGCACCAACCGGCTCGTGCGACCAGATACAGCGTCGGCACAGAGTTGGCAGAACCGAAAGGATTGCCACTATTATATTTCTGTGAATATCATCTCACTGTCGGGCATTACAAAACACATGTCTACTCACTCTTTCTACTCACCAGAGACGTCGTAAAACCCGTCAGTTGCGGCATGTTCCAACACGGCTTTGTAGCTCAGGACTAGCATGCTTGCTTACCACTGAGTCCCTCGGGGTTCAATTCCCGGAGGGGCTAGAAACAATACTTGATCCATCCACCTACTACTACTTCTATCACTATTTCTTTCTACTACTAACCACTCCTACTAACCCCTCCACGTGGGTCAAGTTGTTGATAAAGCCAACCTAACCGACCCATCTACTAACAATAACCCCTACCATCCATCTCTTACCTCTCCATGTAGATAAGCTTCAACAGCACGCTACATTTCCCATTTACAATCTATCAATTTTTTTCTTTTCATTTTCTTAGAAACGCATTCCCAGATCCTCGACCATCTGGCCACTTCCTGGTTTTCATATTCTCATACTGTTTCGTACCTCAGTTCCTCTTCTCGATTCTTATTTCCTTTTAATATTCTTAATCTTATTTCGTCGACAATTCGACACGTCTCGGTTGCTCTTGTGAAATGGGCAAAGCAGATCTGTTAGCATTGCTAAGTTTTCACCTGGCCGTGAAGGTGAGCGCCCGGCTGGACCATAGCAGCGACTAGACGTTTCGTTTCGGGACTTTCCAATCACAACGAAAAAGTTGATTGAAGTGTACACGCGGAAACGTGAAAGAGGGGGGGGGTCATGATGCTAACTGCGTCTTCGAGAATGCTTTTGGAAAACCTTAAACGAATTATTATTTCTAACATACGGAGGAAGTTTATTGCATGATCTTGCTGTGGCAGCAGAGCGAGATTTATTTAGGAAAGCATAATTTTTGTTGTTGAAATCTAGAAGAATTGAGAATCGTAACGTTATATATTAAGTGTGAAGAGGACAATGAAACGTGAATCTGTGCTTTAATCTGAGAATTTTATTAGACTCATAGTATCCCGAGATGTGATCATATTTTTTACTCATATGCGAAACGAATAGAGGTTTCTCTGAAGTGTTCCAGCTAATGATTTATTCAGATTATTGTAGATCATATGATTATAGTTCATTTGGTTTTTACTCGTAGGAATTTTTTTTCCACGTATTTAAGTGAATGTACAATGGCATAAACTCTTTGGCATACTTTACGATCATAAAGTTCAATTCATCAACCATAATTACTCCGAAATTTGAAACTGCGAGGATTGTGGTAGTGTATCGTATTCCACAACAACATTTGGTAAAGTCTTATTCTTAAAAACGTAGTAAGTTTGCGAAGAATCGTCATTTAAGATTTAGAAGATTTCATTTTCTGATTGAAATAAAACTCACATTACATTGGCCATTTATACAGAGATGCGAAATTACAATTGTTTGGTAAATTATAGGAAAAACCTCCCACTTTTATCAAGGTATTCCGTTTTTTAATTTTTTTTATTTTACTTTGCAGCTGCTGACTCTTATCCAATTTTATCCCCACTATTGTTCATTATTAGTGAAAGAGTTAGGTGCAAATACCTAATAGTAAAGTAAAGTCTACCATCTTCATCAGAAACTGAATATAAGGTCCCCCAAGTATATCTGATTTACTCTGCTCTCAGTCACGACCATTACATGACTGATCACTTTGGATCTACAGTAGAAAATGTAATACTAGAAAGCTGTAAATGTCATAACTACGAGACAGTTTGAAAACACATTGCGACTCAAAAGTTCACGTGTAAAGAGTAATATTGCTTATAACATATAGGAATAATATTTACAAGCATACGTAACCAACCATGCACAGAGCCCCGATATTGGGGCGCTTGGATATTCTGATGTTAGGAAGCAATACTATCGCCAAACGATATTAAAATAGACTTTGTTTTACCTCAAGACAGTGTGATTAATAAAAGCAAATGCTCGGATTTGAAGAAGCAGTTACAAGTGCTGTAATATTTACAGATTCTCATCAGACATTTGTGGATTCAAAAACTGGGAAGCATTTGAGCACACTGCGTTCTCTCAGTTGTCTTACAGACAAATATAACCTATAACATTATTTAAAAATTGTTCATCAAAACTTCCCAAAAT
Source organism: Laupala kohalensis (assembly GCA_002313205.1). Taxonomy (NCBI): domain Eukaryota; kingdom Metazoa; phylum Arthropoda; class Insecta; order Orthoptera; family Trigonidiidae; genus Laupala; species Laupala kohalensis. The sequence continues at coordinate 127,785 of NNCF01129057.1, forward strand.
TGGGGCATATCTGATTCACTCGCAGCGATTTAGTTGATTCAATTGAGTTCCCCGAACCATTTGACGGAGGTACAAAAAGTTGGGATTGTGGCAACTAGCGGAATCTACATCGTCTGATACCAAGGTCGTACAATGATTAAACCCGAGGAAACCGTGAACTAGTGAAGTCAACTAGTGAACTTGTGCGGATGGATTCCCGAAACAGAATGACCTGAAAAGCTAGACTCGTAAATTCAGACATTTTCGTGGCCCGAAATATCGGGTCTCCGCAAAAAATCTAAATGGGCCGGGCCGAATCCTTCCGTCCTCCACTACAAGATGGCTGTGAGATATCCTTGTGAACTTTTTCCGCCGATATATTTTACGTACTGTATTACCACGTGCTGTCGTGTGTGGATTTGCGCATCATCGCCTCCGACTGGGATCAAACCTGCTCATTGGCTCTTAGGAGGCCGCTACGATGACCCAGAAAAATAGAATATCTCTTAGCAATGTCTTTGGAAGAATTTAAGGAACTGATAAGAGTATGCATTTGCTTAATAAGTGTCCCATTACATCAGTGGAAAATAAAACTTGTTGATTATTCTTTAGATATTATAATAAGTAGCCATTTTGTTCAGTTATTTGGGGGATGCAGAAATTTTAAATCCACCACTACCTTCGGAGTTTTTGATCGGTATTACATTATGCTTGCTTTCTGTAAATTGCTTTATGCTCATTTTCTAACTACTTTTTGGACATCGAATTATTCATTTATTTGTGAAACAGTTTCTTACTCTCCATGTGGTAATACAAAGTTCGTAACTACTTTTTGTAACAATAAATTATTTATTTGTAAATTATTTCTTATCCTGTTGGAGAGTCATGAGCTATTCTTACCTGCAGTTAATGCTCTTTCTGACGGATTTATTTATTCCATTCACCAATATTTTTATGCACTTAAGAAATTTGCTAATTTATCTCCGTGTTGATCGTTGTTAGTTTTTTATCATTATTACATATGTTCAACCAATTTGCAGGATGAACTCAGAATATTACACCTAATATCCTCAGTGATTGGACTTGGTTGAGTCAGTGGTGTCACTTACAATTTTTAATGCAGGGGGCAAACAAAGCCCCGGATTATTAATTATACTTTATTATGTTTTGGTATTATCATAAAAAACTTAATAATTTGTTTTATAACAAAACCATAATCGCACATCTATTTAATTATCATTTTATGTTATTTGTGAATGATATTAATTTCATTGGATATCTCCCTCAAAATATAAATTCGAAGGAAGCAACGATATAATTTACGTACATTTCAGACCAGCTTCAGGAGGTGGTTCTTGCCCCTCCGCTGGTTAAGGGTTTAGCGTGCTTGCTCGAAAAATATTGTAGCTTTTCACATTAATATCCCATTTCACATAGCTGTGACTACTGAAAAACAACCCTCCTTCTAGTATCAATTACTTTAACTATTACTAACTACTTCTACTAACCCCTCCACGTGGGCCAAGTTGTTGGTAAACCCAGCTAAGCGTCCCAATTACTAACAATGACCTACCACCCGACTCCTAATTCCTATCGCTTCATGTAAATAAGCTTCAATAGCACGCTACATTTCCCTTTTACAAAAGCTACAATGAAAAAAAGACGTGGTTCATGGATTTCGGTCCGGCCAAGAAATGTTTTAGACAGAAACACATAATGAAGTCCCAAGATCTAAAGTTATTTCGGGCACAGCCCAAAGATGTTTCAGGACAATAATAAAGGGCGCGACCTAAAAATTATTTGTGACTCTTCAGCCAATGGTTGACAACGTGAAGGAGTTCCTCGAACCCGGGATATTCTGTTCTGGCCGAACGTGCACTGTACGCTGCACCCCCGCCTTGACTCCTAAAACTCAGAGTGCACCCCGTCCATCAGAGCAAGAAGTCCCGCCCCTGTTTCCACCTGGCCGTGGTCCATTTAATGCCTTCCTTCCACGAGTACGTTTTTGGAAGTTAAGAGTAAAAATTGTGTTTGATTTACCTTATCAGTCATGTGAAAAAGTTTTACCATTCAATTCACCAGTTATTTCTATAAATACGCCAGTGTTAGGCTCACCAGACAGAAGGCAAACACTGTCGTCTGCAATCATGCTTTATCAGACGATGATACCTCGCCGACACGTGTGAACTGGAGGGTGATCCAAGGACGTTTCGCAGCGGAGCACCAGGAACCGGACTTGGACTCCTGAGGGCAATTTGTACTGCGCCGAAATGGATCACATTTGCCCTCGCGTGCGGAATGACATCCAAAACGATGAAAGTTAACTACGATTAATCTATAATTTCGTGAGTTCGATTTTTTAGTTCTAATATTGATTTTCGTTGATAAATATTTTGAAGAGTACAAAAATCTTGTGTTGAAGACCGTATGGTAGAAGAAAAAAGTAGAGAAAACATTAGCTCTCCTACTATTAACGACCGTTATGTAATCTAATTAAAGAAATAATTAAAAACTTACGACCTTTACTAAATAAACTAATTGGTATAAATATTAGTTTACTTTCACCTATATACATTGACTAATAATGTAATTATGTTCAGTTTTGATATAGGTCTACACAAAAAAATTAAAATTATCTTCGGTTTTTGTTTAAAATGTTTCTAAATAATTTACTGGTATGAAATTAACAACAATTCTCAAAACATAAAATGATTAATATTTCGTGTATTTTATTAATGTACTAGCAAAATTACCCGACATTGACCGGAACTTGAAAAGAATCTTGAGAACAATCATTACTGGACATTCAAAAATGTAAAACAATTCTCCATTAAAAAATCCCCATTGTTAAATAAACATAAACAAAATTACATCAACATTCAAAGGCAAATTGGAAATGAGAATTCATATATTTTACCATACATATGCTATTAAATCACCTGTCAACAGGTCAGACTTTATTTAGCTCATCTATAATATTCTAAACTCTAATAAAGTTAGTTTCCATATTTCTCTACTTCTTTGGTATTAAATTTTCACTTTCGTTAATAACAAAAGCTAAATACCACAAAGAAAACCTACAAAATTCACACAGTTGTATTGAATGCTATTAACGTAATTTCGAATTATTTTAAAATCCAAACAGAAGGAACAAACAGTTTACTCAGAAGTAAACAAAGCTTATTGTTTACATTTCACGAGACACAACTATATACGCAGCAGAATGTGTGATTACTTCATATTCATTCTCCATAACCTCTAATCATTAACACGAATATTCGTCGTTCCCAGAGCGAGCACGTGCTCGGCAAATTGTTCATGTCTGGATCAGTGTGCTCGCCAATAGGCGAATACTCGGGAAATTCCCCGAGCAAGTCGCTGTTGCTCGGGATTCGCTGTTCGGTTGCTCGGAGTTCACCGAATAGCGAAAGTGTGGAGCCGCCTTAATACTTGTGCCGAGCAAGGTTTCTAATCATTCAAGTAGTGGAGTTGCGGTCGGGGTGACCTTGAAACTACTTCGGGAAGAATGGGGTGACCGGAGTGGCCACCTAAATTTCAACCGTTTCCGTTTGCTCTTCGCCATCCACGCCGAGCCGTACCACTCCATTCGGAATGCCCGGTTTTACTTTTGCAGAGAGGGGTCGAGAATGCGTTGAACCATTGAATCCGTATATACAACTTATTGGTTGAATCAGGCTCGGACTGGCCGGCCGGCCCAGAAAGAGGATAAATGCGCCTTCAGAAGAGCGCCCTCTCTTAAAAATTACTAATTCGAAAAAAAAATACAATAAAAAATATGAAATATAGAAAGTAAATGAATATAATTGAACGGCAAATGTGCTAATAAGCAAGTAAGACTGTGGGCATGAAGACGTTATGAGCAGGGCCTCGAAGTGCAACTACAACGTCGCATTCACGCTTTGTATGTGATCCACAGCATCGTAAGGCGCCTGGCTGTAACTACCTCACTGTGTCACCACTTCCTTGTTCCCAGACGTCTGACCCAGAGGTGCTCCCTGACACATCGTCTTCGGCTCCACACTAACATTCTCATCCTTGGCGTCCGAAATGATTCATCTGCTGGATAATTCTTAATGCAAATTATTTTTTTACCATGCAAGTAAAAGACAAAAATTTTAGTTTAATTTTAGATTGTACACAAAATTTTAAGAACAATTCAACTAAACAACCATTTTTAAGCTATCGCGGTCCTTTTATTTTGTAAGGAGATGATTTTACTACCGTTGACATCATTAATCTAGAATGCTTGAAAATCGTCATTGCTTGGTGTTATTTTTCTTGAAGTTTTGTGCAGAATCCGAAATTATACAAATTTTTTGTCTGGTACATGCACGGTAAAAAAAAGTACTTTGCAATAATAATATCCAGTAGGTGAATCATTCCGGTCGCCAGGGGTAAGTATGTCAGTTGAAGCGAAAGGTGATGAATCAGGGAGTAATTCAAGGTCAAGACGTCTCGGAACGAGGAAGTGGTGACAGAGAGAGGAAGGTAGTCAACCGACTTCCGATATTTTATAGACTGGTAGGAAGAGATGAGGGAGCTTCTGTCAAAGGATTTTTTATTTTCTTCATGCTCATATTACAATTAGTCTCGATTAAATAAGATTGATTGTGATGAAAAAGTATAAAACAGTGGTGTAAAGTGCCGCCTACAGGCGCATAGTACAAGTTGCTTTGAGAGTAAAACAATAAGGATAAAAAAATTATTTAATGATTCCACAAATGTTTGCAAATAATTACTAGGGTTTCAGGTTTCTGATCTTAGTCGTTAATTTAATGTTAATCGATTTCAACAGTTTTGTGAACGTAATAGAGGTGTAATTACAACGTCGCGTACACACCTTATAACTTAAATGAAATACTAAATTATCAAACTCTCTTTTCTTTTGTTGAAATAAGGTTGGGGACAAGGATTTTTTAATTTATTGAATATTTAAATAATAGGCCTACATCATGTGATTATGCGCTTATGCGCTTACAAACTACCGTTCGCATCCCGGACCCGTCTTCCACGAACGGGATGGCGCAGTTGGTAAGCGCTAAGTTCCAGGTCTCGAGTTCGAATCTCTGTCCCGTCTCCCATTTTCATTTAACATAACATAATAAATAAATTCTTCAAATAATAGATCGTTTTAGTTTCAACATCTTGGACTCACGACTGAGGCAGATACATTCAGTTCGTTGTCTGTTAGTGTGATACGACGCGTTTCGTGAAGTTCGGTAAAAGAGTTTTCCCCCGTCATCGTTTGATTAGGGCCAATGTCTTTTCAGATATGTTGGTGCTTCTATTCGTTTTGTAAAAGTATCGACCTTGTCGGACCTGTGTCAAATGCGCGTTTAAATTAATACATGAATACAGTTTATCCTCCGTGATGTACCCTGAACTAATTAAAGTTTAAAATTACTTACTATACCACTAATGCAAGTAAGTTGTGAGCGCGACTTTTCAAAATTAAAATTTATAAAGACAAAGCGAAGTTCAAACGTTTGAAAAGAAATTTGGAGTCTTTTCTTTTGATGCAAACTGAAAGAGAATTGCTGTCTGAAATGGACAGTAACGTGATCTTTAACTGTATGTGAACAAAGTAAAGAGATGAACCGCCTATTGTACATTCGAGCGCCATCACAAGGGATTCTCTATATTGTCTTAGCACGCAGTGAGTGAACTAGATCGCTTTGCAGCAAATATAAGAAAGCTGCTCAGCATATATGGGAAGTCAACTGAAACATTCCTTCTCAGAGACGGACTATGGATCTCAACTATTCTCATGGAGCATAAGATGGCTTTAGCGAATTGATTTTTTTCCCTTTTAGAATTTGAGTAAAATATAGTAATTGAGCACATGAACATTTCGTTGTGATCAATTGGCAATTCAATTAATCTTGAAAGACAGATTAAAATTTCTGATAAAGAAACTCATTTAGCAATGATGAATCTGAAATCAATGATTGTAATTTCACGCTGAATAATTTGTAGAATATTTTTTCGAGTTTTATGCTCTTCTCAAAATGTTCAGAGTACATACTTCTCATTGGAGAAACATTGAAAGTTATGTTTAAGTTTAATATGAGTCAGAATGTAAATTTCATAATGTTTTCTTATATGCTTTTCTTTAAAAAAAGTTATACTTAAGTTTGCAGTTCTGCGTGACATTAATAGCTTCTGAGTGAATGTAACATTTAAGATACATGATTTTTAATTTTTTATTCTAAAAGCAACTGTCTTTTTTAATGCTATTGTGATTTTAAAAGAGTTATTTTTATTTCACAAATAATTTTTTTTTCATTGTCTTGGTTTGAGAATTGTTGGAAACTGAATATAAGATTTTGAATTCTTACTGTGACAAATTTGTACTACCTGACTTTTCAATTACTATTTGTAGATATAAAACCAAATAAACCTTATAATATGTGAATTTACTTCTGTAATATTTTACTTGATACATAACATATTAATGAATTTTGTTTGGGTAATTTAATTTAATTCCATGTCAAGTATAGTTTCTAAAGCATAATACTAAAGCATGCTTCAGACATGATTCTACATACTGATAATAAACATAAAATCATTAATCACACTACCTATTAAACTATAAATTAAATAACAGAAACTTATTAATAATTCATACTATCCATAGCTTAGCGAGTACATAGGTATAACCGGTTATACGGGTGTTACGACGGTTGCGCCCTCCAACGATTTTGGGTCTGCGCCCTTTCGGAAGTCCCAGTCCGACCCAAGGTTGAACGGTGCAGGAAACGGCCCCAAGGACAGTCGTGGGTGGTCGAGGGATGTTACCGTCCTCCAGACAGCAAGTGACGTCATTGGAATGGTGTGGGCAGTTCCAAGAGACTCCGCTATCTTGCGCCACTGTCTGGGTTCACTACAGAGTGCGTTGAGGGACTGGGTCGCTACCTCGAGCAGAGACGCCGCAAACTAATCCAGGAAAAATAGACAATCCACAAAGCAAAAATTCGCATAGAGATGAAATTTGGTAAACATTTTAAGATTATCTTTTCAAATATAATATGAAAAGTCCCCATCAATTCCACTTCTGCTAGAAAATTTATTCGAGGTCAAAGGTCACAAAAACGGTTTTTCGAAAATATCTCTTCAGTGAAACATTTTATCGTTATCACGAATTTTATAGATTATAAAATTGCCTACAAAAACGTTTCTAATATATTTTTTTCCTCCGATGCATCATTTGCGAGCAGCGCGGTTTCAAAACGATGAATGCTGCGTCTTTTCTTATTTACTTGCATAGTAAATATCAAGAAGACTTTGTTTCGCATTTAATTATTAATTTGTAAACTGCTCATATGTATGTTTATAGATAAACATATTTTAATAAAAGAGGATATTTCAAAACAAAATAAACTTAAAAAGGAACAACAAAGTTAAAAGAATAATAAAGATTTTTTTATTAAAAATCCTTCAAATCGGAACTTTTTATTTTAAGCAAACTACAATGAAACGTAGTCTGGTGTTAGTTTTGGGGTGAAATGTACTTTAAATTTTTTCGATAATCCTTCTCCTTTCCACGCCATCTACGACGTAGAGTATTCGACGCATTTTTTATCGTGAAGACATAATCCTCGGTCCGTTCGGATCAAAGAAATGTTTGTTTTTGCTAATTTATATTAAAATATTACATAATAAGAAGAAAATCCCAATACATCACATTTTTATTCTAAACATCTGGTTTCCCCCGCTTGGCTCGGGTACTAAGTGACAATATGTAAAGAAGAAATATTTCTTTCTGCATGTGTAAACAAATGCTTTTATGAATAAACGTTGTATTGTTTTACTCAGGACAAAATAAAATCTAACCATATTGAAAGATTAAAATTACTTTTACTGGTACTTAAAAACATGTACAACATTCTAATTTTTCAAATTCATAATAATACAAATCGTGACCGTATACACAATCTCGCGGATGCCGAGCCGGTCGAATTTTCGCTTCCGATGCATAACGCGGCTGCATCATTTCATTAAAATTCTTGTAAAATCTAAACTATTCGTCCAAATTTTACGATTTAAAGTCTTTTTTATGTTTGATAAATTCGCAAAACAAATAATTCATTAAATTTGATGATCACTGATGTTTTCTATATTAAATTACTGTCTTAAATTGAAGTATTTTAACACTTGTATTTTTAATAACGGTTTTTCGATAATTTAGGTTAATTTTTGGTGATAGACATATGCTGTCGCGGACTTTTTTGTAGAACTCTTTGACGCAAACTATAATGTCTGACATAGTTGTTACCTATCTCGAACCGTTTAAGCAGCGTAAGCAAATATAACTTTTCTTTCCCGCTAATGCGCAGCGCGCTGCGTAATTCGATCGTTCGAATGCACCCGGGCTACCGCGCTGGAGATAGTACGCCAGTGTTGGCGTTGTTGCGCTCTGTAGGAAAACGACAACGTTGATTATGCGAAGAGGAGTCGAATACATTTCGCGTTGGCGTTGTGCGCACCGCGCTGCGCGGTATTTGAAAATGAAGGAATACGGCCCTAGGTCGAACTGGGTATGGCATGTTGTGCGTTGTTAAATCGTTTCTACAAATATACTGCAGTACTAATTATTGATTAAAAATTGTTCAAAAGCGTCAACCTTCTTGAAAATCAAAAACGCTTTTGCTCGACCAGAAACTCATTATGTATGACTTTTTAGGGGGGGGGGTCATTATCCCCTTGACCCCTTATCTACGGGAGATCGCTCTTGCTAGACACATCGAGACATAACCCTGAAGTCACTGCCAAATTAGTTTTCTTTAACATCCAATAAAATGTTTGTGAACAAAATGTCTGACATTAACCTAGCCTGCACTGTAAGTAGAATGGTTGTTCTTCGCATGAAAACAGCAAACGAAATCCACATCCTGTAAGCTTTCAAGATCTTTGGTATAAAATACAGGAACAAAACCTTATGTTTGTAGATTATTCGGATTTGTTTGCAGCCCTAAAATCCCACGACCAAAGTGACTGCTCCTTTACCCTTTTGCACAACCATATGTATCACAATCCCACAAAATTAGATTTTATGATTGTGTTCTTTAGAATTAAGAGTTGTAAATATTTTTAGCTTTCAGTCATCAACGGTATAAATACGCTACGTACTATAAAATTTAAGCGAACGAAAAAATCGATATGTGAAATTTTCTAATAACTGGGTATTTAACACGTCAATATTTTTCTCACCCTTACAGCCAATATACCACCCCCAAATTTTGGCACCCCGGACAAATGTGAAATTGGAACAATAATAGGAAAAAAATGTATATATATATATATATATATATATATATATATATATATATACACACACACACTTCTTCCGAAGGAAGTATGAATTATTAAACACAATGCTTCATAAATATAGTTTTGCATGTTCAACCAAGTTTTGTGTCCTACCGTGGAGCTGTTTTGCCTTCGCTTCACACGAAAAATACATTTCATTTTCCTTAATAAGTATCACTTACCTCATCCACATTGCGAACGTTGTCTTCCATCGCCACAGAATGCCTGGAATTGGAGTAGTTTGGGGCGTTTTTATACTTACGTTCTTTTCAAACTGTCAGATGGAAGCTGTTGCATGCAATAGCGATAAATGTACACAAGAAACAGCTTCTTCCTCTGTTCCTTCGTTTCTCTCGCAAAAATTCAAATCCAGAGAAAAATCAAAATAATTATTGAAGAATTTCGCAAATGGAAAATGACTTTGTAAATGTAAGCTTATACTCTCATACAAAATATATTCAGAATCGCTGATTATTACCAGCTTCCGGATCATATGTCGCATTATCCCTCAAAACTATTTTAATCCAGTTCGCGTGGATTGATTTGTGTGACAGTCATGTTGAGGCTCAACAATCTCGAACACAAGGTTTACGAGAAATACCAAAATTAAAATTCATTTACCTGCGAATTATTTTGTAAAAATATAAACACTTGATTAACAAAAACGTATCCCGAAAAAGGGCATTAGCCTCCCAGATGAACACATTTCCAATTTGACTTATACCCCGTTTCAGAAAAAGCCTCTTCAATACTAAAACGTTATGCACTCGTCTCTCACTCCTTGAGCTCTATTTCAATTAGACATATTGAAAGTACAGGAGGGAAATAAACCGCAATGAAATTAGTGGAAAGATAATTGATGTTCATCCGATTTCAAGGGCTGGAATTCGTTCCATTTGTCTTCAGCAAATTTCAAAGGTACTTCTTCAAAGTCACAACGAAAAACTACTTAGAAACATTTCTCTCTAATTTACGGAGTGTACATGTTAAAATGCATTAATTTTTACATATTTTATAAATAATTTTGTGTTCGTTCATGGTGATTGATTCCACAGCTCACAATGTTTAGGATAATTCGTAACTGAATTCTACCACTGGATTCATGATTGATTACTGTGATAGGGATAAAAGGGCCATTTGGTGAGAGTGATGCACATGAAATGTCATCTTACTTCAATGATAGTATACATTTATTGATCACTAAAATGTCTAATACAAATAAAACGACAGTTTTCACAGAAGTAAAACTTTCCTTGAAAATCAATGCGCGAGAACTCGTTTTTGCCACGTGGAAGGAGTTTGCTTCGTTGTGAGTAATTTTCAGTCCTCATGTTTGCAATGAAAACTGTAGCATCGACGATGTGCGAGACAGTCTGTAATGGTTGTGATTCAGTCAGAGACAGAGCGAGAGATGTGTGGGGATGGTCTTGAGACCAAGGATCGAGTTGAATTGACATGGAAGTCGTCTTGGCAAGTGAGCGCCCGCCTTCTGCGACTCGACGTCGGCCGCTGGCGAAGGGTGGAGGCCTAGTTGGTCATGGCACCGGCTCCGGGCCCCATCACCCCCGGCCCCATCCCCATCCCCATGGCGCCCGCAGTGTAGGGGAGCGCCGACGGGGGGTAAACGGAATGGTCTCCGGACGAGAAAGGCACTGCCGGTCCTTCGATCCCAGGCGCTTGCACCTGGTAGGAGGGTGAGCCGTAGTTGACGACGCTGTCCCCACCCATGCCTTGGAAGCAGCGCATGAAGGGCCACGTCTGCAGCGGGATACAGCCCGAGTAAATGGACGGCGACTGCGCGTAGGGCACGGGCGGCGCGCAGTTGAAGCCGTAGCAGCCCGTCTGCGGACAGTGCACGTACGGCCAGCTCTGGAAGTATTGGCACGGCTGCGGTTGCGGCACGGGCATGGGCATCGGTATGGGCATGGGCTGCGGCTGCGGCTGCGGCTGGTACATGCAGGAGCAGTCGGACACGTACCTTGGTGGGGGGCACACGGGGGGTCTGGGAGGTATGGGAGGCATGGGAGGCATGGGAGGCATGGGAGGCACGGGCCATTGGCAAGGTCGGCGCACCACCCGCGTGCAGCAGGTACGGTTGTTGCATGACGAGTTCTGCGGATACACGTAGACGATGTGGGTGCCGTTGGTGAGCACGCTGGCATTGCCGCAGCGCTGCTCGTTGGTGATGACGGGAGTGTTGTTCACGTAGATAGGCGCGTGGTTGATGATGATGGTGATGTTGGGCAGAGTGGTGATCTGAGATATGTTGCTGCTGGAGGGGACCACCTCCACCTTCTCCGTTTTCTCCGTTTTCTCCTTGCAGCACGAGTTGCAGCACGCGGAGTTCTGGAGTGTTCGGGTGGAGCACGAGTCGCAGTTGCACGATCTGCATTGCCTGCTGGAGCAGCTGGTACTCCTGCGAACAAGCACATGGACTCATTGCATGCGGGAAGTAGAAATGTGCCGGCCGAGGAAAGTATTGTCACTGTTCCAGCTGTTATAGGAACAGACACACGTAGGCGCTCAGGTGGTAGCGTTCTTGCTCATCACCAAGTCATCCCGGGTTCAATCCCCGGCGGGGCCAGGAAGATTTGTAGCTTTTCACATTAATGTCACAATTCATATAGCTGTGACTACTGAAAACCAAAACTAACTTCCTCTAGTATCAATAACTCTAACCACTTCTACTAACCCCTCCATGTGGGCCCACCTACTACCAATCGCCTACCTTCAGCTCCTACCTCCTCTCTCTCCATGTAGATAAGCTTCAAAAGCACACTAAATTTCCCATTTACAATTACTACAATAAAAAAAAAAGAGAGACACATTACCGGTTCAGTGACTGACTCATTGGCTGGAGCAGTAATGTTCTGGTATTCGTTCCCTATTCCAGCTTCGCATAACATTATTGTTAGGTTATTCAATATTGTCATTGAAAACATTATACAAAAAAATTAGAATGTTAGAAAATTAATTAGAATGCCTCTCATTTGATGGTATCATTGTAGTTGTGAGGGAAATTTTTTAGCATCTTCATTGTGACAAATGCGTATTAAATATTGACAGAAGTTAAATCATTCTATTCTGTTGAGTGTGCACATCAAATGTTTCTCCTGCTATATTGTGAGAAGACAAAAATCAGTTGCATATTTCAATACCCAGAGACTGTGAAAGCAAAATTATAGGTCTGCAGAAATTGTATCTGTACCCTCGCCTTACTTTTTATGCATTCACAACTATAAATCAATGTTAAAATATGTTTACATCTTTAAAAATGTTTTAACTTAATTCCATCCAGAGAGAAAACACAATTTTTATCTTTTTCTTTGATGCTTTATGATCATAAAAAATACCTCCGACTGTGAGAATAGCTTCAATTATATTCATACATATTAAGAACGACTTTTTCAAACATTATGTTTCCTAAATAGTGTTCTGTGTTCTCTGAATGTACATGAACCAACAAACAACCTTTCAATGCTAACTACAAAATTGCCTCATCCAATTTTTGGCTTCTTAGATGATTTTAACACGTTAATCAAAACATTATTTTAGAGTATATGAGAGATGCAGCATTGCTACTTCTAGTCCTAAAGCATATTTCCTTACTACTTGCACAACCTTTGCAGGAGCACTTCCAATTGTTGTCTAATCTTGATTCTCTCAATATAAAGGGACAATAAGTAATGTAAGTACATTACAGCAGGTCTACATTTTAGAACTATGAAGCTTTTGGATATTTTCTCAAAATGTCTGGACTAAACACTAATTTTAATTAATAATTCAGTACGAAACAGAATGGAAATATGAATTATATTGTGAAATTTCTTTTGTTATAAAAAACCGATTGAATTTATTTAGTATAATCCCCTTACAAAATTACTCAATAGAAGAATTTGAACTTAAATGTTTTTTCAAACTGTAAATTGATTCATTAATATTTCATATATCAATAAAAGTTTTACCTTGAAGAACATGTAGATATTTTCTGTCTAACATTTCTTGATTAGTTATTACGTTCAAAATCTTGATGACCAAGCTAATTGCTCGGATAGCAATGATGAATATTTCAAACCAAATGGATACACGGTAAGTGATGTCAAAAATTGTACTAATGTATAACTAGGCACAACATCATGTTGTCAGAAATAATTTTTAAATTTTTGTTTTGTGGGACTTGATTCTTGGTTCTCCTGGTTTCAAGGCCTGTGCAATAACATGGAGCCACCTTATGTGGAACAGTTTTATCTTGTGAATTTATCATATAATCTAAATATGCTCTTTATCATTAGAGGAAAATGGTAATGAGAATTTATATGCCAACTTTTTTTAATTCATCCATCATATTCATTCCTTTCTCACAAATGGATTATAATATCTTAGTAAAAATTGCAATGTAATACGTAAAACAAATACTCTTGCAATTACTATTTGAAAACAAAGATAAGAAAATATTAATGGGAAATACTTTAGAATTTTTTTTGTTAGTGACATCTTTGCAGAGTAATAATATATTCTAAAACATTACAAATTGGAGAAGATATTTTGATAAACCAAATTTAATTTAAAAAAATAGTTTTTAACAGGAAACAGGTGAATTTAATGACCTAGTTCTTCTGCATACTAAAATATTATTAGTCATCCTCCTTATAGTACTTGGTAGATGTGTGAAAGCTTTATGTTGTTTGGTATGGTATTTCATGAATGACTTCTTTTTTCTATATTTATTTGCTTCAAGGAAGAGGAATATATCATCAGAACCAAATGATCGAATAAATATTATCTTGTTTAAGATCCTGAATTTCAACCAATACTCTCTGTATTCAATTTAATAATATATTTGAAACACAATCATTCTGATTATTTTTTGTAACTTGAAAGCTGTTTTGTCATTGTTCTTATGTATATTTATCTTTTATCCTAATAAAAAGTGATGGAAAATCTTTATTCCCATTCAAAAATGCCTCAAAAAAAAACTTAAAGAAGAGTTTTCAAACTTAATGTGCTTCTTAATAAGACAAGTTAGAAAGAAAAGAAAATTGAATCACAAACCTGCAGTTCGAATTACAGCAACTTGAGCAACATTCGTTTGATACACGACTACAGCTATTGCAACTGACTGATTGGCAGTCACAGTTTGAGTTGCAGCAGGACTGGCAGCATTTATCATACCCTTGACAGGAGTCACAATTTTCCGTTGAACAATCACATTTTGTATTGCAGTCTTTGGTGGAACAACCCACACTCTCAACTTCTGTATTCCTTCCATTGCAACAGTTAGTGCTGCTGAGGACTCCCACAAAACACAGCTGCAAAACTGTAAGCAGCCACATGGCAGCTATTCTATCCATCATCTGAAACAAAAAGAATGCTACTTCCATCATCATGTTTTCTCAGTTAATTCAAATGGTTGGTCCATCATTTAATGATCCCACATTTTTTTGTGGGTCAGTCAAAAGGTATTTAAGAACACAAGATATCTTCAGTGAAGTTGATTGGGTCAAAACATCAAACTGTCTTTTGGCAGGCCACCCATTGACTTCATGGAGGGCAGAGCTCAGAATCTCTTGTCAGGAGAAACATAATTCTGTGACATTCTGTGTGAGAAGGAATATGGTGAGTCCCATAAACTATCCTGTGAACGCATGGGGTCAACCAATATGGTCCAAAAACAATTAAATTATTCCTCAATCACTTTTAATTTTTTAAAATATTTCTTACATATACTGCTATCAATTAGTTTTGCAAAAATGCACTTATTTTATTTTCCAAATTTTTCTTTCACTGAAAGTGATCATTTTTTGTGTTAAGGAATATGATATTTTCAGTAGTTCTTAAGCTATACAGAAAGGGATATATCTCACCATATATTTGCCCAAGAGCATTGAATCAAAATCCAGTTTCTTCACAATAGTATTCCCTTAAGCAGTGGTCCTGTGCATTATTTTCTAACCATCTGATCTGAGCTGTTTATTTATAACCTAATTTACCTGAAGAAGGGGATTCCAAAGTCTGTTAACTGAATGTTTCTAAAATGAAAGTTTCTAATTTTCAGAAGATTAACTCTCAATATTTCTATTTGACAAGTGAAAAAATAATAATTTGGTGTAATTAAATTCCTCAATGAGGAAAATAAATGGTAAATACTTGGTTTTTGTCAAGGGATAAGACTCCAAGGATAAAACTAAAAACAAGCCTGAGAAAATGAAAAATATATGGATCTTCACTACTAATCTCAGTTATTATGTCCATATGAAACTAATAAAGTATATATTTGTATTAATTTTCATCTTAAATAAGCTTATAGAAATTAGATTTAATGTGTACAGTAACCAAAACCAACATTTACAATGATTGAGGAAAATTTGAGTTTTTGCAATACCATAGACTCGCTCAGAAAGAAAGAAAAAGTTCATTTCCGAAGGAAAATTGAGTCATTGTAGTATACTTTTCTGAAAACTGATTCATTCCTCTTGTCATTGAAGATGAGAACCAGGCCTATCAGTGAGTTTTAAGCAGGGTGTCATTACCCATTTCTTTATTAATCTTGACAAAGTTATACTACTATTGTTAACAAGCTGAAGTTTTTTATTTATTTACCAGTTGATAAGTTATTCATTCCACTGATGATTCCTGTAGCCAATATAAAAACCAAAATAATTTTTGTTATCTGTGCCACCATGAATTTATTTAAAACATTTATTAACTTTGTGGTAACTTTCTGCCAGGTGAAGGTACCCATTATTTCTCCATGTAGATACACAAAGCCAGGTTGTACATGCGTGTAGGTACAAGAAATAAATAAATGCATTTGTTAAATTTCTTAGAATTGTGATTCTTATTTAATTACTTCTTCAATTTCTAGATAACAGTCCTTGGATTGTTGGTGTATTATATAAAGTGTTCATGCAAAATTTTAGCTTTTGATCATTCAAACCTGTACTGACACTATAATAATTGTACACACATAGTCTAATGCCGCCATCACAACATCCGATATTATGCACATAAAAAGAGTCCTAGCGCAGTCAAAATAGATATTCAACCTCAAGAAAATTCACATTGAGTTGAAAAAGTTGTACAAACCAGTAAATCATAATTTGAAATTAAGTCAAAACTTCCTATTGATCCGACTTGGAAATTTTTTTCCTGGTATAATTTTTATTTCTTTTTTATTTATGTAGTTTGCCAGGCTTTAAGCAACTAAAATGAGAAATTTGCCCGTTTAATTGCAGAAAATTCAGATTAAATTGTTTAGTACCAAAAAATATCCCTTTTTTGACGTTGGAAATAGGGTTTTTTTATCAACAGATCTTTTGCAAAATCATTGGGACAAACTATGGGGGTGTTCCAAGTAATTTACACCTAGGTTAAGGACATTAGAACCATTTTTCATGTAATGAAACAGTTGTTAACAAAAAATGCAGGGATAATCAATTCAATGCATCTCAGCAACTAATTAAGGTACAATGCACATTGTTATGTGGTTGTTTTTGTTATTGCAAGGACTACATTTTAAAAACACAAAATTTTTTAAAAAAGTTCTTTGCAATCATTATTGCAAAAAAACAAAACAACGCTTTTTGCAAACTAATCAACGGATTTGAACCTACGACGTCTCATTTTACAGGTTTTATTCAACAACTCGCTCATTTAACATTTGCGTCTACAATCAATACCCGATTCACGAGATAAAAAAAATAAAACAATGCAAATTTCGCACTTTGAGTGCTTATTGCAAAAAATTGACCACCTCTACGATCCTTCAAAGGACGTGGAGGGATTTCGTATTTTACACGATAAAAGTAACTTCTTAAAATTTTTCGACTTCATGATTGAGTCGATTCCCCATTGCCTGGTCTACTATTTAGACCGAGCCATGACTGTTTCCGTGAGAATACAACCGGATGGTGTGAAAGGGGGAGGGTGGTAACGGAGTGGGTGGACGAGGGCGTGACCTTGAGAACAACCATTGTAATGCTGCGTCAACAAAGTCCGTGTTCGCTTTCTCAAATACAAATACATTCAGAGGATCCCTGACGCTTCCTAACAACAAGGGAGTGTCATCGACTAAGCGATCTGAGTGTCCTGTCGCGCCTCCACCGACGCTCGATCTGCCCGAGTGGTCGGCAACTACAGGGCTCGCAACGAAAGAAAACTGTTGTCACATGTCTGCTGCGGGGGATGGCCTAGCATAGCTCCTCCCAGACTGCATGCCATGGCACCCACATATGGCTGCTATAACCCGTGGGAAAGCTAATTTCAGGTAGTGTCACGCTGGCCAAAGGTTAAATATCAAGCTCTCTTCCCCTCACAAGTGGCATATCAATTACTACCTGTTCTACGAATCGGCTGGCGTTGGCGGCAGCATCCGGACGTAAACTCACTAAGATTCTGGTGACACGAGTAAAACGTCCACGTGTCTTCGGTGAGAGAATCTCGCAATACTGACATTGGCTTTGCTCCTCGACTTGATATTTTTTAAATTTATTTATTTAAATAATAAAATACTCTTTTCGAGCAGGGGAGAAAAGACTCACGATCTGTGTATTATTATTATTATTATCATCATCATCATCATCATCAGAGTTCGGATCGATGTGCTCTTATCAATCCCGAAATATGCACCTAAAGTCCTTGAAATAGGCTCTTACTATTAGTATATGCATTCAAATATGCAGATAAAATTCTCGAATGAAGCATTTCTCTTCGATTTATTCTTTAAAATGTGCACATCTGGAAATACGCACCATTTCCAATAAAGGTACCTATTCATTCATGCAGCAATATAATTTGAAAAACTTTACTTACAGAGTGAACGTTACTCCATCTCCAAAACCTTAACCTTATACCTTTGGATATTTTTGCTGGAGAAAAAATAAGAACTGCAACTAATTATCTGCAATAATTCAACGATCATGATGAAATAAAAGATAGTTAGGTTGGTAAATTATAAAAATAATAATTGGTTTCTTCTACTTATATTTTTTCCGAATTCTTACATTAACTTATTTCGTACGGTCTGATAACATTTTTAACCTTGAAAACGACCGTTCAGCGTCTCAAGGCATTACTGGTACAAATTTTACTGACGTCAGCAACGTAATTTCTGCAACTATGAACAGCGACATGAATGAACAACTTTACAATTTTGAAACCTTAAGCAGTCTTAACCAAGGAATTAAGTCAAAAAACAAGACTATGGACCTCCATAAGACTACCTGTTTGGTAAAAGACTTTTTTCTGCCTGGTCCCTTATTAACTCACTTTCGAAAGTTATTGATCGGCCTCGAGGTTCTTGGGTCTTCAGGCAAGAAAGTACGCCTCAGTATGAGCTTAAAGCGTTTACAATTAGCATTTCATGGAAATTACCCCCAAATTAGACAATATATGCCCAAAAGCCAAAAACATGCATTAATGTGCACTTATGCCCTGAACATGCAAATGTATGCATTTTAAATTTGAATGTATGTATACTACTACCTTTAAAACATATTTCGTCAAGATAGAGCCGAACAAACCAAAAATAAATGATATGTAAAATATGCATAGCCCAAACTCTATTATTAATCGTATGGCATATCACATCATATTCCCAATTTCATAAACGAGTATCACATTTCGAACATATGAAATAAACATTTTGAAAGTTCATAGAGGTCATATGTCCGTATCCAAATTCCTCGAATACTGCATCTCATCTTTGTGATGGTCAGGAAGTCCACAAAACTTCCCTTGTAGGCACGACCCAACGATATGTCCCTTTTTGCTCCACAATCACACATTGGGGACTATTTTGCCGCTCTTGTATACTCAATGTCACGGTACTTTACTCAGAGAAAATTTAACCTAAGAAAAACTAGTGGTGCAAAACCATCGCACGTACTTTCTCATATAGAGAGAAAAAAATCTATAATGAAAGGGTGATTTATGGAGTGGTCATTTATATTTTGGTCGTCTTCCAGTGCATTCAAGCTCAAAGTCGCTAGATGAACTTATAACTGTCTGTTACTTGAAAGTAAAATAAATATTCAGAATATTATTTCAAAACATATAGCGAAATATCGTAAAAGTGTTGTATAAATGCTATTTCGTTGTAGACATAAATTGATGTATTTTCGTATCTGCAGTGTGTTTGCTGTCCTATATATTTTATCATTATCATATCTTTCATTTCAGTTTACAAAAAGTGTATTCTACGTCTGCTTGGTCCATTTACACTGCTACATATATCGAATAATAAACTAATGCGTAAGTGTAGCAGACAGAAATTATTTTACTGCGTCTGTACCACACTTTCAAGCGATGTAATGCAAACTAATTGTATTTTATGTACAGAAAATTTAAGCAAAACCGTTGGAGCCGTTTTTGAGAAACATTCAAAAGAGTCCTTTGACCTTCATGTGAAGTACCCTTTGTTTTAAAGTGAAGAGAAAATTAGAGCACGTGCTTCGACAACAAGTAAATATGAAAAACGAATGAAATTGGCTCATCTGTTTTCTCAGAATCGCTGCGCACAGACGGAGAGACAGACGGATGGACGTTATGCCAAAAACCACTTTTTCTGGATCAGCGATCGCCAAAACGAATATTTCCGTGGAAATCTCGCTTTCCAATTTTTTCACGATTACAAAACTTTCTATATACTACGTATAGATGACCATGCCAGAAATGACCCTTTCACTATATAATTTTTTCTCACTCTATGCTGCAGACGGAGAAACTTAGAAGAGAAAGTATGTGCGATGGTTTTGCACAACGAATTCTAATAACTCGCTACTTTTACATTGAAACATGTTTTGAAGAATGTATTTTTTTTCATGCACAAGCAAATAGCATTGCAAATAGCCATTATATAAAATGGATGGGAAATTTGTACAATTCATGGGTGAAGTAGGGAAAACTGTAGCAGCCATCTATAGTAAAAGTCACGATACTTTGCTTGAAAAAATTCAACTTAACAAAGAAACATGAACGGAAATGCACTGTGTTTGTTAGTTTATTTTCTAGTGAATTACTTTATTGTCCTCATTGTGTTCATACGCGGTTTGTAACAGCTCTTTCGTCCGTAAATTATTTAAATATTTATATATTGTCAGCCTAACTGACTTGATGTTGGTATAGCGCTTGTGCAGAGTGTTGCCAACGCTTTTACTTCGCCATCGTCCATAAGAGTAATACGGATACCTCGAATTCAGTTGGCAAGACATTCGAAATTGAATTCATAACCAGCCTCGGACAACAATCAATTTACTTGCTCTTGTGGCGCTGTTCCGTTCTTTCTGCTCCGAGCGCGTGGAAGGAACACTCTGTGTCTTTGTTTGTTGTGTTATTAACTTGTATTTCTTTACAGCAAATAGTCGCTTTTGTGACTACTATTAATATTTATTTGGATATTACTTAAATTGTTTGAGACCAGGCTATTCCTAAAAGTTCTCTAGCAAGATGAAGCGGGACGCTTTAACCTCACATTATCAGCATTGTGGACCGCTGCCTGCACGCGAGTGAGTTTCTAGGATTTGTTTCGTAGAGGTTGGCAATTTGTTTAAGGCAGCCNAATAATTTTAGGCAAAGTATCGTGACTGTGAGTAAATGTGTGGCAATTTCCTCGAGCTCTTGGAACTGATGGGTTTGTCACGTTTGCGCGCACTCATTATGCGGAGATGAGAAGATTGACCTATATTCTAGAATTGTATATAATTTTTTCGAGTATACCTGCCACATATATATTTTCCTTTTTATATCAATGTTTCGGCTCTACCAAGGAGAACACTTTTCAAGTCACATTTTATGTATTTTATTTTATATTTCATCATCTTCGTTTATATAGCAGAGGCGAGAAGACTCGAATCAGCTTCATCCCCTCGTATGTCGACACTTTGCTCTCTCGGGTTCAGAAACCGAGCTACGTCCTTCATTGTTGTCATTTATTAAGACGAGAGCACACCGGCGAAACTCGTTCCTTGTAACATAATTTTTCTGTTCAAAATAATAAAAAGTTGAAATTAATGCCTCATTTTTTGAGAGGAGCACACAAATTTGCCAGCGGATCACCGGTTGGCGATCGCTCATTCGGAATTTCAATCATTTTCGTCATTAGTAAAATCATATTTAATATGATAAATAATAAACTTAAGTGTAAAAATGCATAGAAATCTCTTAGATTGCGGTGAACCTCACCGCCAGGTAACAGATTAATCATGATACGTCGAATGAAAATGTCTTTGGGTTTCACAAGTTGAATGAGAATGGCAGACGAACCTGAGAGGCGAACGGGATGGCGCAATCGGTAGGCGCATGAGTGCGCAGAGCTCAAAGTCCCGGGTTCGAACCCCGGTCCCGTCTCCCATTTTCATTCGACGTATCATGATTAATCTGTAAAAATGCAGTTGCGGACTGTGCAGAGTAATAAACTAAGTTACTCACCGGAAACAAGCAAGGGACTATCCCATCAATTTCAATCACGAGCCCAGGGGCAGTGGCGGATTTAATAATTATAAAAAAAATTAATAAAATAAGTACTGTTATCAATTTATTGGTCCAAAATGAATCGTAATTACAATGTGCAGTCAAAATTCGAGAATTATAAAACAAGAGTATTAAATGACATTTCCGCCTATGCAAAATCCGCCACTATCCGGAGAAAGACTAGAGAAAAAACAGAAAAACCTGGCTACAGAGAAAATGTATACCGTAATGTATATGCGAAGGTTGGGAACAGTTAGAAATGAATTATATTAAATAAGGAGGATCGAAACAACATGCATGAAAAAAGAATTTAATCAGTATCAAGAATACTATAATATTGGCGTGATAAAGTATAAGAGGGATTAAAATCACTTACATCATCCGAAGTCATGTGGAAAACAATATTGATTGGGAAATTGAACCCCTCCTTAAGATATATTAAAATCTGTAAATTCTTTCACATTATAGACACAATAGCGCATTAGAAAGCTTTTAACCGCGGATTTGAAGAGATTCAATTTATTTATATCTTTTATAATGGTGGGAAGGCAATTGTTCAAAATTATTCTTGAATATGGGCCTTTTTATTGAAACGACAGAATGTGAAAATCAGCCTTATTAGGAGAGCCGTGTTCGTGAACTAGACCTTTTCTTCTGAAGCAGGGATGGGATTTTAATTATCCTGTCTTAACAAACACGACTACTTCATAAATATACATGCCAGGGTGAGGTATTTTATTCTCTAAATTAAGGTTTACATAACCTATCTGAGCCTAAATAATTGTAACAACGCGTTGCATAGAACGTGCGTTGCTACAAATGCGGTGTGCACGGCACAAAGCATTTAAATGAGATTTCATACGAGTGTTAATTTCATGAAACGTGTTTCATAGGTATGCACGACGCCTAACCTTACATCCACCGCACAAAACCACCTCCTTGCATATCATTTCGTTTTTATATTCACCCGGGCACATATTCTGAAATATGTATAGTTTTTTTCTTTTGTTGTTGGAAATTTAAAGGTGGTCTTGATTAAGTACAATACATGGCTTTCACATTTATCGAAAAATTTATTGCGCTTAGAACTATAGGACACAAGTAAACAATACATGTTCGAACTCTTCAAACTGAAGGTATTATATCTGCGTTGACTGTAGTCAAGTTGGCAGCTATTCAAGAATGTTGGAAATATTCACCAAAGACGTTCAAATTAATTAATAATTCACTCTACTGATTTTACTGTCGAACGAGGTCAATTATTTTCTGATTTTGATACTTAATTTAGACTGTCGTTTGACTCCTTCCTTGACAAGGGTCGCATAGCCTTCAGTCACGTGACGCGGCTGCCGTTGCCGTTAGAACTGTATTTTCCACAGTTTTTGCGTTCCTATTTCTATTTGCTACGTTTTACTAATTTTTTTCGCTATGATAAGCCGGTACTTTTGCCAAATTAAAAAATATTCCCGCGAAAGCTTCTCCACATAAGCTCATAATAATTCAAAGTAAAATAATTCAAATTTTTGCCCCGTAAGGACAAAGAAATCGTCACCACTGGATAGAGAATGGTTCAAACTATTATTTTAAAATTTTTCTTTTGGTGGGGGGTGGGGGTGGTTCTTTAGCCTAGTTGTTCTGACGGGTATATCATCTTCACAAGAAATTAAAATAGCAATTTATCTTGTTTTTTCTTTCTCTTAGAATCCGCGACATTCTCCTCCTCGTGACCTTTCAAGACAGTGAAGACTATTGGAATGATTAGGCAATCTACGGCGGGTTCCGTTGACTTTGAGGACAAGAAATGAAGAAAATTTCAGTGGTTCGTGTATAGAACGCAATAGCGTGTTAGGTTCGTACATAAATGATTCGACAGGTATTCTACAGAACATAAATTTTATACTTAAAAATAAAACTGCTTGAGAGAGGTTTAAATTATTACACGAGTTAGCAAGGTTTTGAAAATATACAAATTTAGTGATAAACTTCTGTACATAATAATTAGACAGTGATTAAGGAGGTCGGAGAAGTGTTGCTAAAGAGTAAGTAAAATTAGCTAGCAATTAACTTACATTTAAATGTGTTGCTATTCGTCTATCAATTTTTCTAAAAAAATAGGGTTACAGAAAAAAATCTTATTTCTGACGTCAAATGTTTGGCATAGTTTTTTCCCATTTCCTACAATATGTTTTCCCGTGTGCATCTATTATCTCTTATCTATATGGAAAATTTTGATGACTCTGTATATAGTTGAGAATGATGCGACGTACACAATTAAATTCCAACAAATAAATATTTAATATTAGAAAAAACAGTTTCGTCCTGCTGAGGACCACGTGGAGGGCCATAAACGAATTTATTTTACAAGGGACTGCGCCATCAAACCGATCAAATGGGTCAAAAGAAAGTGGGGAACTCATTATTTCTGATTTAATATATACAAAATATTAACACATTTCATTTTTAAAATATTGTAAAATCATACAAATTAAATTATTCCTTCTTAAATCATACAAAATTCCAGAGAATGATAGTATCAAAGACGAAGTCGCCTCCCCAGAACATACTCTTAGTATTCTGCTGCCGGCTCCAGAAACTGCCGGCCTTTAGTCCAAGCCCAGTGGACCTATTCTCGTGTGATCGTGTACACAAGGAAAACACATTACTTATGATGACGAAACTTCTTGAAATAAACTATGATTGAAACGCAGCTTAGGTTCGTGAATATGGAAATATAAAACTTTCATTGGATATAACAATTGTCACAATCAAGGAAGAAGGGTTACACATTAAACATTACTACATTATAATATTTTATAATTTAATAAAATAATAATAAAAGTCGCAAATAGCTCTACTATTAAACATTATTGCCGACATGAGGAGAATGATAAATATTAGCAGTGGTCATGAAGGTAAGACAAATATTAAAAATGAAGAATATTTTCTTTATCAAGTGCAATGATAGAGTGCAACTTAATAATTCTGAACATTCATATTACATATATCCTTCTAGATTTACCTTAAATATTATTCATTGAAATCCCGACAAACGACCCATGAGATAAGAGTTCGTACCACAGTTCAAATACAAATTTACGAACCCTTGCACAAAGATATTGTATTTTTATAGCAAATATTATGATAAAATCAAGATTGCATCAAAATCAAAAAGACTTATCTCCATTAGTTTCAATACACATAAATTTCCCTAATTTTATGAAAGCAGTAAAATGGGTAATGGGAGGCATGCTGGCAGATTTAAATAAAAAAATGATAGTTAAATCATCAAATCTAAACATTCCGCTTCAGTCTAGATAAAAACTGTTCACGTCTGAAACAAAATGAAAATTATAATACGTATCTGTTGGTATTATTGTTACTCACGCAATTGGAAATTAATTTTATCAACTTAAGTCCCGTTTACTTAAATATTGAGAATAACTACAAAAAAGAGTCTTTTACAGTTTTTTTCACGAAGAAATCTCTCGGTAAAAAATATGAATTTTTTAAATAAAATGATGTTGAGGAAATATTCAAATTAGTAGATTTTAAAGATTTGTATCAGTGGATGTAGAACGAATCGAAAGAGATATGAACTGGGGAAGCATGAACTTCCAAAAGACAAACTCCATCGAGGAGACTACAGTGAACAGAAATGTCGATAAAAAAAATTAATTGGTGAATTTCCAAGGATTTTAAATACATTTATTGATGTGGATAAAAGTATAACCATATTTCATGAAAAGATTTTAAAAAATCTGAAAAATAAAATTGTAGTAAATAATTTAATGAGGAGGAATTAATGATAATTTCTAATGAAATATTTCGATGCGCGTGCTAAGCCAGAAGTGAGCGACGACCTCACCTTGAATCGCGAAGGATGACGTCGTCGGTGACGGAACAGCAGGTGACCTGGCGGCGTGGCGAGCGTCCCGCGCAGCGGAAGAGCGAAGTCCTGGCGCTCGCACGGCCCCAAGAACACGAGTGAACGCACGGGCGGGCGCCACGCGGGACGGAGGCGACGGAGGCGGCGACGCCAGCATCCACGGACGCCCCGAACCCCTCGCTGCCAGAGTACACGCGATTATCGCCGCCACTGGGCTTAAGGTGTTACGTGCGTCAGGGCGACTGGGCTTAAATACCCCCAAAAATGTTTTAAATGATGGTACGAACCATTCCCTATCCAGCGGCGATGATCCAGATTTCGAATTATTTGACTTTAAAGTACTAAGGGCTTATATGGAGAAACTTTCGCGGGCTCAGATTTTTTGACATTCTGGCAAAAGTAGCGGCTGAACATAGCGAATAAAACCATACTAAAACATAGCAAATAGAACTAGGAATTTTCATACCTTACAATTTTCAAGTATAATTCACCAAAAACTATAGAAAATACCGTTGTAACGGAAATGTCAGTCGCATCAAATGACTGAAGACAAGGCTCCAATTGCCAAACAAAGAATCAAACGACAGACTAAATTAATTATCAAGTTCTAAAATCACAAAATACTTGTTTTCAGCCAATATAAAAAAATCAGTAGAACGAATTATAAATTAAAAAGAACTACTATGGTGAATATTTCCAAGGTTCGTGAATAGTTGGCAACTTGACTTCAGACGCGCACATAACACCTTAAGCAATTGTTGCTGGGAAGGATTTCGACACCATTGGAGGGACCAACGATTTCAGATTTCACTCACATGTAAAGTAAAAGTCACCAAACTTTGTTTCAAGAAATTCAACTTATGAAAAAAAAACCGGAAATGCACTGTGTTTATTAGTTTATTCTATATTTGTCGCAGTAAATTACTATCTTGTCCTCGATGTGGTCATACGCACTTTGTAACAGCTCTAATTATCGTAAATTATTTATATATTATTTACTTATTGTCATCTAACTGGCTTGATGTTAGTATAGAACCTGTACTCAATGTAGCCAACGCTTTTACTTCGCCATCGTCCATAAGAGTAATAATAAGGGTACCTCGCGTTCTGTTGGCAAGACATTCGAACTTGAATCCATTGCCAACTTCGGACACCAATTCAATTCACTTGCTCTTGTGGCGCTGTTCTGTTCTTTCTGCATCGAGCGAGTGGAACGGTATATTACCTTATGTCTTTGTTTGTGGTGTTATTAACTTGTATTTCTTTACATCAAATAGTCGCTTTTGTGACTACTATTAATACTTATATGGATGTTACTTGAATTCTTTGTGACCACGCTTTTTCTGAAACGTTTCTATGCAAAATGTAGCGTACGCTTTAACCTCACATTATCAGCTGATAAAAATGACATTGTGGATGTACGACAGTTAGTTTCAAGGATTTGTTTCATAGAGGTTGGCAATTTGTGTAAGGCAGCCATATTGAATAATATAAGGCAACGTATCGTGACTTTGAGTATACCGTACGTTGCCACGTCACACCCATTTGTTAATTAAAGATTTGGAAAGTGGATTTGCTGTGAGAGGGGGAGATTCTGAACTCAACGTAAAATTATCATGAGCGTGGAAAAACCTCTTTCGTTTCGTTTGTCAAAAATTAGTTATTATCGGGGCGTAGGACTTTCATTTGCATTGGCTAGTATATAATTACAGAATCGTACATTTTCCAGACTCCTCGGGGATCGAAACCCTCCTAAAATAAAATTCTGGATCACCAAAAAACATAAGTTTATAATATTCCTTGAAGTTAAACACGCTGTTATTGTCCCATTTGGAAATAACTGCCGCAATCGTATTGACGAGAAGCTAAGAACTTGGGTTTTGGCATTCGACATGATACCAATCTTGCATCATTTTCCTTACTGAATCCTACGTAACATAAGAAAAAGCAAATATAAGAAATGAATTGAAGTAAAATTCTCTTGCCTTTGCATTTTATTGCGAGAAATGCTGATCGTCGAGACGAAAAGGACATGCGCCTGGGGAAAGATATGAAATATGTATCTGCTGAATGGAAGGGGGTGGAATTGGATGCATTATGGAGCTCTGACATATTGAAGTGATACGAGTGTGAATCGAGGGTCCGGGTAATCAGTCGTAAAATGTGTAATAATTAATTATTAAGAATAGATAATTTTTAAGTCGTTTCATGGTCGCATGTGTTTATATTTAATATTTCAATATTAGTTTAATTATATAGTTCAATCTAGTTAACAATTTTTAATGTTCTGTGTAATGTACAATTTTTGTATACTTTATTGTATTTCCTCATATTCTGCCACCGGACGAAATCTGCCTATTTGCAGTTAAATACATATAATAATAATAATAATTATATGTATTTTTATCTCGGCTAATGCTGGTATCTTTCTTCCAACCGGGAATTAACCACATTCCTAGGGTTGTATATAATCCATATAGCAGTTACAATATTTTCTTAGGATATGGGCAGTTCCCAACAGAGCTGTTTTTCGAATTTCATTTAGATTTATATTTCCAGGTATTTTCTGTACATATTGCTGTATTGCTTTATTGATAGTTCCTAATGGCCGTATAACTACGTGTGATATTTGTTTTTGACTCTGCATTCTCTGAATTTCTATTTTTAAGTCTGTGTATTTTATTATTATTTCAGCTTCTTTTTGTGAGATGTTCATATCTCTGGGCACTGCTATATCTATTAATCGACAAGTTTTGTCTCTCTTGTTTCACACTATAATATCAGGTTTGTTAGCAGCTACTGATCTATCAGTTACTATTTGCTGATTCCAAATGATTGTTATGTCTTCTTTGGTCGTGACTGGTTGTGGGGTATGTTCATACCACTCGTCGGTTACATCTATCTTGTATTCTTTACAGATTCTGTAGTGTACAATTTTGCAAACATTATCATGGTGGTGTATGTATTAATTTTTTGCCGAGATTGAACAGCCAGAAACTACATGGTCTATAGTTGCCTCATACTGTTGGCACAGCCGACATTTACCATCTATATTTTCTCTCAAAATGTGTTTCCTGTAATACCTTGTTTTGAGGGCCTGGTCCTTCGCTGCTACCAGAAGGCTCTCCGGTTCTCCCTTGAGATGACCTGCTGTCAACCAGTTAAATGATTTGTCTTCCATTTTGCGTATTTACTATCCATGCATAGGTGTACTTCTCCAATTGTCAAAAATTGTGTTTTTGATTTTCTCCTTGAAATTTGATTGGTTGCCTTCAATTGAGATCTCTTCAACTGCTTGTTCTTCTGTTTCTATGGATTTTCTATATTTTAATGCATTATTATTAATTGAATTTGTATTATTTCTTTGTTGGTCACACTTCTTTAAGTCTGAGATAAGGTACTTTGGTAGATATAATTTTTCAATTGCTATTTTGTATGTTGTTTCTTTATTATTATTATTATTATTAATAATAGCGGTGAGTTTTTTTTAAACTATTACCGTCTTGCTTCTTCGAAATAGGAGCACATGTGAAGTGCAGTGTAATGAAGTGAATGTGACTAAGGGTAAAGAAAATGTTCAGAGCGAACAGAATTGCAGTGCAGTAGTGTAGTGTAGTGATGTGAAGTGTGCGTGACTGTTCACAGCAATCCTGTTTTGGCGTTATTTTTATAGTTATTAATTTCTTTTAATTATATTATAGCAATTATTTTTACATTAAGGTTATCGGAGGAGTAATGGTAAATGTGTGTATATATTGAAGCATGCTTGTACGTATGAGTGTGTCTGTATCTGTTTGTAAGTGAAAATATGTTTCTGTACGTATGTGAGTATACACTCTCATGGACCTAATTTAATTTTTTAAATTTCTTATCTCTATAATCCTTCTCGCTTATTGTGTACTATTTGTACTATTGTCTACTATTGTGTACTATTACTAGAAATCCATCACAACCACGCGTGACTGTTTACAGCAATACTGTTTTGGCGTTATTTTTATAGTTATTAATTTCTTTTAATTATATTATAGCAATTATTTTTACATTCAGGTTATAGGAGGAGTAATGGTATATGTGAGTATATTGAAGCGTGCTTGTACGCAAAAAATGTGTGTCTGTATCTGTTTGGAAGTGAAAATGTTATTTCTGTACGTACGTGAATATGGGCCTAATTTAATTTATTAATTTCTTAGATGTATTGTTCTTTCCGCATGTTGTGTACTAATTTTCTAAGCATTTTATTCCGTGTGTGTGTGTTTTATAGATATTTGGGCGAAGATTTTTTAAAATTTCACATTATTGTATTATGTATATTCTTATAATGTCTAATATGTTTTCCTTGCTCACTTGCAGATTAATAAATTATTATTATTATTATTATTATTATTATTATTATCTCAAGTCTGATCCACATGGAGCAGCTTTTGGATATGGTTAATGCGGGAAGAACGGAAGCGACGGTACCCTTCAAAAATGGGTTTCTTCGCGTTTAAATCGATTAAAAAGTGGGACCGGAAGCTTTTCGATCCCATGGAGAGGGTGACCACCCCCACCCATCCCAGGGTTGCGACGGAAGAAATGAGGATTTCCTTGATGCATTTACGCATCTCGTTTCCACTTAAACCATGGTTGGACCAAATATTGTAATGGAGTGTTTTGCATACATTGACATAAAACTGCACGGTTATTGACACTATTCAATTGATTTAAACTAGAAGAAAAGGTTTCAAAATGAGTTTAATTGTTTGAACACATAGCAGGTTACTCTCAGAGAAGAGGAAAACCATTTAATTTTGACCAGCGCACATGCTTCCGAGGTTTAGAACGGCGGAAAAACTCATTCCTCAGGAACGAAGGGGAAAGTAGTGCGGAGGGTGGGCAATATCTTCTAGAGCGGAGCTGCCCAACTGCCATCCCGCCATTTTTTTTTTGCGGCCCGCGCGTTAGAGAACATGTTACATCAAATTTTCCGTCAAACGTTGGGGAGCACAACTGTGTGTAATAAATCTATGCATTCAGAACAAATATTAGACGGAACATGCCCGGTTAGAGAAAATTGTCTTCGGAATATGCTAACCATACATACAACATGAAAATATTTTATTATAATTCTAAGAATTAAAAATACTATTTAAAAAATAAAGAAATTTACTATTTAATTTTTCCAGCTTGAAATTATAAATTTGGTGATGAAATAACCAAACTCCATGCCGTTCGGACCAATCAATGGACAGTGTATAGAAAATGGCCTGCGGTATAAGATAAGGAACCCGGGCAAGTTATCCGGAATAGATTTTTTATTCTCAACCGTTTCGAACGATCTTGAGTTTAATGAAAGGTCTGACATAATTTAATTTTGCTTAGCTAATATCATACTTTGCTCACCCTTGGTGTTTTAACAGTTAATCAATGAAAATATTTTCTACATTTTCGCCATCTCCACAGCGTGTAAATCCTGGCATTATGATCACGGAATAAGATAACTATTTTTCATCGATGTATTTTGATCGCCCCGACTTTGCTCACCCACTGCATTTGTTACATATTCGGCGTCCAATTTGAAATCTGCCACGGTACCAACACAACATAAACAAACTCAAATACTCCTTCAGTACTCCTATTCTCGAGAAGAAAACGGTTGATGACGTCATGTACATTACAAGCAACGTCAACAGCTAGTATTGTCATAGCGTTAAACTTCTAAAACCGATTAACCCTGGTATTTATTAATTTTTTCCTCAAATACCTTTATTTTCTACTATTTCGTCGAGTTCTCGTACATTATTTAACATTAGAGTAAATATTATATTACGAATAGTTAAGAAGAAAATTACTTTATAAATAATAACTGTAAGAAATTGATCCCGGTATTGCGATATTTATTTTTGTTACTACCGATTGATAACTGCTAAATCTAATTAATTTTCATGTACTTTGGATGGTGAGATTTATTAACTATATAAGCTTCCTTACAAGAGCTACATTAGCCTGTATTCGATTTGCATTTTAAGTTACCTGGTAAAAAAGTAATTACTATCTATGTATATAAATGTTGTGCATTGACTTGCATACAGATGTACAGATTTATTCTTATTCGGTTAATATTATGTACACCTTTCCAATGCAAGAGGAAGATTACTGTTCCTGTAATATTTTAAAATTCTGCGCCCACACATTTTCCACCGCAAAATGCAGTTTTTTAGTACTCTGGTACAATTTTGCACACTTCTCGTTCAAAATAAGAGGAAAATTGCTTTGCGCCTATTTCTACCTTGTACCTACACCTTTTCACAAGGCAAATTATAGCACGAGTTTAAAATGCTGTCAAGTCTCAAATTTGTCCACACACCAAGCATCCCTAGCCGAGGTGTGTGGAAGGATTGATTCGTACGAGTTGCCTAGATTGTGACATCTATGACATCATCTACCATTTACTTCTCGAGAATAGCACCAGATGTACTGAAGGAGTATTTGAGTTTGTTTATGTTGTGTTGGTTAAGAGGTAGAATTCAAATCACGCGCTAAATCTCTGCCGGATATGTAAGGAATGCCAACGTGCATGCGTAATAAACAATGTTTTTGTTTTTAAATTTTATGGCAAAAACTAGCTATTGCACTAAAAGTAGTGGGTGAGCAAAGTCGGGGTGATAAAAATTGATTCATTGATAAAAATTGTTTTTCATTATTCCGTGATCATATTAACGGGATTTACGCTTTGCCGAAATGTCGGAAATTTAGAAAATATTTTCATTGATTAACTGTTAAAATATTAAGGGTGAGCAAAGTATAAAATTGTCTCAGCAAATTGAGAAAATTCAGACCTTTCATTTAAGTCATTTCTAAAAAGACATTATTGTTTTAGAAAAGGGAAAATAAATATTCTATAATAAATATAAGCATTACTGCAACATCTTCGTAGCATGATCATGTATTTTTTCCCCCTATTTTTATGTTGTTTCTGTTCCTAGAGAAAGTATACAATGGAAATTTCATTAAGGCATACACAAACGTGTATTCCAAAATTAATGCAAACGTTTTGAGGTATTTTCTT
>NNCF01129057.1:160500-220899 GCA_002313205.1 Laupala kohalensis
CTGTATATATAGTGGCAGAACGAAACTTGATTTCTAAAAAATATATTATTTTAAATTTTGGGCGCCTCGGCTATCTCATCTCAGGGTTCCACAATGATTACTGGGTTCGATTTTTTCAACGAAGGAAAGGACCATGCAATGGTTCTACTTAAGGAAAACGCTAACAAATAAATCCATTTAATTTAATTAATGTTTTGAATCACTATAAAAACATTATGTTGTTTTTCCCCAAAAGACACAAACACAAATGGTAATCAAACATTCATATTAACACTAACGCCGGAGTGACGTTATTCCCACCAAAAACAAATTGAATACACTGGCTTTAACCATAATATTTCTAGTTGACAATTTAATCTACCTTTTCTAAACAATAACAATTCACTGAATTTAACTACAATCCGATCTGATCAACAATTAAACATACTTTTCTTTCAAACAAAGGTTATACACTGAATTGACTCCTAATCTTATTTAATTAACAATTTAATCTACCTTTTCGAAACAATAACAATTCACTGAATTTATACATGGCATAATTCTATTAGCAAATGAGATCAGTCTTGGCACTGATTTAGTCCAGATTTCGTGCTCTTTTTATAACTGATGCCAATTACTCCATGACGCGCAAGCGCAATGCGATGTTGGTTTAAACATTTGCCAACAATCGCACAATACCTCTCAAGATGACAGACTAGGCAGACCATAGAGTAGGGTCCTCGCAGAGGTCAGCACTCGGGCATCTGCTAACGGCGTCGATCAGCGGCGACTACCCCAAAAGTTGCCCTATTCGTTTTCTGCGTAATCGGCTCCTCCGAACACAGCGTCAGCATTTACAATGTCCGTTCGAATTAACCACCCGAAAATAGTTCGTGCGTGGTAGGGATCGAGGTTAACTTATTTACTCGTCCCGATGATCAAATCAAGATCAACAATTAAATCTCGAACGCAAAATAAACATCTGACGAAACATGAACTATGAAAAAATCTGAGCAGTGTCAGCTATCTGAGCGACATCAGAAACATATCAAAAACATCGAGAAATACTGAGCAACATCTGAGAAATATATCAGACAAACATTCGCGATCCAAAACACAAGTCTGAGTGAGCTGCGACGAAACATAAGTGAGCTATCTAAAACACATAAGTGAGTGAGCTTTGACGAAACATAAGTGTGCGATCTCCGACGAAACATAAGTGAGCTATCTCCGACGAAACATGTATCAGCTATCTGCGAAACATCTATGAGCAGTACAAAAAATACATGAGTGAGCGATCTGAAAAACATAAGTGAGCTGTCTGAGCGACGTCTGACAAAACATGTATATGAGCAGTACGAAAAATACATGAGTGAGCAATATTCGCGATCTAAGCAGTATGAGCGCGATCTGAAACACAAGTGAGCGATCTGAAAAACATAAGTGAGACTGAAATTTCGTTTGCCATTCCTTAAATGGTCTTGATCCCCTCTCTTGGATACGTTTTCTCCCAAAAATCTTCAAAATTTTGAATCCCACGTGACCGAAACTTCCAATGCCAAAACGATTCCCCCTTCTTACGCCTCGATTCTGATTGGGAAATTTTTAAAGGGCCTCAAATAATTTCTAACGTTTTCTTGCAACGACGTTTTACTTCCAACGATCTTTTAAACAAGCTAGCTCTTGTTTCGACCCTTCGCACATCTGGGTTTATTTGGTCGGGTTGGGTCGCCTTCCCCATCCCCTCGCAAACTTGCTATTTCTAAAATGTTGTAAATTTTCTCTGACGCCAAAGGAACCGACCGAGGACCGCGCCGCACCTGATGCGACCGCAGCCCTTCGTCCATCTCCAAAGGCCGTCCTTTTAAATTTCTTCAATTTCCTCTCTCTTAAATTTCATTATTCCCTAACAAGGATGATTTTATTAACAATTAATTACTGAATTATTCAAATCTCACTATATATATATATATATATATATATATATATATATATATATATATATATATATATATATATATANAATATTCGTATTCCTGGAGGATATAATAAAGAAATTTTTTATTTAAAAATTACATCAACATGTGGTCCAGAAGTTGTCCAAAATTACTCCAAAGATTTAAAAGTGGTTTCATTTGGTTTATTTTTTGTCCTCGTATTATTAACAACATTTTTGTTCCTGGAGTGCGTAAATGGTACGAATGTTTGACAAAAAATTATAGTAACGGGTAAAAGGGCGTAAATGAGAATATTTCGTTTAAAATTACATCAACGTGTAGTCTAAAAGGAGTCGAATATTAGGCTATTTCGTAAAATTAAATTATCGTTTTATCCACAATTATGAAACAAAAATTGGGATAAAGGGTAAAGTGGGAGTACTAACTTTACCGACGTCCCACACGAATTCCGCTATTCAGACGTTGTGGTATTGGTAGAAGTTGGAATCGTTTTAAGCTTACCCCCCGGTATATACCATGCGAGGGAGTACTCAGGCCCCCATATAAGTACCACTTTCTCACTTGCACGACGACTCGCCCTTCGAGGGCTTAGACATTTCATGGTTTTGCCAGGATAGAATTCACTTTGGCAATGGTCGAAACAAGGCCTCTACGTAACAGAATGACATTTATTGTTTTTGTGATATGTTAAAAAGCACAACAATGCTAACAACAGAATATGGGACGTGACTTAGCAACGACTCCGATACATTTTGTTATATCTTTCGGCAAGCCATCAAAATTACAAGTTCAGTTCAATATTTAATTAAACTCAAGAGAGGAGTTAGCAACCTTGTCCGTCGTTGAAACGGGAATAGTAGTGTGTATTCAGCGTCATTATTGATATTGGTTATGGCGAATTCATTCCCTACATCTCTGGAAGGAGAATCCTGGGTCCAAGGAAGCACATCCCAGATGCTGTTGCAGGCTGAGGAAGACGTTGACGAAATGGAGGCCATCGACTGCACTGCGATCATCCAGGCGGCGTTGAAGGCCCTCGAATCAACAGCGCGTCAGAGAGAACAAGAGAGCCAGAAAAAGGTGCAACGTAAGCCGCGGTTCTGCAAATGTGGACCTCCTCCCTTCAAGAAGCAGAAGATGATGAAGGACGAGCACCGCGCCAGAGACAACGTGAAATGACTAGAAACATCCTGTAAGAAAATTTGTCAAGAAATTTTACACACATTTTCTGTTTAAGATAATTGCCGTTGCATATTTGCCGTTGGGAATAATTTACGTAAGGACATCAATAAACATAAGTATAATCTATCTTTCTTCGTAGTCAGCACTTGAAATATGTTATATTTGACTGATAGAATGTTACTGGTAGCTTGAATGGCAACATATTTCTTTTCCTTTCGTAAGTCTCTGTGAGGCGTGTGCTTCCATGTCTCATGCTGGACACCTTGTCCATAGACACCATCAGCTGTTCATGGGCGTTTGAACGCACATTTCTTCCTGTACCGGAAGATTGGGAACACACAATAATGTATGACAGGACAGGTCTAGCTCAAGGGTAAGAAGGCATTCAAAATACTGCTCTTCTCTTAGAGAGGAGATACTATTCAATACTTAAAGAAAAAGTTCTTTTAGTTTTGGATAAATTAATTTTTATATAAATTAATTAATAGCATTAATTAATTGTATAAATTCATTAATAGTTAGTGAATTTTTGATCCGAACTTCACATGTTGGTACATGTTTGCCCACAATTTTGAGATGGCGAATGTCAAGCATGGCCATAATTGTTTTTCGATCTACTGCTTTCCACAAATCTTATCCATGTTTTTGTTGTTGATTTCAGATATTATTGTGCGTGGAGGTTAAAGCAAATGCAGTAGCTTCTTTTTGATCATAGTGAAAAACTGTTCGCTTTTGAGATTGATATATTCCTGATTACGATGCATGTTGGCAACAGTTTAATGTGCTGCTTGTCTTTTACGACATCAAGGGTCTTCAAGTGTGACGGATAAGCTACGCATATGATATGTATTTTCTTTTCTTTAAAATGTTAAGAAATGAAGAGTTGTCTTTTTCTGATCTTAAAAGGTAAAATAACAAAAAAGTTAAACTTAAAAGTTATAACTTAAAAGTTATAACTTAAAAGGTTAAAGAGAACGATATCAACAGCGCAGAGGAGGAACAGCCAGAACGAACGTGCGGACGTTTACCCCAACGCTGGACGATTTTTTAACTTCTATTATCACTAGCTGATTACCCGACGTTGCTCGGAAGCAAAAGACAACGGCGGCAGCGCACCTGCACCGTTTCATTAAAACGCTTTTAAAATCTAAACCATTCGTCCAAAATTTACGATTTAAAGATGCTTTTAATCTTTGTTAAATGCACAAAACAAAAACAACTATTAAATTTTATGATGATTGATGTTTTCCTTTTTAAATTTTTCTCTTAAATTGAAGTATATAACACTTTTATTTTTAATAATGTTTTTTCGATAGTGTAGGGGAACCTTCGTAGATAGACACACGCTGTCCCTGACTTTTTTGTAGAACTTTTTGAGGCGAACAATGTTGTTATTCTTACTTTTCACCTGTCTCTAAACATTTAGGCAACGTAAGTGAATGTACCTCCCCTTTTTTCCGATTTCAACGTCATTTATGGTCAAAGTCATTTTCTATCTTTCTTTTTACGCGTTTTTAAACTAAAAGTTAGCCTGTGTTCATTTTGAACAACTTAACTATATCCTTTCCAAATTTCAGCATAATCAATTCAATAGTCTAGTTGTGATTAAGTAACAAATACAGACATGCTTTCGCATTACGCATTTGTATATTACTATGGATTTTTTAAAAATCCAAAATTTCCGGTAGATTAAAAGATATTCACGTTTATAAAAGTGTAGTTAAATTCCCATTGCATTAATAGGCATCACTTCTTCCAGATTTGCATTTAAGAAACCTCCTTTTACAGAGGTTAATTTCAGACTACTTTAGCCTGACACTAATTTTCAAATTATTCCGTGACAAAAAATTGAACACAGTTTTTGAAAATACTGGATTGTGTCCTTTCCAATTGTGGTATTCCATTCAAATTTATCTCATTTGGTTTTCCTTGCTTAATTCTTTTTGCTAAATTTACTGCACCCCCAAAATTCCTAATGTATCCGATGATATTCACGTTTACGTAAAGTGAGGTTAACATGCGTCGGGGGAAATAACTTCATTCAGATTTGTTTTTAACAAAATTCCTTTTGCAGGGGTTAATTTCAAAATCTACTTTAGCCTGACACCAAATTTCAAGGTATTCCGTGACAAAATAGTGAACACCTATGTAGGAAATCCTAGATTTTGTCTTTCTAAAAACATGTTTTCAATTCAAATTGAACTCATTCGATTCCTCGTGCTTAATAATTTTTTTGCTAAATCTACAGCACTCCAAAATTACTAATCCGAAGATGTTTACGTTTATAAAAAGTTGGGTTTAACATGCAGCGGGGGTATAACTTCTTTCAGATTTGTTCTTCCTTGTTGGAAATCCTAGTTTGGGTCCTTTCCAATTTTTCTTTCATATTCAAGTTGATCTGACTCGATTTCCCTTGCTTCGATTTTTTTGGGAAATTTACTGCACTCAAAAATTCCTATTTTATATGGTAATATTCACGATTATGTAAAGTGTGGTTAACATGCATCTGGGGGCATAACAACTTTCAAATTTGTTTTCAAAAATATTCCTTTTACAGAGGTTAATTTCGAACTCTATTTTAGTCTTGACATCAAATTTCAAGTTATTGTGTAACAAAATAATGAACACCTTCGTTGGAAATACTTGATTCTGTCCTTCCCAATTTTCGTTTATCATTCAACTTGCTCTCACTCGTTTCCTCTTGTTTCATTATTTTTTGCTAAATTTACTGCACCGCAAAATTTCTAAAATAATCGAAGCTATTACATTTATAGAAAATGGAGTTAATGTGCATCGGAGGGCAAACCTTCTTTCATATTTGTTTTTAGGAAAATTCCTTGTACAGGGGCTAATTTGAAACTATACTGTAGCCTGACACCAATTAACTAGTTATTCCAACACAAAAAAGTGAGCACGAATGTGGGAAATCCTAAATTGTATCTTTCCCAATAAAGGTTTTCAATTCAAATTGATCTCATTCGACTCCTCTTGCTTAATTCTTTAATGGTAAATTTACTTTATTCCAAAATTTTTAAATGGCTCAAAATTTTCTATTAAAATTTATCTCATTCAGTTTTTACTGCTTAAATCTTTCTGGCTCAATTTACTACACTCCAAAATTCCTATTTTATAGGAGGATATTCACATTTAAAAAGAAGTGGGATTAATATGCATGGGAGGACATAACTGCATTCAGATTAGTTTTTGTGAAAATTCTTTCCACGTAGGTTAATTTCAGTCTCTACTTTAGCCTGACACCAATTTTCTAGTTATTCCAACAGAAAGTAGTGAACACCTATGTTGGAAATCCTAGATTGTGTCTTTCAAAAAAAAANCACCTATGTTGGAAATCCTAGATTGTGTCTTTCAAAATAAAAGTTTTCCATTTAATTTGAACTCATTCGATTCCTCTTGCTTAATTCTTTTGTGCTAAATTTATTGCACTCCAAAATTTCTAAAATAGCGCAAAGTTTTAACTTTTATAAAAAGTGCTGAAAACTTGCATCGGAGGGTATTCCTTCTTTTAGATTTTTTCTTAAGAAAATTCCTTTCACATGGGATAATTACTGACTATACTTTCGCCTAACACCAATTTTCAAGATATTCCGTGACAAAATAGTGAACACCCTAGTTGAAAGTCCTAGATTGCGTCCTTCCAAACTACAGTTTTTCATTCAAGTTGATTTCACTCGATTCCTCTTGCTTAACTCTTTATAGCAAAATTTACTGTACATCAAAATTTCTATTAGATACAACGATATTCTCGTTAATAAAAGGATAGAGTTATATTCCCTTTGCGTCGGAGGGCATAATTTCATTCTGATTTGTTTTTAAGAAAATTCCCTTTCCAGTGGTTAATTTCAGAATCTACTTAAACCTGACACTATATTTCAAGTTATTCTGTGACAGAACAGTCATCACTTTTTTTGAAAATCCTAGATATTGTCCTTTCGAATTTTCGTTTTTCACTCAAATTGCTCTCACTCGTTTCTTCTTGATTCATTCTTTTTTGCTAAATTTTCTGCACTGCAAAATTTCTAAAAAAACCGAAGATATTTACATTTTTAGAAAATAAGGTTAATGTGCATCGGAGGGCATAACTTCTTTCATATTTGTTTTTAAGAAAATTCTTTTTACAGGGGTTAATTTAGACTCTACTTTAGTCTGACACCAATTTTCAAGTTGTTTCGTCACACAAGATGTGAACACCAATGTTGCAAACCCAAGATTGTCTTCTTCCCAATTAATGTTTTGAAATCAAATTGATCTTACTCGATTCCTGTTGCTTAATTGTGTTTTGCTAAATTTACTGCAATTCAAAATACCTAATAAATACGAGGATGTTCACCTTTATAGAAAGTTAAGTTTAACATGCATTTGGGGGCGTTGGAAATCCTAGTTTGTGTCCTTCCCAGGTCTGGTATTCTATTGAAATTCTTCGCATTCAGTTTTCATTACTTAATTCTTTCTGGCTAAATTTACTGCATTGCAAAAATTCTAAAATAACCGAGGAAATTTACTTTTATAGAAAATGGGGTTAAAGTACATCGGAGGGCATACCTTCTTTCATATTTGTTTTTAAGAAAATTCATTGTACAGGGGTTAATTTGAAACTATACTGTAGCCTGACACCAATTATCTAGTTATTCCAACACAAAATAGTGAACACGAATGTTGGAAATCCTAGATTGTATCTTTCCCAATAAACGTTTTCAATTCAAATAGATCTCATTCGACTCCTCTTGCTTAAATGTTTAATGGTAAATTTACTTTATTCCAAAATTTTTAAATGGCTCAAAATTTTCTATTAAAATTTATCTCATTCAGTTTTTACTGCTTAAATCTTTCTGGCTCAATTTACTACACTCCAAAATTCCTATTTTATAGGAGGATATTCACATTTAAAAAGAAGTGGGATTAATATGCATGGGAGGACATAACTGCATTCAGATTAGTTTTTGTGAAAATTCTTTCCACGTAGGTTAATTTCAGTCTCTACTTTAGCCTGACACCAATTTTCTAGTTATTCCAACAGAAAGTAGTGAACACCTATGTTGGAAATCCTAGATTGTGTCTTTCAAAAAAAAAATGTTTTCAATTCAAATTGAACTCATTCGATTCCTCTTGCTTAATTCTTTTGTGCTAAATTTATTGCACTCCAAAATTTTCTAAAATAGACCAAAATTTTCACTTAAGAAAATTCCTTTCACATGGGATAATTACTGACTATACTTTAGCCTAACACCAATTTTCAAGATATTCCGTGACAAAATAGTGAACACCCTAGTTGAAAATCCTACATTGCGTCCTTCCAAACTACAGTTTTTCATTCAAGTTGATTTCACTCGATTTCTCTTGCTTAACTCTTTATAGCAAAATTTACTGTACACCAAAATTTCTATTAGATACAAGGATATTCTCGTTAATAAAAGGATAGAGTTATATTCCCTTTGCGTCGGAGGGCATAACTTCTTCCAGAATTATTTTTTTAAAAATTCCCTTTCCAGTGGTTAATTTCAGAATCTACCTAAACCTGACACTATATTTCAAGTTATTCTGTGGCAAAATAGTCAACACCGTTTTTGAAAATCCTAGATTTTGTCCTTTCGAATTTTTTTGTTTTTATTAAAATTGATCTCATTTGATTCCTCTTGCTTAATTCTGTTTTGCTAAATTTACTGCGATATAAAAATTTCTAATATATCGTTCATTGAGAGACTTAAATTAATATTTATACTCTTGCTGGATGGATTGTTGTTTCATCCTATTAGATCGAAAGACAATTCCAGGTTATCCTGCTGAGTTTGCATGTGGTTAGGCACTTTATTTAATATACATACATTTTCATTTAATATACTTCCTACACTCATCAAACTGTCAATCCAAGGAACCCAATTTTTCTGTTTGAATGAAGAATGTATGAGATCTATTCCAAGGACAGTAATAGTGTCTTCCAGTAGTTTAAGACCTGAGCTATAAATGTCTGAGTTTGTTACTCTCTTTGAAGTGGAGCTTAAATATTTTTAGCAAATTGACTTGAATTCAATAAGTCAAAAATATTGTTCATCATCCTAATAAATTTGTCTGATTCATCTGAACCATCGAATTCTCATAAATTCCAACATATTTTTTACCAAACAAAAGAGGATTAGCCCATTGTTTCTTAGACGAAATATTGATTTAATATCAAATATTTTCCCGTATTGACTTAGCCCGAAAAGTTATATTCGTATAGTTTCTTGGTTTTTTTCTACGTGGTTATGTTTCTACTTTAAATAAATAATAAATATCAATTAATATTTTTACTGTATTTATTTCGTTCATTTAGTCAACTGGACAGTGTTAGTATTATTGTAATATTTTAAACTATGAGCACGTATTAACTCAATATTTCGTGTAATTAACTGCTACTTTGTTCTCAAAACCAAATCGGAAAAAACTTTGTTGTCGAAGAGTTTTCATGGAACTTACAACACGCATAACACGAATTCGGACCAAAATGGCGCGATGAGTATATCGATTCTTACACGGCCGTTCTAATGAAGGAGAAATAAACTTCACTTGGATAGTAAGCAAAGAGTAGTAAAAATGGCTACTAATTAACGTGGAATTACTCGTGCGCGAAGTCAGAACGAAGCAGTAGAGTCGAAGTAAAGAACAAAACAGCGACCTACCCTCTAATTGGTTTTGGAAGATTATTTCCGAAGGAAAAACGGAGAAAAACCCGGGCCAGGATGGGATACTTAAATCTATCACCAACATCAGCCATGTTCAATGCATTTGCTCTCGTGGCGCTATTCTGTTCTTTCTGCATCGAATTGTCTTATTTTGTGTTATCAACTTGTGTTTCTTTACAGCAAATAGCGGCTTTTCGAACTTATTCGGATATATAACATGAATTCGTAGAAGTTGGCAGCCACGACTTGGAGTTGAAGTGCAGCTTCTCTCGCTCTGAACGTGATGAATGGGCAAAGCGGCTCCTGTGTCAGCTCCGCGCGGCTTCCAGGGCACATGCGATGCCGTTTCTCCGCATCTCAGCGTTTTGCATTTCCTCCGCTGCTTCCGATCGTCCAAGTCCCGGTTTCGTCTCGTAACAAAATACTTCTACAACCTCACATTATATTGAAATACTGGCTTATTGATCCTGGCATTGCTCGGGAGCATGAATCGATCGTACATCTTTCTAATAGTTGCGTTTTCGATTATTTATTATTATTATTATTATTATTATTAAACTTCAGTCACAGTTCTGTCCACATTCGGAATGCAAACCTCATGCTTCGGTTCTGAGTCTTATTCTCGTCACCCCAAGTTAGTTAGGAGGCGCTGAATGTGACATCGTCACC
The DNA here is from genome assembly GCA_002313205.1 of Laupala kohalensis. Classification (NCBI taxonomy): domain Eukaryota; kingdom Metazoa; phylum Arthropoda; class Insecta; order Orthoptera; family Trigonidiidae; genus Laupala; species Laupala kohalensis. The sequence goes on from NNCF01129057.1 coordinate 170,966, forward strand.
CACCAGGACCTACACCCACACAGTACTTATATTTGCTGACACCAAAATTTAGCAACTAATGAAAATCAAGAACATTTCTTGAGAGCTTCTATTCAAACATATTTCCTGTAACAAAATGGCAATTTGTACTTTTCGTAGCGAGTCTCAGATATCTGCACTCACCCTCTCGTTTTGTGTTCTCCCTTTCCCCAACCACCCAGAGACGACCTTCGCAATATTTAGGATTCAAAGGGACTTCGATAAGGGGTCATCCAAAAAATGGTATGGCAATAAGTGGAAGAATCGAGTGTCAAAGGACATCGGAAAGATAACTTTCAGTCAGGTGGAAATGGTGACTAGTCGGGAATCGAACCCGGGAGTCCTACATAAACCTCGAAAATGGTGTATAGTTGCGGAAGGTGAACGTGTGGAGTGGGTGGTTAACACCCCTGCGATCAGTCCCGGGTACGATTCCCGGCTCGTCACCGAAATTATTCACATATCTTCTCCACAAAACCGTATCATCAATGTTGTTCTAAAACGTTCGAACTAATTTCGCTGTAGAATCGGCGGGCATTTTCGCTCCGGCGTCGGAAGCCGCCAGCTCTGGGAACTCGCCGTCGGAGGGAGTCTTGTGAACAACCGCCGGGGGGGGGGGAGACCTGCTGAGTCCACAGAGGCGCGCTGGGAACCAGTGGCTAAGCATTCGTCCAAGCAATGCTGCACCTCATCCTCTGTCCGTGCGCTCTGGGAGGTACTTCTTCCATTGCGAGAAAATGAACTCGTACACGTGGTTCACACGACAGCTGGGGATCGAAACACGGTGCCTCGGTTGCGTAATTAAAGAAAAATAAATGTTCCTTTCATTTTCAAATCTCAATTTCCCGTGGTTTACCGAGGGTAGCCATTTTGATTCGTTGAGCACGCTATTTTCGTTTAATTATTGCAAGCATTTATGAAGAAAAGTACGATTGGTAATTGATGGATGATATAAAAACTACATGGTTAGAATTTTACGAGGAAAAATATTGGTTATCTCAACTATTTTGCCTATCTCTTTAATTTCTATGCTAATAATGCCAAGACAATGCACCTATTTCTTCCGTGTGATAACTGAAATGGGGACGAGTGGGAGAATTGATGTCGCGCATATGAGTGTGTGTACAAGAGATGGGGGAATAAGGTATTTTCTCCTGTACATTCAATTATCTTACTAAAAATTTCGTCGTACGTTGTCTTTTTGTTCTGCCATTTTACTTTCCACTGGTTCTACAGATGTATTTTCGCTCAAATGTTTTGAAGGTTGCAAAGCTATTTTTGTTTTTACTTTGATGCACACGTTATCGAGGAAAATATCCGGTTTCATATTACTCCCTTTCTCCAAATTCATGGGATTTTAAATTTTGAAAACTTTAAACTTGATAATAATTTTTTGTCCCCAGTCTATGGATTAATCTATTTTTGTCTCTGTTTTATGAATATTTTTATTTCATTCTCTTTTAAATATTGTGTTCTTTGCTCTTTAGATAAGTTCATAAATATTCAATCACCCACCTAAGTAATAATATTTTTTCTCAAATCATCTGTCAAACTGGTCAAATGAGCCTTGGCGTGGCTTTCGAAAATTTGTCATAGAAACAATAAAAAATCGTGTTACCTAGGCAACTAAGAAAATTTTATTATTTATAAATTATTCAGCCTTGTCCGTTAAATTTAAGTAATGGATTGCGTGAACCATAATAACAGCCCTGATGTTTTTCCTACTTTAAACCTTGCAGAACGTCGAGTTTGTCAGTTTAGACGTTGAGGTATGAGAAATGCTGAAAATCGATGCATGGACTAATATACCCGAATGTGAGTGAATTCATTCGAAAAACAAATAAGCTTTTGAATCGAAGAATCGAAAAAAAAAGTTTGTAACATGCGTGACATTATAGTATTAAAATAAGAAAAATGAGTAAACTGGAAACCGAAACATATTTTCCATTAATAAATTAGCTGTAAATTGTACCTGAACGTATTTTCTCTCAAAATGTGAAGTACAAAATTCAGGAAACCACCTCGAAAGTGCGAATTTTCTTTCGAATGAATGACCGGAAAGCAGCGCTTTTGCAAAAAGAGTGAAAAAAATAACCAAACATTTCCTTCATTTCCCACCACAGGAGATTCTCTGAAGAAGACAGCCTCACCGTCGAAATCATATTCTGAGACAATTCAATGTGCAAAAACAAAGACGTTTCATTCATTATATGTACATGAAAATCAAAATTGGCCGAAGTCAAACTGTCCACAAGTCAAAAGACGTGTAGAGTTTTTTATTGTAGTATTTGTAAATGGGAAATGTAGCGTGCTATTGAAGCTTATATACATGGAGCGATAGGAGTTGGGTGTAGGGTAATTGTTAATAAGTGGGACGTAGAAGACAGTGAAAAGCCAACAAACGTTTTCTGAACCCGCCGGGGGTTGAACCCGGAGTGACTCAGTGATAGCCACTGAGCTATCAAAGAGGCTCGTGTAACATCCGCAGTTACTAACTCTCAGCACTTACTTTATAGTGTGGACTGAGTTGACCTGGGAGCTAGTCTGGACAATGTGGTATGAGGAAAATTCTCACATCCCACTGGGGTTCAAATCCTTACTTCTCTCCCATTTATTCTTGTACTGCAAATTGCCATCACGAAAATTTTCTCACTAAATCGGATAATTTCCATTATAATATTTTTATTTTCGTAAAATGTGTACCGCGCTTATAGATATTTTGCCGTGCAATAAAATAAAAAAATTGCATATATTTCTTGCGTGTACCCTACACGTGGAGAAGATATGTGATAACTTTCGGTCAGGTGAAAATGGCGACGAACCGGGATCGAACCCGGTACTACTGCTGCTTTGATCGCAGGGATGTTACCCACTACCCCACCCGTTCGCCTTCCACAACTGTACACCATTTCCACCCAGACCTAAACCCCGGAAGATCTGAGAGACATCCCCATTCAGGAGATAAGTGAACCAGGTGTATGTATGAAATGGTGTATAGTTGTGATGCGAACGGGTGGTGTGGTGGTTAACACCCCTGCGATCAAAGCAGGAGTACCGGGTTCGATTCCGGGCTTGTCACCATTTTCACCTAACCGAAAGTTATCACAAAATAAAACTTTTGATATACTATATTGTCCCTGTTTTCAATTTAATTTTTTACCATTTTTCAAAACACAAGAGTTATAAACACCAAGTACTCCTGCAGAGGTGCGGATTTCCGCTGTTACTAGAATATCAAAAAATTTTCGAAAGCTACGGTGTGTTTTATGCGTAGCCTCTTGGACCCTCTTCGACGCCCAAATTTCGATTTTCTCTCTTTTGTTGAGACACATTCCAAGGAGGATTTAATATCCTTCTAAGAAACTTTGACTCTTATGGTTGAATTTTTAGCTGATCCCCAAAATTCAATTTCACGACTCCAGATGATTCTTCATAAATGAGCTTCTTTGAGGATAGATTAGATAGATCAGTCAGATTAGTTGTTTCTTTTTCATGACCACCAATCTTTCCTTCTGATACTTTTCAGGTATAAAATTTTTAATAAAAATTCTCTTACATTTTGTTCGATGTATATTTTTTCCTTTAGTTGAGCGTTCGGAGGAATATTTGTCGTGAACTTCCGTCGCTTTAAAGTAGTAGGACAGAATAAAGTGTGGGGTTGTTAGTCACACAAATATTCGAATACGGCTCGGAGGAAATGAAGCCAGTTCTGTCAATTGGAGCGGAATTCTAAGAGCAACTGTATTTTTATCACGCCATCTGTCGCTTCCTGAGGTCCATATTGGGAGATGACAAATTCTCAATATTTGTTCTATTCGCTAGACAGATACTCTTTGCTCTTTTTCCGAGTTATCTCTCGCCACCCGCCAAGGTCTGCGTCTCCCGCCGCGAGATAAGATTTGCCCTCCGTATGGGAATCTTGTGCAACTCCGCGTATTCTGTTAATTGCTCAAACTATTCTGTAAGATGCGAATGTATCATGATGTATTAGTCTTTCGCTACGAATTGATAGATGTTATTCTGTAAACTCGTGGTATGAGAGGACACAGTTTCGCCAAGATTGTATTCACTAGTGAATCAATATTTGTTCGGCATCTTCTCACCGACATGTTTTGACATCTAACTTTTATCATCTGGCGCCGAAGTAACGCCTCTCCCAAGCTGAGATAAGATTCTGTAGTATGTTGAGAATGGTGAAAGATTATGTCAGTGGGTTTTTCGATTCATCAACGATGGAACTGGGTTAATTTGTGGACAGTGTAATGACAGTGCTGTGAAAGAACAGTAATACGAGAATCAAATATTTTTAAAATTTTAAATTTATTAGCTACTAGCTGCTCCAACAAACGTTGTCCTGTCCAAATTTCAATAAATTCGTATCTGATCGTTTTATGAATTTGTGAAAAGCTATTTTAAACGTGTAAACAAAGTTAAAATTAAAAAATACGTATTTCTGAGTGATCATTGTATGTATTAACGATTGTGACCGTGGGAATTCAATTTGAGGAGTACATTCAGAAGTACTCCAATGGGAAATTTTTCATGCGAGATGAATTCTATCGGCAGTGCACTGCTGAAATGCTGGAAATGTGAGATATGTCTGGAATGTGATCAACTTGGTACCATGCGGATATGATCCAAAATTTAAGTCACAATTGAATTAAGTCAGAATTTCATGGCAACCAAATGATTTATTTTCTTCCATTATATTTGAAGTCACAATGAATCTCGAGATGTTTGCGTTCATTACGATTTTGATTTGCAAGATCGATGTATCGAATTGTCCAGAATATTTCCAGCACCGAATTGTCCTGCGAACTTTTTCAGGACCATAACAAACAAACAAACAAACAAAAAGAATTACGCATATCCATCGTCCGAATCGCGAGTTATGGTCTTGAGTTCATACAAAAATCCCACAGAAAATAGAACATTCAGTTTTTCCCGAATTTTCCAATTTTCCTGGAAATTTTCCATTCCCCCCCACCCTACAAACCTTATTCAGATTATTACGAACATTTTTTTTAATTAGCCAAATCGGTCCAGATGTTCTCAAGTGATGCGCTTACCAACAGACAGCATTTAATTTTTACTTATATAGATTAGTTCATGATTACAGAGAACTATGGGCCAATTTTATAACAGAAATTTTCTACATTAAGAGGAGTTGTCCTTTGACATTCCTCTTATTTAGTTATATTACACTGATTTTACTGTTTGTACACATATAGAAATAAACTATTTGTATTTATCAGATATAAACAAAGGAATAAAAACATGAAAATAAGCAATAAGAAATAATAGTTATAACATAGTGTCATTTATTCTTGAAATCGGAATCGGAGATCCAAGGGATGCTATCTTTCTAATCTTCGAAGTTCTTCGCTGTTGTTTGGATTAGACCATTGACGTTCTATGTCCCTACTTTATAAATGGTCACAATTAATGTATATTTGCTATCAACACAGTGGAGACTCGCAATAACGAGTCAATTTGCTCTGCTTGTTTTCGTAAAATACGTTCAAATTTCAAAACTGACACGAGAATCAAATAGTAATCATAATAATATTTATATTAATAACAATACTGCCTTTATTACATGGCTAGGCTCGATCCATCTGGCGTTGCAGAAATTGCAAATTCGAAAAACATCATCAGCAAGGAGTTAAAATATCTAACAATAGACCGGTATTGCACGGTCATATTTATATGGCATATCTTTCGTTAAAGATATATGATCAAAAATATGACCGTGTAATGCTCAAGCTTTGATCATGGTTCATATACCGACCTTAAGTCTCATTTACATATCAGGAAACTAATTCAAAAATGTTGAGAATTCTTTAAAATGAGTATCAACTTTCCTCTTGCTTGAAATTTCATTCTACTACACAACACGCTTGATGGACAATAGTATTTTTTTCAAGTAAATTATTTTAATTCTACTAGAGAAATAGTTGCTCCCCTTTGAAATCGACTCGTCCCTTTGTAATTAAAAAGGAAAGCTAGTTGAATCAAACCGTTGTATCGGGTACTGTTCCATAGGCTTGAAGCTAGGCTTGCGTATAGCATTAGGAGCAACATCAAAAGGAGAATGAAGGAAAGTGAATTTTTCTTCAGTTATTTAACGACCAGATGTTCGGTCTTATGTTACACATATATAGTAGATACTACAGAAGGTTTTATCGGAATATTATCATTATATCGAATTTCTAAAAGTTATATTTTTGTTATATTCATCAGATGAATTATCACCAAGAATATAAAACTTTTTACACTCTGAATTAGAATGATTATTATTACTAGCAATAAAAAGGAGATAAATCTCTGCAATAAGTGCATTGAATCGTGACATAAAGGTTCTAGAGCTCAGGAAGTTGTGAAAAAACAAGCGTTTTGCAGATGGTGTGTTGACTAAATTCTGAAGTAGCAGCGATATCGCCTCTTCTTTTCTATAAGATATCACGAATTAATAAAATTTGTTAGATTCTCATGTGAATTTATTGATCACAGATGACACAAGGAAAATTTGAAGGACATTTATGCGTATTTTTTTCATTCATTTTGGTGTCTGAGTATTAAGTCAGGGGGCAAGTACCCATCTTTGGCTACTTCCAAGATATACGTTGTATACAGATATTTAAATAAAATTAATATTTGTGCAAAATGACACGACTCACGGCGCGGGCATGAAGTTGGTAGATATTGCAGCGAAAATATGACTTGAGATCAATCAATCAATTTATTTCTCATAATAATTTCATATAAAATATAATACAAATGTACTTCTTTATAACAAGGAAAAAGCCTGAGTCAATTGTGACGAACCGGGGCTCGAACCCGGGACCTCCTGCACCTGGCTGTTGACGTTGCAAACACTCTCCTCCACGGGTAGGTTTGTGAGGTAAAAACATTTTTCGGCCTAGGTATCAATGCAGTTCTAGATTCATTTTGAGTCCGCCGATCCCAACTCCTGCGAAATTTGATTCGGATTCCACGTAAAAGGAGACCTTGGAAGGCGTGTCACCCATTAGTTCAAGAACCTGGGAAGCCCTTCCCACGAATATCTAATCGGATTATTGACTCTGTGAAGAAGTGGACATTAAGCGGTCTCCTCCATGTGTATCGATAGCAAACACTCTTTCGATTGCCTTCCTCCGGGAGTGCCAGCACGGCCCGCCTCTCGCAAACACAATTATTGTCTGGGTTTTTTTTGGAGAGGGTAGACTTCTCAAATTAATGTTAACTTTTATGAAGTTCGTTCTCATTTTTATTTGTTCAATTCCTTATTATATAAATTTGTCAAAAAAGCATTTACAAATCGAGTATGACCACATAAACTAAGTTACTCTCCGGAAGCACGCTAGGGACCACCCCATCTATTCAAGGCGGATTTAACTCTTCAGCACACTCCTAATAATAAAAATAGTTCGGTGCGTCTGATAAAATTAACATAATACCAAATACGTAGTATTTAATAAAACACAAAGAAGTCATCCTGGCCCGGGTTTTTCTCCGTTTTTCCTTCGGGTAGAGGCGGATTTCTTATATAGGTTCTCTAGGCTTTGTCTAGGGGCGTGTTTATTGTAACAATAAATCGTGAATTTAGTGTTTTTTCAACTCTTACGATTTTTAAACACTATACTCAGAATAATCTATAGTTCGATAATAACTTGTACATGTAATTTTTTGCGTAAAATTACAAACATATTGACATTCTATTAGTATTATAACTCGCAGCTAACTTTTTATCTTATCTAGGAACTTTTGCTGAAATTTTTGAATCCGCCTCTGCCTTAGGGCCCTTGATCGGAATTGATGGGATGGTCCCTCGCTTGCTTCCGGAGAGTAAACTAGTTTATTGTCCTCCACGTGGTCATACGCAGTTTGTACTGTTTTTGTCAATAAATTTATTATTATTATTATTATTATTATTATTATTATTATTATTATTATCATCATTTCAGAAATATTATTATCAAGCTGGAGATTATTCGGAAAGTATTGTTGATTAATCAAACTATTAAATAACACTAAATTCGAGTTTTATTTCAATAGATAAGAGCCTAGCGAGTATGTATTTAAAAAATCCGCCTCTGCGAGGAAGGAAAAGCGGAGGAAAATCTGGGTCAGGTTGGGTTTATTTCATGTTGTTACTTAGACCGGTATTACACGGTTTATTATCAAAGATATATGATAAAAACTATGACCGTGTAATGCACGGTAAAACAACGTCTCGGGGGTCGCTAGTTGGAGAGTGCTGGTTTACTTCATTGGTATGTGGCAAAGATCAGGCCATGAGGCCACCGCAACCACGTGGCTCTTGTAATAAAGTAAGCTTTATTGTTCTAATTAGGGTTTAACTATGTTAGAGCGGTTGTTAATGATATTGTAATAATAATAGTTTATTAATCTGCAAGCAATGCTCGGTGGCAGATAGAAAAGGAGACATAATACAAGTATACATAAAACAATAAAAAGTACATAAGGTTAAACAAGAAAAAAAAGATATAAGAAATTAAATATGTACATGAGGCTGATGTATATCCACATACATACGTACATACATACACAAACACATTTTCGTTTACAGACAGGTACAGAAACACACTCATACGTACAAACATGCTCAATATATATACATGTATATTTAGTCTCCCGAAGAATCACCGCACTTTTAAAAATCTTGGACTCGCTGGATTCTTTGGGGTGAGCGATTCAACAGCATATGAAACACCCTAAAATTGATTTACGAAGTCCGGAGCTTCACATTTAATAATATTGACATATGGAGAAGTGCCGATGAGTGAATGAGAGTGTATGTAAACTTCAATTCGCACACTGCTCTATGTTACTTTTTTGATTTCGGTGAAGTCTAAATCACACGTGTTTCCAACCTCTTTTTTTTCTGATAACTTTCCGTCAGATGAAAATGGTGACGACCCGGGAATCGAACCCGGGACTGCTACTTTCACAGCTGGGGTGTTAACCACCACACCACCCATTCGCCTTCCACAACAGTGCACCATTTCCACCCAACCTAAACTCCGGAAGATCTGAGACACATCCCCAGACAGGAGATACGTGAACCAGGCGGCGCTTCATTAACGGTTTTACGAACCTTAACACGTAGGTACGTGTGAAACCGGTACTTGAGCGCACACTCAATCCATCATTTCCATCTAGACCTAATGGTGTACAGTTGTGGAAGACGAACGGATGGTGTAGCGGTTAACACCCCTGCGATCAAAGCAGGAGTCCCGGGTTCGATTCCGGGACGTCACCATTTTCATCTGACCGAAAGTTATCACATTAATTTGTCGATGAGAATCAAAATATCGTGTTAAAAATAAATAAATATGATTCATTAGTTTCGTTCGTCGGACCCCATCCCGTACCGGCCGGATCGATCGGAAGTGTATAGAAAATTGCTCACGGGTTGAGATAAGTTGGACGATCCGGAATTCTAATTTTACTGGGAATTCTAAAAACAGGTCGAAGGAGAAAAAATTCGTAGGTCAGATTGTGAAGGTTATTCACTTGAAACTAAATACAGAAGTTGGGTAGTACTTTCTGAGCATACTTAGCGAGTTGGTATCTTCTGCAGAGCAGCATTAAGTTATCGGAGGGGAGAAAAGCTTGCGAAGACCATATCAAGCAAAAGCGTTTCTAATTCTGAACTGTAAGAGGCATCCGTAGCTTTAACTTCTACTGCATTCCCAACATTTCTTTATTACTGTCACTATTTGTTTAATCATTGCGTATCCTTCTGTGAAACGATAAGAAAATGTTTTTATTCACAACTCTCTAAAATTTTATCTGGAATACATACATACATTGACAAATTTCCTAAGCAATGTACTTCAATGTCCCTTGCTTGCTTCCGGAGAGTAAATTAGTTTATTGTCCTCCACGTGGTTATACGCAGTCTGTACTGTTTTTTGACAATAAATTTATTTATTTATCTACGCAATGATATCAGGGAAATCCTAAGTAGTGTAGCAGTGAACATATCGTTTAGTTAAACAATTGTATTGTTCTTTGAGGATTGGGCGATAATTACATATTTTTTTAATACCAATGTTTCGGCAATTTATTTTACCTTTCATCAGGGTGGTATATATTAATCATAAATTAACATGTTTATTCACTAAATTTTTCATTGTAGATTAACTTTATATTGTAATATGGGACCATTACCTTATCCGTAAGTCACCATCACCAACCAGGACGTCACATACAAATATGTAAGGGATGAAGTTGTGTGATGAAGTCCTGGTTGGTTATATATATATATATATATATATATATATATATATATATATATATATATATATATATATATATATATATATATATACAGCCTTGATGAAGACAAAAGAAATTGACGAGACGTTCGTGTTGTACAAATGTTTAATTATCGACCGAGCCTAAAAAGAATAATACAGTAATGTGAATACAGTGGTCAAGTTCATAATCTGAATTTCATGTAGTTAAAGTGTTATATGTAATTAAGTGTAAATTATGTCAAATACATCGCATTTGTCGAAGCACAAATTGATTAGTTGACGTTATTAAGACACCATTCACCTTATTTTTCTCCCCCCCCCCATTAAGGTCGTAGGAGAAACTATGAAGATTGTAAGAAGTTTTTCTATCGATATTGAAGGAACTTTATTGGAACTTAAAGAAACGATGAAAAAAAAACAAAAACATGAAGTGTTTGTCGCCAAATTACCTCCCAAGAAAACACTTATTTGACGAGACCGTGAATTCCGCTCATTCGCCGAAACAAGCTTTGGGACAAGGAATTGGGGACCTTTGTGCCGAACTGGCACTAGTTTGGGATGAATGAGAAAAACCAGTGGTGTAACTGTCCAAGCCGGGACTCCCGAGTAAAATGTAGTCCCGGGCAAAATTTGTAATTATATTTTATAAATTTGGTAAGTGAAAATTACTACACCTCATCCCCCACGAGGTCATACGCAGTTTGCAACTGCTTTTTTGACGATAAAATTTATTTATTAATTTTATTTACCATGATAAACCCGCCCATGCTCACTAACGTTTTTCAGATCTCCTGGAAAGTTTGCTTTTTGTCACATGGGCTGTGTTGTTTCGTAAGCGACGATATATACACCTACTCATTAGGCGAAGGGGTAACAGTTCGATGAAGGTTCCCCACCCGTGGCTCAGGTGGTAGTGTTGTCGCTCATCACCGAGTCATCCCGGGTTCAATTCCCGATGGGACTTCTACTAACCCCTCCACGTGGGCCAAGTTGTTGGTAAACCCAGCTAAGCGTCCCACCTACTATCAATAGCCTACCACCCAACTCCTACCTCGTATATTGCTCCATGTAGATAACACTCTACGCTACATTTCCCATTTACTAATACAACAAGGCCCCAAATTGAATCTCTGTCCCAGGAGCCACAAACCTCTTTGCGGCCCAGACGCGAGACGTTTTCCCTCCAAAGAGAAGGTAGAATTTCGAGATCATTCCGGTTGTGGTGCGTTGTGCAGGAGGAAGGAAATGGCGTCCAAAGTTCAGGCGCCTGCAGCGACAGCTGAAGCAGCACCGGCACTGGAAGCCGACGTCGTGGATTCCCCTCGAGCCCTGGCGTGTGTGCGTGACCAGCGACGCCGGTTCTCGAGCAGCCTCGGATTTCAGCGGCGTGAGCAGGAAGCGGTGGATGCAGCGGGTGTCATCGTCAGCGAAGACGATTCCCCTCGCTCGCATTCTTTCCCTCCCCTCTCCCTTCCACCCTTCGCGGATAAGAAGCGGAGCAAGAATGTTGGAAAGCGAGGTCCGGTTGCAGGGGATTCACAGAGATCCCTTCCGCTTACTCAACTCGAAATGAAAAGTGGGGTTATACACGAACAAGTCGAAGTTCGCTATACTCCAAGTCATGTAATTTTGTCCAAAATTATCCAATATGGCTGCCGAGGACGACTTGCCAACCTCTACGAATTCATGTTATATTTAAACAAAAGTGATTATTTGCTGTAAAGAAATACAAGTTAATAACACAACAAACAAAGACACAGAGTGTTCCTTCCACGCGCTCGGAGCAGAAAGAACGGAACAGCGCCACAAGAGCAAGTAAATTGATTGTTGTCCGAGGCTGGTTATGAATTCAATTTCGAATGTCTTGCCAACTGAATTCGAGGTATCCGTATTACTCTTATGGACGATGGCGAAGTAAAAGCGTTGGCAACACTCTGCACAAGCGCTATACCAACATCAAGTCAGTTAGGCTGACAATATATAAATATATAAATAATTTACGGACAAGAGAGCTGTTACAAACGGCGTATGAACACAATGAGGACAATAAAGTAATTTATTGAGGCTAATACACTGTTAACTAATAAACTAAGTGCATTTCTGTTTATGTTTTTTTCTTAAGTTGAATTTCTCGATGACTTTACGAAAGGCTCGATGACACTCGGCGAGTTTACTCTCCATGAACCAGGGAGCTACTGAACGCGCCTAGTGTCATGTCGCAAACAATCTGCGAGAGAAGTTGAAAGCAGGGTACTACAAGAATAAGTATTCTCATGCCGCCATTTTGGTCCATACTCGACTGATGCATGTTGCATTTTTCATGAAAACGCATCGGCAACAATACTATTTGGGATTTTGTTTTCAGGAGAAAGTAGCAGTTTTTGATACGGAATATTGGTGTGACTGGATAATATTGGTCAAACTGCGTATGACCACCAGAAGGACAATTAACTAATTTTCTCTAAACTATTAACAGAATATCAACAAGTTTGAGTTAAATAAAACACAAAAGAGACATTTCAGAAGTACGCATTATTTTCATGCTACATGTTCGGAAAATATTGTTCTCAAACCATAACTATTAAAACAACTCTAAAATCAAGATTTATTATTGAAATGGACGCCACCCCTGGGCAAGAGCCTAGAGAGCGTGTACCCGAAGGGAAACCGGAGAAAAACTTGGATGCAGAATGAATGTTTACAACCGTGCCTAGGTTGAGTAAATACAAAACTAAACATATATAAATAATGAGATACAATGCAACCATGTAGGAAAATAGTTCTGAAACTGTTATCAGTAATTTTGAAAGTACAACAGCAATGATGTGATAAAGCACACAAATTTAACTTTTATTAAAGTCTATAAATTATCTTACGTGGCAGAAGCGCTGGTGCAATAGGTAGCTTTTAACCGGTTTTGGTCAGGTGAAAATGGCGAGTCGAGAATCGAACCCGGGACTTCTGCTTTAGTTGCGGGGGGTGTTAACCACTACACCACCCCCGAAAAAAAAGTTAATTTTAGATACTTTTTTTCTTGGGGCTTTATGGCTCGCCAACATCAAAGTCATTAGAACCCTTAATACACCCTTCACAAGTACATATTCCGAGGAAGTGTTGTCCAAAATTAACCAGATACACATCTCTTGAATAAAATGTACGTTTTTTAGATGTCTCTGAATTTTTTTGTTTTATGGATTTTTTTAAGAAAGATGACACGTAAATTCGTTAACAATCTGATTCAAGTTTGATATGTAAATTATTTTCTGTAACACTTTCGTAAGCGTATAATACATCTTCCATGCACTGTATAATTTCGTTAATTAATTTTGTAGCCGTTTTATTGAAATGGGTTCTTGTATAAATATTTTTTCTGGTTTTAAACGTTTGTCCGGGTAAGAAAAGTTTGCATTGGGTTTGCATGGGTTGGGTAAATAAGAGGGGTAAGGTTGTAAAATGTTTCTTAAGTTTTGGAAATGATTTGGAAGTGAGTGAGATGTGCTCACATGTGTCAAATTTCCTGAAGGTGTTGAATCATATATTTTTTATGCATACCTGCAAATGCTATGATTTCCATATGAGACGAGGGCCATATGTCTTCAGGTGTACCTATATTTTTTAAATTTTATCACTTTGTTTTGAAAATAAAATAAAATTTTTTGGTATTAAGTTTGCTAAATATTTTCCAGCTATATCACATTTTTGAAATTTCACTAAACATTGTTTGACTAAACTATTTTTTTTCTTTTTCGCCAATCATTGTAGATGTTTACAAAATCTCATTCCTCCTTGGGGTTGGCAATTACAAAGCTTTTTAATATAGACTCATTAGCAGAATAAGAAACTAATTTTTATTATGTATACATGATTTAGATGCATGAGAAATACCAGAAGCAAATAAAATAATTATTATACTGACTTGCGCAGTGTGAAACATTGTTTTCACCGAGAAGCTTTCCTTAGGAAATCTGGCTCAAGCTACGTAAAACCTTTATTGTAGGAATATTAAATTTAAACAAACAGGAAAATTGGCAGTTGAAGTACCTCATTTTGTATGAATACTGTAAGCTGCACCAATTTCAATTTGCTTTGTTTTTATCACTGAAAGTTACTAATTTTTCATTCATACTTATTTTGTTTCAAATAATTCAAAAGTTCAAAACGATTTTTAGAAAATTCCCCTTCCCTTCCTGAGTTTACGATGCCATCAGAAAAGCATCCACCATTTCCAACAGAATGATATGAACTTATTTAGTGGAGATATATGTGGAAAAGGTACTACAGTTTGTAATGTTTTGAAGACATCTATGTATACAATTCCATGATATTATCATTTAAATCAAGATATTTTTCAATACTGGAGTGATAAAAAAAGGATTTGATTTAACTTGCTTATATTACTTTGAATAATTTCCTAATGAATCACATTAAAATTCATTTGTATGAGATAATCCGATTTTAATTCGACTCGCTTACATGTTACAAAATATTTTTGTATAATTTTTGGTATAGTTATTGCCATTTATGTAAGTGATCATTTCCAAAACATTTAGAAGTCAGATGAAGCTGGTTAAGTTGGTGAAGAATTTTTGATAAAATTAATATGCTGCGAATACTTTTGTCAATTTGATTAAAAATCCAAAACTATAAACACTCTGTATAAATATTTTTGTTTCTTGTTTAATCCTGAGGGAAATAAGTGATAAACAAACTTTATGTCAGAACAGTATCAAAATAGAATGCAAATTACGTCCGTGTCTATAATACACCGCTGGCCGATTATTAAAAGCTTGGTTTTATTTATCACTTACTAGAGGCTGCTTAAATAGTTTTAAACGTGTTAATTCAATTATAATGTAATCAGAGCATTCTTCTGACTGCGACAGTATAAATTTTATTCCTAAATAATCTGCCTGGTCGTTTTTAGCAGTGCTTGCTTCCGGAGAGTAAATTAGTTTATTGTCCTCCACGTGATCATACGCAGTTTGTACTGTTTTTGACAATAAATTTATTATTATTATTATAACTCATTATATTTTACACGTAGAAAATAAATGTTGTCAGGAACACAACAGTGAACACAACAGATCTGAATAAGAATTATTTTTGACACTTACATTTTAGGTTTTAAAAAATTAATATTAATTCATAAAACCAAATTTTTTCATTTTTGTATGTCTCAATTTCACCCAATTCTTACCATTCCCAAATATCATGTTTGCAAAGAACGTGTGAAACCGGCACTTGAGCGCCACACAGCATAGTGTGTCTGTTCTTCCGGGGTTTAGGGCTGACTGGAAATGGTGTACAGTTTTGGAAGGCGAACGGGTGGTGTAGTGGTTAATACCCCCTGCGACCAAAGCAGGAGCCCGGAGTTCGATTCCCAGCTCGTCACCATTTTCGCCTGACCGAAAGTTGTCTCAAAAGAAAATCACTTGAGCAAAGGTACGGGTAACAGCGGAGTAGGTGTGCAGTGTGGGATAGCGTTGGACATCAAGGAAATGCGGCTGTGGTCGATACCTCACTTCACCGATATTGTGGGGAACAGTTATTTAGTTGGATTGACCAGAAACGGACTGGAAAATCGGGCTGAGAGCGCTGTTGCCACTTCATGAACCGCCTGTCATTGCTCCGACCACATCCTGCATGCGGGTGGGATCACTAGCTTCATTCAGAAATGAGGTCTCGGCCACGAGAAATGAAGTCATGAAGTCTCTGGGGATATCTCCCTGGCCTCTTGATGACAGATACTGCCAGATGACGTGAACGTTTGTCATCATACAGGGCAGCGCGCGTGGGCTCAGTAGCCTTCCAGGAAATGAAATGCCAACTTTCAGATTTTTGCGGAAGTACCGACTCTAGGTGAGGAAAGGTTCTGAAAGTCGTCTCCGGAGTGTGAGCTGATTGTAAGATTATCTTTCTATTGTCGGAGTGTGATAGTTCATTACAATTAAGCTTAAACCCAAACATTCAAAGGGAAAAGTTCTAACCTACGCAAAATTGTGGGACCTAGCTAAAATTTTGCGGTATATTAAATTAATGTACATTAACGTTTCAATAAAAAGAGTTCTATAAATTTTTGTACTGCGATCAACGGTTACGGAGATATGGAGGGGATAAGAGTATGATTATTTCTCCACTTCCTTGAAATTTCTCGAAATCACTTGAATATAGCAAGTTTAAATATATGTAACTGCTATTTTGCCCACAAATGTTTTATTCACTGTAATATATAGTCTCGGTAGCTCAAGGTGCTTTCTTGCTACGCAGACCCCGGGTTCGAATCCCGGCGGGGTCAGAAAATTTGTTGTTTCACTTCAATTACTGATTTCATATAGCTAAGATGATGGTAAAATGACTACCAGTTCTTACTTGGAACTAGCAATATAGATATTATATGAACGCGCTACATATCTTATTAGTGCAGTTATCTAAAAAAATCATCAAATCCACACATTTAAGAAGAAAAGTTCTACTCTGTGTCAAATTGTTGTACACAGTCCTTGTAGCATGTGATAAAAAGTTAAACGACATAGCACGTCGGGTTTTGGTGAGAAGGTGTAGAAAATGGGTGAAATTGTCTTGCTCCGTTTTTCGCAAATATTTCGAAAAATAGTCCTTTACATTCTTTGTGCTGCTGTAACAATTACAGACGAGGGGGTAAAAATGTATTATTTCCGGATTGACAAAAAATGTGAAGAAATCGAAATTCTCCAGCACTCTGATCTCGTAATTTCGCTTCGCCTACCATTATTTAATTTTTGCATCCTTTTATTGTAGTTACGTGGGAATAGGTACAACAAAAGTGTCTGGAAAGTAAACCCACGTAGACACCGTCCTCTCTAGGGCTCGTTACCGTGATCCGCAGTCAGCCATAACGAGAAATACATCCGGGTCATGATTCGGTTCAACATCGCTATGGCCTACGCATAACATCTGTAGACTCACAGACTAAGTACAAATTATCCATATCCAATGTAACATATAATGAACAATTCATCTAAGGGAGAAATGATTTCTACAAAAATTGTTTGAATTGAAACGGCGAAGTAAGTTCGAAATGCGAATTAAATTAGTTCATCCGTTTCCTCCGAATCACTGCGCACAGAGGGACGGACAGATGGATGGAACTTATGTCAAAAAATACTTTTTCAGAATGAGGGATCGCCAAAACGGGTATCTCTGTCGAAATCCCTCTTTCGAATTTTTTTCACGATTACAAAACTTTCTATATACTACGTATATGAGAAACTAAAAACAGTAGTTTTCAGGATCACTTTGTTCTTCAGAGGATTGTTCATTCATTGGTCCATTCAAGAACTGGTAATATACTTCGCCTCTAACATTGTAATTACATAGTTATTTTGATCTCTTTTTGGGGTTTTCTTTTCAATAAAATGCAATATAATCTGAGTAACTTCAATTCAGTTCAATTACACTACAATCTGTGGTAATGATTCCATGATTGAACTCCCACAGCACAATAATTACAAGTACACACACAAAGAAAATTTACAAATTGGAAATAGCTTTAGTAATGATGGATCACAATACAAATTTATTCTCAATTTTTTTGTTCAGGTTAGGTCAGATTCAAACGATTTATGTATTTGCAAACGTTTCTGAAAAAATATTTTGTTCCCCAGTGATTATACGTACTGAAAATTTACAAACTAACCATTCATTCTTTCATACCTTTCAAATTATACATTATGAGTAGAATATTCCAATACTTGAACGACGTTACAATGTTAGTGTGTACACGGCAATTACAAAGCTTCAGAAATACCGGAAAAGAGCACTTCCTCTTAGACGCCAGAACAATACAGTGTATGAATAATAAAAAGAATACGGCGAGACGACCATGAAAATATTTGTCATAATCAAAAATGAATCTTCCTACGAAGAGCTTCTTGTGCGATCTAGTGGTGGAATTGCGAACTTTGAAGGACGCGATGTTGCCAGAAAGATAATCATCACAATACGAACCGTTCATAACTTTCTGAGAACTTGGGACCAGACTGTTGGTGGGGAGTAATCTCGAATTTTGAAGGATTTCAATAAATACGATTAATTGCAATATCTTCAGTCTATTGACATAGTACAGACCTTTTTTTTACACAATTTTGTGATTTTTAGGTGGGAGGACTTACTTTGACTTATTTCCTTTTACTCCGTTTGTTCGGAGCATAGGGCCTCCACGAAGTTCTTCCATCTAACCCGGTTTGGCGCCAACCTGACGACCTCCCTCCACACTTTTGGCTTCCTCCTCCACTGTCCTTCTCCAGCTTGCTCTAGGTCTTCCTCTTTTCCGTGGTCCCTGGGTCCTTCTTTTATCAGAGTATCGTCGATCCGTTTCCACTTGCTCCGTCTGATAGTGAGATTGAGCGGTTCTTCATCTGCCATTTTCCAAATTTCTTCATTTCTTATGACATTTGGCCACAAAATGTTAAAAAAATTTCTGAGGCACTTATTTATGAAGGTTTGTAGTTGGTTTGTTATTTTCTTGGTCACTTTCCATGTTTCACTGCTATATATAACACTGCTATATTTTGGGTGGGAGGATCATATCATTATTTTTCTAGGGAAGCAGAAATGTTAAATTGGCCAATTCCTCCCGGTCTTCTGATCAGAATTGGACCCATGTTTTTGCATAAGGAAGGAAATAATAGTATATTGTCCTTTACATGATCACATGCAGTTTATAACTACTTTTTGACTGTAAATGTGGGCGGATAAATGTAACTACTCAGGTTTAAAAACAGCTGCGGGCAAGGTTTGAGATGAACGATGATGAAGAAAACTTCAAAATTGGTGTCAGGCTAAAGTAAGTCTGTAATTAAAAGGAATGTTCTAGAGAACAAGTCTGAAAGAAGTTATGTCCCCCGACGCATGTTAAACCCCACTTTTTATAAAAATGAATATCATCAGATATATTACGAATTAGTGCAGTAATTTTAGCAAAAAAAGAAGAAATCGAATGAGATCAATTACAAATTTGGAAGTAGAGTAAATTTAGCAAAAAAAAAGAAAGAAAGAAAAGGAAAGAAAACAGATTAAGTGTAAGGAATCGAATTAGTTCAATGTGAGTGAAAAACAAAAATTGGGAAGGACACAGAAGTATCAAAAAAGGTGTTCACGATTTTCTCACGGATTAACATGAAAATTGGTGTCATGCTAAAGTAGAGTGTGCAATTAACCCCCGTAAAAGGAAAGGTCAAAAAGAAATCTGAAAGAAATTATGACCCCCGATGCATGTTAACCCAACTTTTTATTAACATGAATATCTGTGGATATATTAGGAATTTTTTGGTGCAGTAGTAAATTTAGCAAAAAAATGATTAAGTTTAAGGAATCGAATGAAATCAATGTAAATAAAATACAAAAATTGGAAAGAACACGGGATGAGATTTCAAAAAATTTTGTTTACTGTTTTTTCTCGGAATAACTTGAAAATTGGTAACAGTATTCAATCAACGCTTTTTATATCTTTTTTCTTATATCACATGTGATAGAAGGTATGCCCTACGGTACACCTTAACCCCATTTTTTATAAACGTAGTATCTTCGGATATATAACGAATTTTGGATTGCAGTAATTTGAGCAAAAAAATTCAGGAAGTTATATTGAATGAGACCATTTTGAATGAAAAATAATAATTGGGAAGGACTCAATATAAGACTTCCATTAAGTGTGTTCACTGTCTTGTCACAGAATAACTTGAAAATTGTTGTCAGACTTAAAAAGAGTTTACAATCATCCCCTGTTACAGGAATTTTTTTAAATAAAATCATACCTTAAAACGTTAACCCCAATTTTTATAAATTTGAATTTCCTCGGATATATTGCGAATTTAGGAGTGCAGTAAATTAAGCAACAAGAAAATAAGCGAGAGGAATCGAACGAGATCAATATAAATCAAAAACAAAAATTGGGAAGGACACAATAAACTTTTCTAACTAGGGTGATCGCTAAATTGTGACAGAATGACTCGAGAATCGGTGTCAGGCTTAGGTAATGCTGTAATTAACCGCTGTGAGAAAAATATTCTTAGAAACAAATATGAAAAAAATTATGAACTTTGATGCATGTTAACTCCACATGAACGTGAATATCTTCGGATATATTGCGAAATTAGTAGTGTAGTAAATTTAGCAAAAAAATTAATAAGCGAGAGGAATCGAATAAGATCAATGTGAATAAAAACTTGAATCCGGAAGGACACAAGTTAGGATTTCCTACAAGTATATTGTTCACTGTTCCTCCATGGAGAAACTTGAAAATAAGTGTCAGCCTAAAGTAGAGTCTAGAATCATCCCCTGTTACAGGAATTTTTTGAAACAAATCCAAAAAATGTTATGACCTCCGGTGCATGTTAACCGCTCTTTTTACACATGTGATTTTCCTCTGATATAATTTGAATTAAGGAGTTCAGTAAATTAAGCAACAACAACAAAATAAGAGAGAGGAATTGAACGAGTTCAATTTGAGTGAAAAAAAAACCAATAATTGGGAAGGACACAATTTAAGTTTTCCGACTATAGTGTTCAGTTTTGTGAACGAATAACTTGAGAATTAATTTCAGGCAAAAGTAGAATCTACAATGAACCCTTTTTATAAAATGTTTCTTTTAAAAAAATCTCAACCCCACTTTTTAATACTTTCGGATATATTGCGAAATTGGGAGTGTAGTAAATTTAGCGAAACAATAATTAAGCGAAAGGAATTGAGTGAGATCAATGTGAATGAAACACAAAAGTTGGCAACGACACAAATTAGCATTTCCAAGAAGTGTTTTCATTCTCTTTTCTCGAAATAACTTGAAAATTGGTAACAGGCTAAAGTAGAGTATGCAATCAACCGTTTTTTATAAAATTTCCTCTTAAATCATATCTGATAGAAGGAATGCCCTCTGTTGTATGTTAACCTCACTTTAAAAAACGTAAATATCTTCGGATATATTACGAATTTGGGATTGCAGTAATTTTAGCAAAAAATATACAAAGGTGTATAGAATGAGACCATTATGAATGAAAAATAATAATTGGGAAGGACTCGATCGAAGTCTTCATTAATGGTTTTTACTAATTTTTCAAGGAATAACTTGAAAATTGGTGTCACGCTAAACTAATTTTTTATTAAACCCCTGTGAAAGGAATTTTCTCAAAAACAAATGTTAAAGAATTTATGACCCTTGATGCATGTTAAGCCCACTTTTTATAAACGTGAATACAATCGGATATAATGCGAAATCGGGAATGTAGTAAATTTAGCAAATAAATAATTAAGCAGAGGAGTCGAATGAGATCAATGTGAGGGAAAATGTTTTTTGGGAAGGACACAAGTTAAGTGCCACAACGTCTGTGAAATGGAATGCGTCAGGAATGTCTGTAAAGTTAGGACTCCCACATCATCCCCTACCCCAATGTTTGATTTATAATTTTAGACTAATTTTGGACTACACGATAATATAATTTTGTAGTCAGAAATTATAATATTAACAATCTCCAGTAACAAAAATGTTGAAACAATACAATACATATATCAGGACAAAAGTTTAGCATTACGAAGTAGCCTAAAAACGCACAGCGTAATATTCGACTCCTATTAGACTACAAGTCGATAAAATTTTTATCGAAACATTCTCATTTACGCCCTTTTGAACGTTACTGTAATTTTTAGTCAAACAATCGAATAATTTACGAACTCCGGGAACAAAAATGATATAAGTCCATAATTAGTCTAAAATTATTAAACGAAACTGGGGGCGGAGGATAAAGTGGGTGTGTTAACTTGTTATAAGGAAAATTTGGAGTGTTATAAATTTAGCAAAAATTAAATAAAGCACGAATGATTGAAGGAGATAAAATTGAATGAAAAATAAAAATTATGAAGGTTACAATCAATAATTCCAAAGAATTAAATTCACTATTTTTTAACGAAATAACGTGAAAATTCGTGTCAGACTATAATGGAGTCTGTGATTTACTTCTGAAAAAGGAATTTTCATAAAAACCAACCTAAAAGAAGTTATGTCCTTTGATGCTAGTTAACCTCACTTTATATAAAAGTGATTATCCTCGTATATATTAAGACTTTTGGAGTGCAATATATTCAGCAATAAAAAAGTTAAGCAAAAATCATTAAATTAGATGAATTTGAGTGAAAAACAAAAATGCGGATCCTTTTATATCAAGGATCGCAAACTAACCCATCTGGTTATCTTGCTAGTGTTAAACATGGTTTCAATTGCGCTGAATCTACTAATTTTGCTACTCCAATCAGGGTTGAGTATGGAAAAAGATGTTCTCACTGTTTCTGTCGAGGTGGTACTGATAAAA
This sequence comes from Laupala kohalensis, assembly GCA_002313205.1. Classification (NCBI taxonomy): domain Eukaryota; kingdom Metazoa; phylum Arthropoda; class Insecta; order Orthoptera; family Trigonidiidae; genus Laupala; species Laupala kohalensis. The sequence goes on from NNCF01129057.1 coordinate 193,612, forward strand.
ATATCATGGACACCTACATTAAGCGATTTCAACCTGATCGCTACGAATTATGGTTGCAAGGTAAAGATTTGAGAGCACACCCTAAAGACCCAACACGTCATCACAGAAAAAAAAATCGCTGTTACGGCAATTCGAAACAGAAGTTATTTATTGAGGACTTAATGAAGAATCGCAAGATGATGAGTGGTCCGGATGGTAAACCAAAATTTGATATTCCACAAGCAGACGATTCTAATGATGACGATGGACGGAAGAATGATAGCGGATTTGCCAGTGGTTGTGGTGTAATGAGCATTGAGATTTATCCTTTTAAACGAAGAAAACCACGTCAAAGATCATTACCTGCTAAAATGTCTCGTAATCAATGTTTCGGGGGTATGAGACCCCACAGATATGATCCAAAAGCACTACAAGACGCGTTGGATAGTGTAGTACACTGTGCTGTGTTTTCAGAACTCCCAACGGTTCCAGAATACTATATTTCTTCATCTGATGAACTAGACAATGTTGCTCAATTTACATGTCCTCCTGACTATGAACAAACTTGAGTTTCAGAAATTGAAACAATAGAGTTTACCAAGTGAGTTTCTTAACTATGTTTACCAAGTGAGTTTCTTAACCAGAATTCTGTATGAATTTTATACTTTTTCTGATTATCAAACTATTCTCTTAGAGTGTTAAGTACCATGTAGTATGAGTAATAAAGTTTGATAAATTCCCCAAGACTTACAATGTTTTATCAAATTAAGAATTGTTACCTTGTACCAAATGAAAATTTATCACTTCAAAAATTAGTAGAAAAAAAGTTTTTGCTTACTGAAACTTTGTTCTTTATTTATAAATCTCTAAATATAATGTATTTGTTCCTATTTTACTTAGTTCCAGAATACTATATTTCTTCATCTGATGAACTAGACAATGTTGCTCAATTTACATGTCCTCCTGACTATGAACAAACTTGAGTTTCAGAAATTGAATCAATCGAGTTACCAAGTGAGTTTCTTAACTGGTCAACTCTTTGAACCAGAATTCTGTATGAAATTTATACTTTTTCTGATTATCAAACTATTCTCTTAGAGTGTTAAGTACCATGTAGTATGAGTAATAAAGATAACAAATTCCCCAAGACTTACAATGTTTTATCAAATTAAGAAATATTACCTTGTACTGAATGAAAATTTATCACTTCAAAAATTATTAGAAAAAAATTGCCTGTTCCTCTCATTTCTCTTACTCGCCCTTACTGTCCATCTCTAATCCCTCCCCCATCACACCCTCCTATGCCTCTGCGGTGTCCTGCCAATCCACATCACCCAAACCCCGACTCAGTACACCTGCACCTCGCATCACTTCCTATAACCTACGCAGTGCCCCCAAACCCAACAAACCCATGAACCTATAACATTCCCTAACTTCTGCACCTGACTTGACAAGCAACAAAACATTATCTATTCTACACCAAAACATACGATCATTAAAAAACAAAATAAATTTGCTAGAGGTACAGTTAGATACAACATTAAAACATATATCAGTACTATGTTTCACTGAACATTGGCTATCAGACACTCAAATTAACATCACATTACTACCAAGGTACTATCTAGCAGGATTTTATTGCCGTAAAATAGATAAACATGACAAAAATAAGCATCACGCATATGGAGGTTCTTGTATTTACCTCAAACGTAACATAGAATCCAGACAAAACACAGATTTTAGCTACTTATTTAAGGACTCAGACTTTGAATGTACTATAGTTAAAATCTTAGCTTTAAAGATATTTATTTTAAATATTTACAGAGCACCTGATGGAAATCTTGAAACCTTCATGAAAAACTGAGAAACAGTTCTTAACAAACTGACTAACCTCAAGAACCATTTTATCATTATTTGTGGAGATCTGAACATTGACTTTTTACAAACAAACAACATCATTGAACATGAACGAGAAAAGTTCATCCACCTAATGAAATCATTTAATTTGGAAACAGTAATAAATGATCCAACAAGAATAACAAATAGCACTCAAACATGATATGATCAAATACTAATTGACAAACACATTTATCTTGCCTCTACATATGATACAGGACTAAGTGACTATAACGCACAGATCCTCTCACTTACAACTGATACTAACTGCCAAAAGCCCCCCATCGTAACTAACAGAAGAATATTTAACACCACAAATTTAAATACACTTCTAACGCTTCTTAATAATGAAACGTGGACTCAGGTTTATGAAACCTCTAACGTAGATAGCAAGTACAACCAATTCTTTTACCAGTTATTGAATTATTTTGACATTCCCCATCCACGTAAGCAACAAACACAAAAACCACAAAGTAAATATCATGTGAACAGAAGAGAAGACTCCATATGTTAACTAAACAACCATCATGTCCCATTCAACTCAAAACATATTACAAACAATACGCAGTAGTACTTTAGAACGTAATAATTAAAGCCAAACAGATGACAAATGACAAATACGTAGAGAAATCTACCAACAAAATGAAAGCTATGTGGAATATTGTTAAGCAAACCATTATGCAAGTCACTAATAAACAACAACATATAGAATTGATACAAGACAATAACAAAATAGCTGACCCCATTGAAGTTGCTAATACGTTCAACCAGCATTTCACAAGCATTACCAACCACCTACAAAATAACCAAAAATGCAGAAGGTGACCCATGATGAAGGAAACAATCTAAGAACATCAAATTACATTGTTTTACCATAAATATAGACCTTGACATAAATTAATAAAATTAATGTAAAATAATAGAATTCCTACCACAGATCTCTAATAACCCTAGCCTAAATAAATATTAATATTCTGTAATAGTAGAAAATAATTGTATTTTGTTAATTTCTACTTAGCCTAAGTAAAATGAATATGGTAAAATGTATCAAAATTAATATAATGTTGTTATTCTTATATGTAAATATTATTGTTTCTGTTGTTAGTTCTGACTTGCCATACATTTTTGTTATGATTACACGATGATTTTACTTGTAGGTCCTTTGTGAATAAACTTCTCCGGAGATTTATTCCAAACTTTTCGGGGGAATTTGAGACCAAGTAAGCGTCTTATTAGTTCCTATTTTCTGAATATATGTATTTGGAATCAGCTGCTACGTGTCAGCTCATTGTACGGAAAGTAATGTATAATTATTAAATCGTTCTTGGATCTCTTGCCAATCATCAGGTAAGAGCCTTGATCAGGTATACAAACACCTCATGCATTTATTAATACAACTCCCAGTTGCGTGACATCATCAAAGGAACACTCACGGGTGTGGACTGGGGACTGAACACCCAACCCGAAAAGTTCAATGCAGTTGTTATTCGCAATATATTTATTGCAAAGTGTTTCGAACATAAACTTGTCACCTCAGTGGTCTGTGCGTTTCGCAAGTTGAATGTACTTACAATTAGCATGAAAAAACATTAGCTTAGAAAACAACCCGGTGTTAATATATGACTAATAATAGGGTTATGAGAGGAGTATTTAATTTCTTTATAAAGCTGATTAACATATAACATCATTTTACAAATTCCAAACAGGATATATCATTTTGCAATCCTGTTCAAGTGGTAAATTTATTGGCTTATGTCACAAATCTTTCTATTTTCGAAGCATGCTATTAACTAAATTACATTTTAAAGAAATCATGAACATACATAAGTAAAATATTGTTAATTCTGCTAGTGAAAATGTAATAAAGATAGTCTTTGTTTACTCATCTTCAGCTTTACTTCCTACTTTCCCCGCTAAGTTTCATCCACCGGGAAGCAATGAAAACTCATTCCAGATGAATCTTTAGTTTATTAGAGTTCGACGCAACAGAATGTAGTATTTCCGCAGTCTTTTTCGCGGTTTTTGGGACTCTTCAAGTAATTGTGGACCACGCCCTCCCATACGAACACGTAGTTAAGTCTTCGCCTGAGTGTGGCATACATAGTTGCACTACGTGGCCACCCCGAGCGCAAAGGGTGGAATCTTTGCATCGCTTTGTCTGAATCTATTGAGAAAGCGAAAGTTGGTGCGACTGATTCTCTGTCCAACGCCACCAATAAGAAGCGAGATGTTCCCCCACCGCTTCACGGCAGTCTGCCATAAAAATGTGTGACTAAGGCCCAATTTCACCAAATGTAGAATAATCGCGATTTCCTTAAACGTGATTAGGTAAATGGAATCGCGATTACATTTTATGCGTTTCACCAAGCAAAACTAATCGTCGATTAAGTTGCTCAATGTTTCTGAAGAATCTCTGGGTTGGTAGTAGTTTTACAGTGCATTATGGGTAATTTGAAGACAAATGACGGGAGGAAAACGCATCATGTTGCTCACTACCGCCACCTAAGGACACCATAGGCAGCAGCGGGCCTCCCTCGTGCCACTGAACATAACCTATAAACCGAGCTACGAGCAAACAAACAAAATGGACGCCATATTTCTCGCAGTTCTGAAGAAAATCGCGATTTGCGCTGGTAATCGAAGGGTCCCCGAACGTTTAAGCGTTAATCGCGATTTTCTCGTAAATCGAAGATGGTGGAACGCGCATTTTGATAATCACGATTTACTGCACAGAAAATCTCGTTTAAGACATTAAACGAACTTGGTGAAATTGGGCCTTAGTGGCTTCTGAATAAGTTTAACGTTCTTTTGCAGCTAAAGTTCTCAGCTACAGTCCTAAACATGAGGGAAATTGTTCACATCCAGGCTGGTCAGTGTGGCAACCAGATTGGAGCGAAAGTAAGTACATTACTAACTTTAATATGTGCTGTGTCCAAGCAGAGTTGAATCAAGATTTATCTGTGAAAGTATCGCAAAGGACTGAATGTTTCGTGATATTTACTTCTGTTCTAAATTCGAAGTGTGATGAATTGTAATCACTTATTTAAAAAACCTGTATATCTGTCAAACGATTAAGATAATTGTTTCCGGAAACTATTATTAAACTTAGAGCTTAAGAATTTGCTAACGTCTAGGTCGTCGGACCCCCCGTTTCCGATAGCTGACGCGCTGAAAAGCAGCTATAGCATGAAAAATAGAACTGGGGCATGAATTGAGTTCTCTCTAAGTATTTGACATTTTGTAATAAGTTGTCGCTAACATTTCAACGATTGTGAAAGTGATACACATTAAGAGCATCACTTTCTCGATCAATAAAGTTAGTTCGACTTCCAGTAAAGCACTTTCCACAACTCTTTGGTTATTAATTATTTGCCTATATTTCGTAAAGATTTAAAGCGAAGAGTAAATGAAGTGCTGAATTGAGTGGGTTGAATTTTCTTCGTGATAACGTCGCGAGGCTAATGGCATCCACAAGTTAGTTTTGCAGAGACCTCTTACACCTCCAGTGTTGCGTGCTTCCGACAGGGTCTTTGCAATGCGTCTGGAGCTCAAGGCCAGATGTATTATCCCGTATCTCAGATGTGGACGCGTTATTTCCTTCAGTATAACTCAATGTTATTAGTTCTTTTATAACAACCAATTGTAACAGACAAAGTATCGTTTTTCACTTTGCTTTGAAATGACGTAAATCTTTTTTTCACGGTAGATTATTTTTTTAATGGTATTTGTTTCGATGGAGACATAAAAATGTGTTAAATGAAGGAATTCAGCCTTCTTACCACGCCACATTTGCTAGACCTACACCCAATGAATTGCTTTTACCCGCGTAGGTCCTTAACGGAAAAACTAGTAAATTTCCGTGCGAATAGATATTTTACTTTTTACATTTGTGTATCTCTACAACTATTTTAAATGACCTCCTCTAGATTTAAAATAGGAAATGAAGATGAGTGAAACCATTATTAGTGCAAATTTAAGTCACTTTTTATTTGATGTGTAAAATTTTTGTATAACTTTCATAATAAAATGTATGCTTTTGTAATTCATCTACACAAGAGGTTAATAGAAATTGTTAACGAATATATCTATTTTTCAGTTTTAAAAAATTTACACCGGTCGTAAAATTAAAGGAATTCCCGAATTTTTCCATGGGAGATTATCTTAGTCTTAACGGGACCTACATTTTTGTAATTCTTATTTCCGTAATTATTTGTAAGAATATTTTGATGTAAGAAAATACTTTTTTGTGTTCCTATGACTATTTCCCTATAACTTTATTTCATGCCAACCTATTATCATACATCAACAGAGTAGATCACTTTCGAAGACAAGTGTTCGAGCAAAGGAAGGAAACAATGCCCTGCCCTAAATGTATTGCATTATAAATGTACGAACCTATTTGAGCTTGTTTCCCTCTTCTTGAACCTCTTTCTTATAAAGGTGAACAGTGTTTCTATGTTCACAAAAGGTTTCATTAAATACTATCTTTGTTTTAATGTATACAGCGTTAGGAAATATACTATTTATTTTTTCATCAATATCCTTCCTCAGAATATTGTTCGTTAAAAAGGAGCAAACGTCTTGTTTCAGCATTGATAATTAGTATATGTCTAAAATTCTGTGATCACTGAAAATATGCTATGAGAAAATAATGTTGGTTTTTATCGAACAAAATTGTGAGATTGTGATGTTGAATAACCATAGAGATGACTGAATCAAATTCTTTTAAAAAATCCTATGTTTTAGAAGTATTCCTGATATTTCTGTGGCCAGTTCCTAAGTTACTTGGATGTTAAACGTTTTAGAAGCTTGATTCTCATGTGAAACTCTTCCCTCTTCTCGCTCTCGTTCCGTGCGTTCGAAATAAGGTTTTTCAAGCAATGACTTCATACGTGAATCCAGAAAGGATACTTATTCACGGCAAATAGTTTCAGAATTCTCGTACTTCAGATTAATATACAGACAGATATAACCGGCTGCTAGGTTCATATGAGCGCAATGCACTCTGCAATAAATTCACCTTTTGGTTTTTGCGGCAAAAGTTATTTAGAAAGACATCAAATATAGCTGGTTTTTCTAGTTAGGAATATTTTTTTGTTATTCGAGAGAACTCTAACTGATCCTCGAATTGATAAATATTGCATTATGATTGAAACTAGTGTTAAATTTCTTAACCATGTCTTCATTCTACGTTCTATATTATTTCTTTCTTAATTTTCAGTTCTGGGAGACTATCTCTGAAGAGCATGGTATTGACCACACCGGAGCCTACCGTGGTGACTCTGACCTACAATTGGAGAGAATCTGCGTTTACTACAATGAAGCTTCAGGTGGTAAATAAGTTCCCAGAGCAGTTTTGGTTGACTTGGAACCCGGCACCATGGACTCAGTCCGCTCCGGACCCTAAGGCCAAATCTTTCGTCCTGACAACTTCGTTTTCGGTGACAGCGGCGCGGGAAACAACTGGGCCAAGGGTCACTATACAGAGGGCGCGGAGTTGGTAAAATCTGTAATTGACGTCGCACGCAAGGAGGCTGAGAGCTGCGATTGCCTTCAGGGCTTCCAACTGACGTATCCCATTGGCGGTGGCACCGGTTCTGGCGTGGGCCCCCTTCCCATGTCCAAGATTCATGCAGAAAGTCTCGTGTGTTTTCAATGAGCTGGAGAACAGACAAAGTTGCGTTATATGGTTCTACAACATTGTATCAGACACTGTCGTAGAACCATATAACGCGACTTTGTTCACCAGCTCCTAGAAAACACAGACGAGACTTTCTGTATCGATAACGAAGCTCTGTATGATATATGCTTCAGAACCNCGATAACGAAGCTCTGTATGATATATGCTTCAGAACCTTGAAACTCACCAACCCCACTTACGGTGACCTGAACCACCTCGTCTCCCTCGCAATGTCAGGAGTCACCACCTGCCTAAGGTTTGCTGGTCAGCTTAACGCCGATCTTAGGAAACTGGCCGTGAACATGGTTCCTTTTCCCCGTCTTCACTTTTTCATGCCCGGATTCGCCCCTCTGACGTCACGTGATAGCCAACAGTACACCGCGCTCTCAGTTCCCGAACTAACCAAACAAATGTTCGATGCCAAGAATATGATGGTTGCTCGTGATCCAAGACATGGCAGGTATCTTACAGCCGCCGCAGTCTTCAGAGGTCAAGTGTCCGTGAAGGAAGTGGACGAACAGATGCTCAACATCCAGAACAAGAACAGCAGCTACTTTGTGGAATGGATCCCCAACAACGTAAAGACGGCTGTGTGTGACATCCCACCCAGGTTTCAAGATGTCTGCTACTTTCATTGGAAACTCCACTGCCATTCAGGAGATATTCAAGAGAATCTCCGAACAATTCACGGCCATGTTCAGACGCAAGGCTTTCTTGCATTGGTACACGGGTGAAGGTATGGACGAAATGGATTTCACTGAAGCAGAGTCGAACATGAACGATTTGGTACCAGAATACCAACAATATCAAGAAGCAACGGCTGATGAAGATGCTGAATTCGATGAAGAGGGGGAAGTCGAAGACTATGAAAACTAATGATCCTTTAAAATTGTCTTGTTTTGCTTTGAATTTGTTTAATTGTTGATTAAATTTGCACACTTATATTGTTCTTAAATTCGTTCCTTCCTTTCTATTGTAAGGATTCTGAAAAGCATAGTATGTCGTTTCATATTTTTACCGAACTTAAATTGCATGTGTATTAAGATATCTTTAATAGGACGTCAAAATATCGTGAGGTGGAAGTTTCGTGTTGTATTTTTGTACGTGAGAGTAATGGCCATTTAAATCTTGATGGGAGACACAATTCTTGACATATTAGCAGTTTCACTTATCGGGGGAAGTGGGTCTGTCAATTACATCTGTAACAGTCGCACTCAAATAGCTGTAATTTACTGAGCAACCTAGAGAAATGATAATTGCAGAAAAACAAGTTAAATACAATTTGCGGTATTTTTATGGACGGTTACAATGTTTTTGTGAGTTTCTTTAAATTTTTCGACACAGTTACTTTGTCAGGTGTAAAGAAATTTTTATATAAAACCTAGCAACAGATCATTTGCAAATGATATTAAATGTAAATGTAAACTCAAAATGTATACACAAAGCATAAATCTATGACATTAAATTTTATGGTTAATACTAGATTGTCTTAGTCTCTCTGCGTAAATGCCATGACAACATGGGAAAGAGAATGTCTCCCTCCATTAGAACACAGAGAACAGATAAGAATTTCCCAAATAGTGTAGATAAAAAGTGGCAGTCGTATGACTGATAGAATGTCTGCTTATGTGGTTAATATGTAAACATATATTTGAAACATCTTTTTTAAAATGATATTTGAAGTGTGTATAGCAAATGGTATTCATGTACCAATCATAGAAAGTGCTTTGAGTACAACAGCCCGAGCATTAGTTCCCCGAAAAAGGCCACAGCAAGGAGGTCGAAACGTGGGTATTGGACACCTCGAGGCGACGATTCCTGGACAGACAAGACTCATCTGACCGGCCGCCGAAGCCTGCGCTCTTGTTGGGTGAAGGACACTGGAAATTCCAAATGGCGAATGGTAGGGCAGTCGAGTTTTCCCTTATTTGATAAATAAATAATTAATTAAACAAATTCTAATTCTGAAAGGTACAAAATAAAAATAGAAAACTTAAAAAACATGCTATTGTATAAAAATTAAATGCTATTGTATAAAAATTAAAAAGCTGTACTAAAAGTTTCAAAATTGTTTATTTAAAATTAACACTTTTCTCGTTAATTAATTATAGGTGCAATTACTTATAAGGTACATGAACGAGATACTTTTAAAATATGAAATATAAATCTTGAAAATATCAAATTCATGTATCTACTAAGTACCTGCCCCTATGATGAGTGAAAAAGGAAGGGACGTTTTGTAGCTATGCTTATGATTTTCAATTTAGCAGATAATTATTCTTTTTCTCTTATGGACACTTTTCGGTCCAAAGGGTTCATAATTTACAATTATATTTATAAGTCTTCACGAATGCGAATGTGCTCCTGTAGGATTTTTGTCTTAATCTTCCCGAACCAGCAAATGGAATTCATGTATCAATCATAGAATTTACGTTAATTTATTTGAATATTTACAGTTGCGTTTCACGACAGCTAATAGCGATACAAAAATGATATTTAATATAGAGCTGGAATCGCATTCATGTTCACGGAGATGTTTTGTGTTGTGTGCTCTCGGTCTAGTGGGGCAAATATGCGATCCTTTAGTAAACAATTTATCGGACAGACATAATTTATAATTTATTAACTGAGAGATAATGAAGTTAGTTAACTTTCCAGATGCCAGCAAGGATATTTACCATTTATTTAAGCCATTAAATTCGCCAAAAAACAGTTTTCTGAGTGGCCTTTTAGGTTCTCAAAAATTCAGTTTCTTCTGTATGAAAATAATAATTTCAAAATTAATGTCATAACAGGATATATCATTTTATTTTTTATAAAATTACATTCTATTTTATTTTTTGTTTTTTCACTAAACAAATTTTCTTGAAACTATTTCTACTTTATGTGGAGTCAAATCTTTAAAAGCTCGAAAGTCAGTAACCAGTACATAAAATCACTCTATATTTGTGTTAAGGACTTTTAAAATTAAACTCAAGCAAAAGAGGAATAATTTGAAAGACTGGATCATTTCTAGTCATCCGCTTCACGAAAAATGACCCATAGAAGAAAGGCGAAATGACTGATGTCACTCAAGCATCCTACAAGACGTACTGGTGCAGCATTTGAAGGATGTGCCATTGCATATCCGTCGGACGATGTTCTTCAGCATAATGGCGCGCCAGTTCACTTTCACGCGAGCCAGTCCATCAGTACCGTCACCGAACATTTCGGGACAAGTGGATAGGTCGCGGTGGACCGATTCGTTGGCCACCGCGATCGCCCGATTTTACACCTCTGGACTTTTTCCTGTGGGGCTACATGAAGAGTATTGTTTGCGAAAGCCGTCTGGACTCACAGGACGATCTCCTTCTCGTGCACTGGCAGCAGCGGAGGGCATTCGGGACACTCCAGAACTTTTGGACCGTGTGTATGTGAACATTGGTCGCAGATACACTTTGTGAACCGAAACTCGTGGTCCTTATTTCGAGCATATGTTGTAGTTCACGCAGACACCAGTTAATTGATGCACGTGCAGCGTATCCTTTGCCGTCATTTCAAACTCGTTTATCTCCAAAACGGCGCATTTCCGGACATGTGTTTATTACCAAAAATTACTGTTTTGAGTCCCCTTTACAACACCTATATCTTTGGAATATGAATTCTGAATCATCCTGTATAGTGTTAAATAAAATAAAATCAAAAACAAAATTACTCACAGATTTCAAAATGAGATGTTTCAACTCTTATGGGTTGACGAAGTCGAAGGTCAAACATATCTTCTTATGATCAGAGTATTAAATCACACACACTTCACCAATTTACGATTACATTTGGATATGAATATCACACCTTAATCATTGTGATAAGCGCTTAAGCTTCGTCACTGAGTTACACTATTGATACTGAAAGTATTAGTTATTGGTTTATAAGAGTTACAGTGACCTTGATGGCTTCAAACATATTTACATTTAATGCCATGAAACGAAATATTGTAAATAAAATATTGTAAATAAAATATTACCATAATTTTAATAAGACTAAAATATAAGAAATGTTAATAATACTTAATTTTTTTATTAATTGTGATATAGTTTTTCGTTACTTTGTCAATCGATGACTCGTGTGAAATAATACAATCCTACGAAGTTCCATCCCGAAGTCAATTTTCCCTTGTTAGTTTAGAGAATAATAACATTCCATAAAGAAGTACGTGCTGTTTTACAGAGTAGATTTTCCCTTCGCACTCGCAAACACGAGAATTCAATCGTTTAGGCCTCGGTTGTCATCGTAGAGGAAAACGTTTCCTCCGTCGTTCATAAAAGTGTGATGGTCCTGCAGAATTATGCCTTCGGCGAAGACTGGGTCTTTTGTTGATCTTGATGTTTCTCTTCTAATACGACGAATATTTTGTGTCGCGGGGGTATGGGGAGACATCGCTGTCACCAAGTCATAACCACGATTAAAGAGTTGGCCCATTACTTCGCGTACATTTTTGATATTGATGTATCCCCTTTCTACTTCGTTTACTGCATCGTCGGGAACGCAAATATCTGTGGCATCGGAAGCAACGTATTGGGTAACATACTCCGCTACTCGCTAGCCCTCTATCCCCATGAAAAATCTTCCGCGCATCAAAATTTCTTGGATCACTTTATTATCCGCTTCTAGTATTATATTTCCTAAAGGCTACCGTCTTCGCGAAATTCGTGCCACAACATTTGTTGTTGCAATATCAGATCTAGGACTGACAATTTTGTTTATGAACGGCTTCAATTATTTCTTCCTCTGTTGTCCCCTGCCTTATACCATATTGTAAGTTTAGATTAATTCCAGTTATTAATCATAGAAATTAGCTTTGTTCTGGCGTTAGAAATACGTCGAAAGAACGACATTTCGAGGAATGAGGGCGCCGCGCCTAAAGGACTGTTGTCGGGGGTGGGGAGTGGTGTCTCCACACTCAAAAAATATATTTAAATGGGAGCCGTTGAGAAATGTTTGCGTGAGAAATACTACGCATTTTGTTGGACAAAAGGAGACCAGCAACAGAAATTTTAGGAGGACGCGGTAAAAACAAGCTTCAACATGCTCGGGTTCGACAAGAAAGAGGGTTTATGACTGTAAAGAAATTGCAGGCGGCGCGGGTGTAAGGAAGGGCCCAGACGGTTAAGGGACTGGAAAATTATAGAGGGCCGCGGAGGCACGAAGTAAACAACACACGACGTGGGAGTTAAAACCCATCCGAAGACAGCGGTTGAAAAAACGTTCAAACATCCATTCAGAGATTGGCTCAACGCACTCAAAATAACCAATCGTGGCTGACGCTCCGAAGAGGGGATTTTTATAGTATTGGCAACATTAGTCATGTGAGAATTCAAATTTAAGAGGTTTAGGAAATGGAAAGATGGGCATAGTGGGAGAAAAGACCATTTATACGCTTGCAGAAGCGAAATTCTCAACTCATTTCGATTTTTGGATCTCATGCGATTTTTCGACAAGTTCATTCGATATTTTCGAGTTGAGACTTAGGGTTTGTCGGTGGTCACGATGTTGAACACTTTAACGCCTAGTCGGCACTCAGTTTTCGACTTCAGATTCTGAGAATCTGATCGAAGATTATTTAAGTCATCCAGAGAATTATTTCACTTAGTGGACTTTTCCCGAGATGTTATTAGCCACTATTTGAGTCGGGCAACGATGTTTATGGTGCGTACTTCACCTGTTGTCATCCAGGGCGCTTAGTTCGGTGAGAAATTCGCGTTCGTTCGAGTACGGCATTCATGACGGGGTTTTCCGGCACGCCAGTTCGAAGAACTCTCTCCCGAGAATTTGTGACGTCATTTGCCAGGAGTCGCCGGAGTCAGGCCTGGAGCTTCCCGAGATGTCAGTGCACTTGCACTTGATTATGAATTGATCAGTCAACTGAGTGAGGTATTGTAATCGTTGGTTGCATCCACCGCCTGTTGTCATGAGCTGTTGCGAGAAGACAAGTGTGATAATGGTTGTTGATAAGGGCCCAAAACTTTTGAACTGTATGATTCGTAAAAAGGGGCCAGTCATAAAAGAAGAATACAGTCTATTTTGGTTTTCAATGTAAATGGTAAATGTAGATGTGTTTCAAGAAACAAAAATTTGTTTGTACATTCAGTGTCATTGGTATTTGTTTTATTGAAAAAAAGAGTTCCATTTTAGTTAAAAAATTTAAATTGTTTAAATGCTTATTGTTGTTTAGAAGCCTAAACCGGCAGTAAAGTCAGTGATCTTTGTATTTTGTGTGTCAGGTAATAACGTGTGTTTGTGGGGGTTATCATGATGTATGTTTCAGTGATGTTAATAAAAATTAATGAGTTAATTTGTCGATCAAGCGTTTTCCTGTAAAGGAACCAAGGTATGATCTTTTTCCTTACTTAAAAAATTTGAACTAATAATTAATCCCTGAGAAAGTGAAAGTCGAGGCAAAAAAATTGTAATTAAAAATTAAGTAATTTTTAATTGTACTCAGGTACATTTTTTAAACCCAGTTTTCGTTCTGCTGCAATATATAATCAGTCTTGCACTTAGTTTCCTCGGTCGTTCATATTATCCTCTTCTTTCAAGATGGTTTCTAATCGGGCTATATCTGCTTCCCTATCACCAACTATCACAACCTTCTTTTTTCGATATTCCTGAATCTCCATCACATTAATTCTTTCTTTCTTTTTCTTCATAATTTCTGACAAAATTTCTTTAGTCTGCTTTTCCCCAATAACTTTCTCATCCCATATTCCAACAATTAATACATTATTTCGTCGATGTATTTTTATCCTCCTTGGTCTCTTTACAATTTGTGAATGTAAACTTTTAAAGACACTTACCCCATCTGTACATATCCCTTCAACCCTTGTGTTATTTAAAACTCTCTCTCTTCCGTCCTTCGTATTGGTCTTAATATTTGCGAATCTGGCATATGTTTCCCATCCATTCTGTTACACTGCAACTCTTTCAATATTATATTTGACTTCTCTGTTAATGTCTTCTCAACTCTTCCTATGTACTCCCCCAGACCGTCAATATCCAACTTTGTTACATCTCCATTTAATCGCGTCAGTTACTCCATTATTGCAGTATGTTGAACAAAATCTTTTAAATTCTTTTTTAGTATAATCTGATTCATTCGTTCATCCAGTACGTTGATAATCTTTTCTCGCAATTCCTGCATATGAATCTTTATCCTCTCCTCACTATGAGTTATCTCATGTCGCAAACGAGACCATATTTCATCCCCTTCCAGTACTACTTTGTCTTGTTAGTCTCCTCTCTGTGCCACCGCAAACTATTTGCCAATACCTCTCTGCCACTCTTGATCTTCTCTTACAGGTTTTTATCTAGGCATCGGAACCCGTCATCGTTCATATACATCAGCAAATCTGTATACAACTTTTCCTTCTCTTTTGGTTCATTCGTTTTCACCAGCGTTCCTTGCGGACTTTTCCTCTGATTGATTCTTCTCGTCCTTCCTCGTAAAACGCTAACATAGTCTTCTTCACTTTTCATTGTCTTGACCTTTTCTCCCACGTTGAGTCTTAAGAACATTCAAAATATTTACAACGTACTCAGTGAACTTTCATAAAACAGCAGCGCATCCATATATAGAGAGCCATGCTCAACCACTTGTATAATTTTATTATTACCGATTACTGGGCACTGTTTCTGGCGACGTATTCACAAAGTAGCATACAGATTGCAGGTAATGTTCTTTACTTCCTTTTCAAGTTTTATCCAAATCGTTTCTGCAATTTCGCCATTATCCGTATCAGCATGTTGCTGTTATATGCTAACAGTTGTCTGGTATTTCATATTAAATTGTCCAGTCCTGTCTCTCTTCCTCGAAACGTTTTTCACATCATCAATTTCTCTTCTAGTTCGAGATTGAATATTCTCTAGATCATATTATGGACATCGTAACCATCTACTCAATTTTACGTATGTTTCTAATCCTAGTGGGTCGTTCCTCCTTAATTTTTCACTACTCACACAAAAAAAGTTTAGTTTTTTTCCTGTACTGGGTTCAAACACGCAAAGACCCGATAATCTCCAATTCTTGTAATACTTAGAGGAGCGTCTTTTCAACACGTCGTACCTCGTTGCTAACGTAAACAATGTTGTTTTATTATCTTTGGTTACTCGGAACCACCTTGTCTGTGTTGCACACGCAATGCAAGGTTTTATATTGCTTTCAATCTCTTCTTTATTTTGATTTTAAAGTTTTCTATCAGTGTTCCGTTGCCCGTCACTGCTGTCGGGCAGGAGTGCGCTCATCTACTATTTAGTCCAACATAGTGCTGTGCGTATTCCATCTATCTTACTTATAAACCCCATGAACAATGTGTACTTCTCCTCCGTGTCTGTTTTTTATATTTAATATTCAGCATGTCTTGTCTCATATATTATTTTATGTAGTTCGCTGTTTCAGGTCCATAAAATGGACAATCCCATAATATGTGGTCGGGTGTCTCTTCATGTCCGCAGTCGCACGTTTCGTTTTCAGTTTTTCCAAATCGTCGTAAATATTGTCGGAAATCTCCGTGCTGTCACTTTGGTCAATGTGGACCATCGTCTTGCCCGCTCTGCGAAGCGTACTTCTCTTATATATTCATATATCTTTCGTCCAGTTTCTCATTATTCCTCCACCTGCCATGCAAGTGATTCGTCTATGTTTGTCGTGATTTCTTATCCATTTTGTGTATTGTTGTTCCATTTATCTCTATCATTCCGTCCTGCTTTAGTAGACCACGATATTTAATTTCTGTACGTATAAGTCAATGGCCAGTATTCTTAATATTGTATTTAATACTGCTATTAGCACTGTGTTTTATGCCCCCGTTGACGAACACTAAATCCCCTCACAAAAAAATTTTGCCCCCGCTATTTGTATGAGACATTACCTCTCTGTTGCTCGTAACTTTGTTGCAAATTTTAAATATACAACTCATTGTTCGTGATGTGAAATATGATTTTACTATATTTATTAAATAACCTGGTAGTTTCTTTGACTGAAATGTCCCTTTTATGTCGCGTCAACACGCACGATGAAAGGCACCCTCAATGTCAAATAATATGCCACAGTAGCGCTCTTCTCGCTGAGCGCTCGTATCACCAAATGTCGTAATGCGTATCCTGTGCTTTTCCCTGGCATAAAACCATATTGATGTGGATTCATGTATCCTTTTGCTATTAAATGCTGGAGTACCCTTTGCTTTAGTATGCGGTCTAATATATTTCCGTATGTAGGGAGGAGTGATATAGATCTACAGGATTGTGGAATGTTTGCTGGTCTATTTTTCCTTTTAGAAACAATTTAACTAAACTTATCTTCCAACATTGCGGATAATATAATATTCCTAAACATCCAGTATACTTTTCCAGTAGTGGTTTTAACATTATCTTTAATGTTTATTTTGCCATCTCATATGATATTTCACACAACTTGGTGCTTTATGTGGTCGTTATCTCTTTGCTGCAGCCATCAGGTCTTCTGATATTTTCTTTGGAGATATTGATATGTTTTCATATTCCCGGTCTTCAGGTTCATCTTGTTTATATAGTATGTTCACCACATATTCTCCCGTTTCTTGCCAATATATTATGTATTTCCCATTTCTTTGTAATATTACTCAGATTTGTTTTCGCCAAATTTTGTCCATATTCATTAAGTATAGTATTCCCCATATACTTGATGCTCGCCTCTTCTTGGCGGAGTAGGAAGAAAGGAAGGGAGGTACGACACAATCACGTGCCTAAATGCAACTGATTGACTACACTAGAAGAAATTGGGCGTAGTAATTTTCGGAAACAGGACAGGATAGTTTCCGTATTATAATTCCTCCACTGACGGTTCTTTCTAGATTAAGGTCTCTACCTTTTGGGCCTTTGTTCTTTGTTGTTTATGCCTTGATCTGGGCGCGAAACAGTTTTGAAATTGTGGCAGTCGATTTCATTCCGCCTTTGAACCCCGACAGATTAGGGAGATCTCGTCTAATTCTCGTCTATTCTCATTATTATCAATATTCCGAGAAGGGAATTCATTCTGGAAGTCATTGAGATATTCAGGAAACTGCTATGCATATGACAAGTCACAGACAGAGTATACCTTAGAAGTGTGTATATAAATCTCAAACTCGAGGATTGTTACTGAAAGAGAACATGTCATAGAGACTGTATTCGAACATGCAATGTATGCCTTTTCCTTTTATTATGTATTGGTGATTATGTCCATGTTTAATTTGCTAACTTTGCTATTGAATGTATGGATGAAATCAAAAGCAGTGAAGTGTGATATGGAATGAGAGACCAGAACCCTGTTAGTTCATGTTAAATATTGTAGTTTGTTTTGTAAATGCATTGACTCAAGTATTCTTTCCATTCCAAGTGTGTTTCTGTGTATATAATGGTAATGGATGCCTGATCTAATAAGATAATTGTGTTGTTTTAGCCTGACTCAGAAGAAGGCAATGAGATGGTCTTGTGTGATATATATAATATTTGTGTGTGTGTTAAAATTTTGTGATTATAATGAGAGCAAAAGGAAAAACCACCCATGTAGTTTTAAGAAAAAACTTAATTTCTGTCTCTCCTGTCAGGCATAAAATTTAAATGGTTGTGTGAAAAGCGCAGATATAGGGAATTAGTTTAAATGTTGACATTGTTAGTCCTACATGTAATAATATGTTGATAGGACAGTGGAACCTTGATCTTTTATTCCCCAATTGTTTTTCCGCTTTCAGAGTATGGCATGTTTTTGCATCCAAATAAAATTCTGAGTATATAATTTAATTTTGCCCATGCCTAAATCCATTGTTCTTCAAATGAACTACAATAATACTTTCTAAAATCCACCAATTTTTGGCCACCTGGAATGGTTTGAAAATGGAAATTAAGTGTACATAATTTGCTGTGATTTAGCTGCTCCCAAGATTTAAAAACTATGTTTGAATGTAGTGAACAAGATTGAAACAAAATGAGGTGCTCTGAAGTGTCGTATGTAAAAAGCTTTCCGTACAAGCAGAGGAGCAGTTGCTTTCAAATTTCCCATGGGATGCAGACAAATTCAATATACTGTGGATACTGTGGATACTATGGTTTCCAGATTTTACTTAATTACTTACTACTTACAGCTGTTAAGTCTCGTTAATTGCTCTTAATGTAGTGGAGAGTTTTTTTTCTGCCCTTAGCTAATGTGATTTTTTTTTGTAAAATACGAATATGGGATGGAAATTCCACGAAGTTGCCAAACTTATTGCTGCAGTAATTAAATGCAATGAAACTGCTCATTTGTGCTAAATTTAATGAAGAAACCTGAGAAGGGAGTGAAGGTCATAACATGTGGATAAGAAAATAATTTGCTGGTGCACCCCAAAATAGGACATATTTGGGTTTCCTAACAAAAGTACTTTAGTTATTATCTATATTTTTGGAGGGAAAAGTTGAATTCAAATGATAGCATTAATGACACATGTCTTGAATTTTGTGTTTAAAAAAAATTATTTTGTAGCATGTTAAGCATTGCCAACTTGGTTGTAATCAGACAATATTCCCGTCTTCTATTTTATTTATTTATTTATTCAACCAGGATAAGTATTATGTGTGTATTACAAAATCCCTACAGACTAATTCCTACAGAGGTATAACAATACCTGTGTGTAGGAAACTAATGTGTTATGAACAAAAGAAAAGACATACACACTAACAGATAATAAATATTTATTTATAAAATATTAAATCATCCCCAATTATAGAGATTATAAAAACATTATTTCTCACTATATTACAAATATTAATACTATTTCAAAATTATTAAATTTAAGATAATTTAAATTACAAATGATTGCACTCTTCGTCACACGTTTTCCACAATCTAAGACTTCATTTTACACTTTAGACACTTTTTGTTTGGTTTTCCACTTATCTTATGCTCATGAGGTAATTTATTAAATAGCGTGACAGCTTTTAATAAATATAACTATTTTTATCACTGATAGTTAAAAAAAAATTTTAATAGAGGAAATTTTTATTCCTAGTTTTACTCGACATTTCATATTGATTTTTAAGATATTTCATATTGATTTATAATTTTTAATAAGTTTTTCGGAAGCTGTTGTAACATATTTAGATTATTAGAATATACTCTGCCCCAAGCAATTATTTCATAACTTTTAACTCATTGAGAAAGTGCATAGTGTATTATCATAAGAGTTGTGGTTTCCATTAATTTGGCTAATTATATATATAAGTAAGCTAATTATATATATTATTATATAAGTAAGATATTTAGTTTTTGTTGATGATATATTCAATTTGTTTATCCCATTCTAAGTTGTAATCAATCATGTTTCCTAGGTTTTTACAAGTTTCAACCCTATTCAGGAATTTGTTTAAATGTATCTTATTGTTATTTGTTTATATTATCTTTTTTTATCATATTAATATTTTAATACATGTGAAACCACCTCGTTAGTAGACTATTTTTATTTTAACGCCCAACAGTTTGATTGCCAGTTTTATTGTTATTAATTTTATTTGAGTTAAGTCATTGAGAATAAAACACTGTGCTGAATTCCAAAATAGCATTTATTTGTCTCTATCTTGTTTCTCTTTAATTGTTCTTTATTTTCCTTGAAACGTTTGGTTATTCATATTGTTTGTTTTTGTTTTCAGTCATATTGTCAGAAACACAGTGTTACGAGTAAAAAAGAGCGTAGTGATCTGCATCCGATCTTGATGATTCTCAAAGGAAAAAAAGGAAAGACATGACCTCGGAGGAGAAGAACCAGGCTCGTGCTGCAAAGTAGGTTGTTTTAAGTGCATAGTGTTGAGATTGACTTTAAATATTTTATAGGTGAGGAAAGGATCGCAATACTGTCGTTGATTTTGATGAATTATCATTTTTGCTAAACAAGAAATTGATTACCAGTGTTTTGGTGCTTCTGGTTGTAATGTTTGTGGAGGCCATTTAAATTTACTCGACTGTGTTGGTTTACAGTGGTTTCTCCAATTTCTATTTGCTTTCCTCCTCATAGTTTGTGCTTGTTTTTGTCTGTTCTTTATCTTCTCTTGTCATTGTTTTATCTCTTGTTGGGGTCCACAGATTAAGTTCTACACACCGCACATCCCATGTGCATATAGGCTTCCGTTATGCCCGGCTGTGATATTTTTTTACTATATATTTATTTCATCTCTCTTTATTCTCTCCCTTGCATTTCATTTTATTCCTTCTCCTTCCCCTTTCTGCTCTTGGAATCGTTTCTTCCCTTCTTCTTTTCTTCAATCATTCTGATTTTAATCATTATACCTATTTTATTGTGGATACCATGAAGCATTTTTACCCAATTGGTCCGAAATTGTTTACTGATTATGTGTTCAGAATTATTGCATGGGGAGATGCTTACGATTCTAATACTATTTTGTTATATTCTTAATTCTGATTCTACTTACTTGTACTTGTAAAATTATACAATAAAGTACTGGACATTATTCTTGAAGAGTTTAGTTGTGATTAAAATAAGTAGTTACAGAGAGAGATATCACTGACCAAATAAAGAATATTCAGCTGTAATGACTCCAGTGTTAGCTCCCAAAGTGCATTTACATTTTCAGAAAAAAATAATTTACTGTATTGACATAATTCATGTCTACAATCATAATTAAATTGAAATTATTCTTCAAAAAAGGATGCGAGAATAATTTCAAGTTAATTAGCCGTATTAAGAGACAGAATCTTACTCTGAAAAACATAAAACGGTGGAAATACTATAAGATATTTTCCTTACTATGCTTCAGATCTTTTAAATATATTACCCTATTCAAAAAATATTGCCAAGAAAATTTCCTGAGAAAGATGGGAAATATATATTTGTGAATGATAACCTCCCATAATTTCTTGTAGTCTCTCATTCACTCGGGCTTCTTTGTCAATTTTTGTTGTAATAATGTATATTTTTCATTCTTAGTCTTTCAAGTTAAGCTCGGCTGAATCTTACTGACCATCTTTCGCTGAACATTATTATTTTATATTTGATGGGATCGAAACACAAAGAGGCGAAGTCCAGCTGCTTAAATTTTACAGTGGACTCGTTTTCCCTTTCTCTTACCTGGACCACTTTACTTTTTATTTTCATAGACTAAGCAGGTTGTTGCCCAAAAAGTAAATGTTTTAGGAGCAGTATGATTCGTTGCATTGATTGCTGTTGTTTTCTTAATTTCTCGACAATTGATGGACTTATCCCCTTCATGCCTTGACTCCTTTGTATTATTATATGGTGGGTAAAATGTATTTATTGTTATGATACACAGGTTAATATGTATTTACTACATGACTATTGTAAGGGTTCTCTCATTTTCTGCCTTTTACTTGCTCTACATGAGATAGAAATGTGACAAATTCTTTGAAGGGTGAAGTTTAGGATTTTTTTAAATATTATTTTTGATTTCATGTTATATTTCCCTAGTGTGATGTGCACAGTACCATTTTATATATTTTTTATTTAATAATATATTAGTTCAAGATAATAAAACTTGGGGCTCTGTGCTGTATTATCCTACTTATTTGCAAATTGGAAAGCGGAATGTGCTTTAAGATAACTGCAATTTATGCATTTGGGAAATTTCCAAATTTTAACATCTTTTCCAAATATAGTTATGAAATCCCATTATCATCTTTCGATCCAGACACAATGTCCATTTAATATTATGTTTGTGCACTTATAAAATATATGTAATAGTTTTGATGTGAGTGCTATTCACTCTTATGAGCAAACGTAGGTTGATATTTGTTTGAATACCTTTTCTGGCTTTTCAGGTTGCAGGAGATTGAAGCTGAATTTGATAAGCATGTCAGCGTTAGGGATGTTTCTCAAGTCGTTGATGTGGATTCAGAAGGCATCCAATTCATATACAACTATTGGAAACTGAAAAGAAAGGTTTGTTTTATAATTTATATCCAATGCATGTTACAAGTTCTGTTTGGTTCCAAATAATCTTGAATAGTGCAGAAGGAATATGCAATTTCAGTGGAAACTACTTATTCTGCATCTGTTCTAATGTTCCTTTGACTCAAGGTTTACCCTTGAGTCGTTAATCAGGGTTTAATTACTGATTTGTCCAGAAAGCAGTTCCAAATTGAGCACATATGTTTGGAATCAAAGTAGCGAACTCCCTCTCGGTCACCAAATGTCAGTGTCACCCGGTTTCACTTTCCAGGAAAGGCCTATTGAACAATCAATGTTTGAGTCACTTCCTGCCAGCTATTATTAGCTGAAAGAGAGGGAAGAAATACTGATCCATGGAGTAGACTGGTTTATCCGAGAGGCGTTAGAGGGGCTCTACTGTATATATTTTTTATTAGACTAAATTAATTTCCCATTTTTTTGCCAGGCTTTGCCTCAGCGATAAACTGGGGAATAATTTTTTACCGTATGTCCACATATAATTCATTTCCCTGTCCCTTTTTGAGCAAAGGTATTTGAAGTTATGTTCTCTGATAATTGTTCTTATTTAATTACATAAACAAGACAAACTGTTACAGTTGGAGCTAAATTTAGCTTTTCCTAATGCTATGGCACCTTTCAGAAATGAGACCTCAACAACCAACTATTGTTTGACTGATGGTGACCTGACACACTTCACTCAGAGAGTTGTAGTTTATGAAGGGGAAGTCAAGTGAAGTTTATAGCTGGGGTGTTGGAAAGGTTTTCATATTAAATGTACGTAACAAAACCATGTACCCTCTCTGAAAAGCATTATTTTATGATTTGAGTCAGAAGACAGTTCTTTTCAGACGTCACATCTGTGCTGTGGGGACATTTAGGTTGCAATCAGGACTCTGAAAGCAAAGGAAATGATGTAAGTGTTCAAAGCAAGTGTGATGGCATAGTACATAAAGTTGGTGGTGATATTACAAAAAAATTACCTGTATCACAAAACAGAGATTTTTGGAAAGAATAATTTTGAAAGGAAAGAAAAGCCTACTTCAGTTAGGACAGTTAATATTACCAAAACACTTGAAATGCTGTAATTTAAGCTGAAGGGAATACTAAAAATATCCCCTTCCTTGTTTTGGTCTACAATGGATAAAAAAAACACTCTTCGGAACCACCAAACAGAGATGCTTTCTATATAAACATAAAAAATTCATGGTGTGAAAATAAGTTAGTGAAAACAACAAGAGACTGTTAAAACTTCTTTGGGTATCTCAAGGTAGATATTGTGTCCGTGATCCAAAAATTTGAAACATTTTGATTGAAATCAATTGTTAATGTATAAACAATTTCTTGAAAACAAATTAAAATTATAGTGAAACACAAAAAAACTATAATATTACAATTAAAATACCCAAAGTGACTCAAATACATGGTATATTGCATAGGAGTGGGACGAACACTCTTCAAGCTAATTAAGTTGCAAAAAAGATCAGGCTTTCTAGGGTTAAAGAGGTGAGAAAATATTCTTTTCCAAACCAGCAGTTCAGAATGACTGATAAAATGTTTTAGTAAAACCACATCATTGTTGATGTCATGTTTTTCATTTCAGAAATGCACAGCTATTGCTGGTTTTTCGATCTGACCAAATTTATTATTTTTGAAATGTTCCTTTATCTAATTTCAAATTTCTTTTTGTGTGTCCACTGTAAACTTTGCTGCTTTCTTGACAGTTGATTTTATAGGTGCATGATTTATGATTGGGGGTCCGTTTTCTTTTGAATTAGTTTTCAATAGCGATTATATGTTGAATTTATTTCGTGATGCCAAAGTAATATTTAATTCTTTAAAAAAAATTAAACATTTTTTTATGAAATCCTGGGTGGTAAATTAAATTAAATTAAGTAAAATAAAGTAAGCCAGAAAGTAAATTTTCTGAATACAATCTACGTGTATAATTTCTTTAATGTAGTTACTTTTTGTACCATTTTTAGTCCTTAATCTTCCTATCTAACAAAGTTTTGGAGAAACCATCCCCAATCCTGCCTCCCTCATACTTCTGATACTCAGATGTATTTTCTCATGAATGTTTCTCATCTCTCTTGTATATTTTCTCCCATGTATGCTTGCGTTCCAATCTCTCCATGCTTCTTTCCTCCAGTCATTTCAATATATTTTTCATATCTCGCTCCTTTCTCCCTTCCTGGCGTAATAAACATAATATTGTTGCACGCTTACAGCCAAGCATTCTATCTTGCATCAATACATTTCTTACACACACAATTTATTGGTTTAAAATTTTTGAAGTTATTATTAGAATTAATATTTAGTGTTATTCATTCCTTTTATATAAAATTGCTTTCTATAATGCTTGATCTCCAATTGATGTCTAAAAATAGAATAAAAGAGCTGAATATCATTTGAAGTTACAATAAACAACACACATTAATTGATGCCTATGAGCTTTGAGTTCTTTGCGCCACTGAATAAAATCCAGAGGTTATAAGAATATTTGTAAGTAATTTCTGAATAGGGAACTCACAAAATTCATACGATATCTTGTGATGATTTTCAAATTCTGTGATTAAACAATATTGATTTTACGCTAAGAAGCATTTTTTAATGGAGAAGTTTAATTTGTTTTATATTCCCTAGAATGGCATTGTGACACATGGAAACTTGAGATGTCATTTAAAAATAGAGAATAATAAAATGTTTTGTAGTTAAGAAAATAATCAATTTTTGTTCTGGAAGTCCAAGATGTGTATAATAAAAATTTACAAAATATTTCTTTAATAGAGGCGTAATAAAACATTTTCTCTTGTTATGATTTAATTGGGGTACGTTCGCCAGTACTAGTCTTCTATTGGCCTGCCAAATATGGAAGCAGTTTCAAGTTTGCCTACGATTGGTCGAACGAAAGTGAGGAACTTTGTCCCAGTCACAGAGGTGTGGCGTTGCAAACCTAACAACTTGAAACTGTGAAGAGCGCGGGATCTAGAATATTTTCTTGAGCCCTTTTATATATTTCCAAGATGGTGTGTGTAATAACTACAGCAACCGATTTCACAATAATGTTTCTCGCTCAGTAAAAGTGATCTACATTCTCTTACATCCAGAGCTACCCCCAGGGTAGCCACACGAGGAAGAGATTTTACCAGAGGTCTTAAGGGCACTCATTTCGTGCGATGTATCAATTCAAATTCAACACACTAAATCATTCTAAATTTTAAAAACTTCCATAAATGGTAAGATACTTCCTTCCTAATTCATGGATTATTTAACATCTGCGGTTCTTGGTGTGATGCAAACAAGTTATCCTTGTAACGCAGTGAGATGTAGAAATAAAGTCCCCAAGTAAAGATGATTGAAGAAAGTTGACAGAGCAAAGGTTCTGTACAAATAAACAACACAACCCTTATAGTATTATGTACTTGATAATATAAATTGTCTTTAGATATTTTGTAATGTCATTTCATCTTAAAACTTGACTGCTTTGAAATGTAAAAGTTCCAACAAAGCAGCAAGTTTCTTTTTTTTTATTAGCATTTTGAATTATCTCTAGTTTTTTACTTAGCTATTTCATTGCATAAAATAATTCTTAGAGCATTGTACCTAATAACGCCTAATACTGCCTAATTAACGTGAGTTAAACATGCGCAAACGCTGAACAGGTTATTGCTTAGGTCTGTTCTCAGAAGTGCCCCAAGAATTTTAAGGAATAAAAACTGAATGAACATTTCCAAAATGTTAGATGAAATACAAAGAAAAAATATTAAACATACTTACAGCAACTCTATTTTATGTTGAGTAATTTGGTGAAGTATAATGTCTGCTAATTTATATAATAAATGATTTATATGTTAATTATTTCAGTGACTTTGATTGCAAACCATTGTAAGATTAAACACTGATGGTTATATCTTTATATGAATACATTAAAACAAAAATAATAAGAATTAATACTGAATATCATTTTTGAAAAGACTGCAAAAAAGATCTAGGAACAATTTTGCAAGTTTTGCAGTAATTACAATCTTAATGTATAATAAGTTGTACATTGTCTTGTATACAAATGTACAATTTTATACTGATTTCGTTGATATTATGTACACTGGTCTTTAAAGCAAGAGTAAAATTACTGATCCATAATTTTTTACACGTTTTTTATTTTGCTTTTCGTAGCATCATATTGTAACTAATACAATTTGATGCTTCTGTTCTAAATATCATATTAAATTTCATTGAAGTTTGTAATTAATATAATATTTTCTCATCAGTTTTGCAGTTAATATTACTTCGTATACATTGTTAATATATATTACGCATATTACTTTACAGAAAATGTGCGTAATATCCGAACTGTAATTACTTTTTAACGAGATAGTTTAAAATTTAAGTCAAATCCAGGCTCAAGAATCTCGTGTAATGAAGCAGGTATTCATAATAAAACTCGCCAGTAAATTTAAATCAAAATTAAATAATTTGGCAGTAAACAATCGATAGTAAGAAAAAATATAAATCGCAATATCGTGATTGATTTTTTGCAGTTTTTATTATTTATAAAATAACTTTCCTATTAACAATTCATAATATAATATTTTCTCTAATATTTAATGACGCATGAGAACGCGATAAGATCGTTGCAAATATCCGCGTTTGAAGAAAAAATTTTCTTTTCGTAAGAAGTCAATCGGTTTTGAAAGTTTACCGCTGTGACAACATTAGCAGTTAACGTTGATTATGACGCCATGAAGCATTTATCTCTCGAGAGTAGCACCTGTTGTACTATCGGAGAATTCG
>NNCF01129059.1:2441-21078 GCA_002313205.1 Laupala kohalensis
AGTACTTTTCGAAGAATAGTGTTATATTTACGAAAATAATCATGGAATTCGGGTGGTTGGTTATAGTATTTTGAATGATAATATAAACGGCGTATGTTTTTTGAAGAAATTCGTATCTCTTGGGTGATCTATTGTATTTCTTTATGTTAATTAGGATGCGTTTTGTGGGAAAGCTAGGGTTGTAGTTTTAGGAATATTGAGATAAATACATTGAATTTGTCGTCGGTTTTCTGGCAATTGTAAACATCTTTCCATGTTTCTTCACTCAAATAATTTATAAATATGGATTGATTTGTGTCATTAAATTCTCTTAAAAACTTGTAAAGGATTTTAANGTGGTTTTAGTTTATTATTAATTGTCAATACTTGAGCAAGGTGATCGCTGTATCCGGCGATAAACACTTCAGGGTTGTATTCATAGTCTTACCTATCGGGTCCCATGGTGTAATGGTTAGCACTCTGGACTCTGAATCCAGCGATCCGAGTTCAGATCTCAGTGGGACTTTATTGCAATAATATTTACATTGTTTTTTTAATTTGTGGATAAATTTGTTTTTGTTATTTATTATAATAATCAATGTATCATCATATTCTGTGTATTTTCTGATAGTATTCCAAATTTCTGTGTCTTCTTGTTTAATGGTCTCGTCTCTGATTCTGAATTTCTTGTTATATGTTATTGCAGATTAAAAATTTTTAATTTGGTTTTTAATGTGGGGAAATAGTTCGTGGAATGCAGTATAATGCTGTGGATCGTGGGAATGTCTATACAACGGAACATTGGGTTTTGACTTTAGTTAGCACTCTGTAATATTATTTCGCAAGATTTTTGTGTTTTTATTAAGTTTGTTTTATATTTTTAGCTTATTCTATTTTTTTCAACAAGTAAATTTATGTATATTTGTTCTTGAAAATTTATGATAT
The DNA here is from genome assembly GCA_002313205.1 of Laupala kohalensis. NCBI lineage: Eukaryota > Metazoa > Arthropoda > Insecta > Orthoptera > Trigonidiidae > Laupala > Laupala kohalensis. The sequence continues at coordinate 3,366 of NNCF01129059.1, forward strand.
ATGAAGTTCATCTAATGCGTAATTTAAATAGGTATTATAAGACCACAGTGTGTTGACAATATTACTTATAGAGGATATAATATATTTTATATTTCTAATTTTGAAATATTAGATGTAAATTTACGCATTTTAGTTAGAAGTAGTAGGTAACTAAAGTTTGGTTGATCATGATGGGAGAATCCTTTCTCTAAATTGTGATTTAAATTGACGTCGTACCAAATTTTGAAGAGTTGAAGGCAAAGTTTCGTGTGTTTCAAAATACCTGTGAATAGCCAATCGATATTCATTTACTGAAATATACTCGTATTTCGTCCGCTATCTCAAAAATGCACTGCCAGGGGAGGGGATGGTGATATCAAATGAGTTATATTGGATTATTTTTGATGAATATTAGAATTTGAATGAATAATGCATATATCAATAATATATACGCCAATCAACATCATAAATAATTAAATTAAACGAATATTGGATCATAAAAGAAAAAAGGAGAGGTTTCTGACATGTTGGACAAAATGAAACATGTACTGGTAAAGAAACAAATGTTCAGAACACTTTATATGTTGCAAAAAACTCTGGAAGACAGTATTAACATATTCAATTTGTTTTGTGTAAATTTTTAAAATGAATAATTTATTGACAAAAGTTGTTTTAACAATAAGCAATCAAGAATAACTTAATAAATCTTTGCTTAATTTTCTTGTTAAATTAATGTTGAGTTTGATGCAATTATAGAAGTAAATATTGAGAGTATATTCTGTAACAAACTATAAATAATATACTTGATTGGCAAAAAAGCTGTTTCGAACTGCGTATGACCACGTGGGGNGTTACTTTGGAAACAAGCAAGGGACTATCCCATCAATTTCGATCAAGGGCTCAAGGGTTGTGGCGGATTTAATATTAATGAAAAAAATTATTTAATAAACATTTCTTCTGAAACGAAGTTCCCTCTCATTTAGCAAGATGGCGGATTTACATAGCTTCCGTCAGCTTCGCTTTTTATAACCCTTTCCCTCCAACTCATCTTGTTCGTTGAAAGAAAGAAAAGAAAAACTCGCCTTATGGTAATCCACGCCGTTCACTTACTCGCTCTCTCGAATCCGCCAACGTCCTATTACAACGTCGCGTCGATTTTCTTTACTCCCCCACTCCCCCACCTTTAGTTTTCTCTGTTTGTTTGTTCCCCCCTTCCGAGAGAAGCGCGCACTGTTGACAGAGGGATACACTCTTACAAAGAAGCGAGAAGGCTTTTCTTCCTTCAGACTCGACTCCAAGATGGCGTCGTAAGGGTGACGTAGTACACGAGGCGGGCGCGAGGGGCGGTGGTGTCGCGCGGTTGGTCGGACGGAAACAACGGAGTAGCGTGAAGCGCCGGGGAGGGGTTTGAAGGTGGGGGGGGGGAACCGTGTGCAGCAATCGTCATAATCATAATAATCGTTATCGTAAATGAGGAACGGACGGGGAGGGGGGACAGAGCTAGAGGTGGCTTTGAATGGAGGTAACGCACTGTGCAACGAGAACTGCGGCGAGGGTGATGGGGGATGAAAAGAAAGGGGAGGGGATGGAGAGAGGAAAGGAAGGGAGGATATTTGTATCCTCACTGAGGACGCTAGGGATCAAGAAGAGTTCATCTCAAAGGAAATTATTTTAGAGTACTAAGTCGAGGAAGAATTCTCGCTCACCGTTGGTTCTATTTCTTTGACTCGGAGTGTTGGTTTCACGAGAGATAATGAGTCAGTCGAGGTTTTTAAATATTTTTTGAAATTTTATTTCTGTTTCTAGTTTCATTTTAGAACTTTCGTCCCGCAATATATGACTTCTTCACCATCTTGTAAATTTTTTGAAAACATTTCCCTTCCTGGTGAATTTCCTACATTTATGTAACGATTTTTTTTTTCGTTATATACTAAATTAAAATATTACTAAACTTGATTTTGTTTTATCTGAATTAAACTTATAAACACTAATTAATGTCAATGATTAACAATTCCAGTTTCATTCCTCAAAAATTCCTTATAAGGGCCAACTCATTACTTCGCTAAATTATTTAATAATAAAAACAGCGTGTCTTCATTAACAAGATATAGTGACGTATACGTAGAAAGAATAGTTAATTTCTAAACTAATTGGGTTTTTTTGTGTATTCAAGTAGAATTCATTTTTTTCTGAAAGTTCCAAAAGTAAAACAAAAAAAAAAAAAAAAAAAAAATTGGTAGAGCAAAATTCTTTCGACTTCACTTTCGTCAGGTTTTCAATTTTGTCGTAAATAATGATTCATCAAACCCCTTAATTATCAATTGAAAATGTTTATGAAACTAGCATATACTAAACAAAGAACTCGAACTTAGAAACAGGCTGGTCAACAATAAATCGCAATGCTTGATAGTGAAGAAAGATGGTTGCTAATTATTCAACGAAAATCTTCACCATTGTAATATAATATCATTTTCATAATATTTTTAAATGCTCTAGTTAATATTTCGGCACCGCTATAAACCTTCTTCAGTGCTTCCTCCAACCTTGTTTGTTGTTGTTTCTCTGGTGGTGGCGGGGGGGTTTGTAGGTGTCACGTTTACCAGTCACGAATATCCCTATTTCTTGTTTGTATCATAGTATGCTCACTCAGATGATGAACAACCCTTCCCCCCAATCCATTACATCCGTCGTTATTTCTTAATCCCCACCACGTGCGTATGAAGTGAGTTTCCCCTTAATATGCTCCCGTAACGAAGCGAAGCATCGCGTTGCCGTAAGGTGCCCGGATTCTTCTTCGAACGGAGAAGTCGTAATTAAAAAACGCGAGTGAACAAAAACCGAGTGCGTATTGACCAACGAACGCGCAGCCGAAGTTGTTGCCGACCGACAGCTACGAATGAAAAACCTTTTGATGACGAAGGGGTAGGGAGGAGAAGGGAGAGAGGCTCCAGGCGACAGACTGGTCCACCTCCGGCCCTCAGGCGAAGACTCCCCCCCACCCTCAGGCGAAGTGATCAGAGAGAGAGAGGGACGGAGTGAGACAAGAGGCTTACACACATGCGTGTTGTATGCAACAGCGGTTTTCCTGAGCGATGGCGGGACGCGACTGCATTCGGTAGAATCTCGTTTTATTAGATTTACTAGCAGATTTCCCAGTGTTGCCTGGGATTTTCTTCTACGCTAATCTAAAGGAGAAAATAAAATTTTGTCCGTATTGTAACTCTTTTTTATTTGCTGGTTTTTTAAACACATGTACAACATCCTAATTTTTCAAATTTGTAATAATACAAAACTTGACTGTGTACATTGCATCGTCTCGCGGGAATCACGTCGATGGAATTTTTGCTTCAGATTTTGAGACGTTTTTTATCTTTGTTGAATTTACAAAACAAATAATTCATTAAGTTTTGTGATGATTGATTTTTCCTTCTTATATTACTCTCTTAAAATCACGTTTTTTGAACACTTCTATTTTTAATAACGTTTTATCCATAATTTAGGTTAATTTTTGTAGATAGATATATGCTGTCGTAGAATTTTTTTGTGGAACTCTTGGAAGCAAACAGAATTGCCATTCATAGTTGTCACCTATCTCTAACCGTTTAGGCAGCGTAAGCAAAATATAACTCTCTTTTAACCAATTTTACGGTCATTTATTGTCAAAACCAAAATATAAAAGTTAGCCTATGTTCAACCTGGACATCTACACTATCCCCTAGTCAAATTTCATCACGATCGGTTCATTGGTTGAATCATGATCAAGTAGCAGACAGACAGACACGCTTTCGCGTTGCGCATTTATATGGTAGTACATGGATTATTCATTCTTTTTTATTTGATTTAATTTGTTTCAATCAAAACTTTCGCAGCGTCCCGACCTGTTGGCCACAACATTCTCTCTTTCACTTTTCGTGTCTCGCTACATTTATTTCCCCCCCCCAAAAAAATTTACTTTTATTTGTTACCTCACATTATGGTCGGTTCCTCATTCTTTAGCACATCTACATTCGCCTTCTCGTCCTAATGTAATGGTCCCTCGAAATATTGTGGGAGGCAACTGACAGAAAGGAAATGAAGTGAATGAGGAAATAAACGATGGAGAAGCCTTGTAATGAAAATGTGTTTGGCTTGTGAGAGGTGATCCAAAGACCAATGCTCAATAAAAAAAATATTATTTACAATTAAAAAATTGTACCATCAACAGTTTTATATTGAATGAAAGTGGCAGGTGGAACATCTTGGCCCGGGTTTTGCTCCGATTTTCCTTTGAATAGAGGCGGATTTCTTACACAGGTTCTCTAGGCTTTGTCTAGGGGCGTGTTTATTCTAACAATAAATCGTGAATTTAGTGTTATTTTAATTCTTATGATTTTTAAAGACTATACTCAGAATAATCTATAGTTCGATAATAATTTGTACATGTAAAATTAATTATTTGTGTTAAATTACAAATATATTTACATTCTATTAGTATTATAACTCGCAGCTAACTTTTTATCTTATCTAGGAATTTTTGCTGAATTTTTTTTGAATCCGCCTCTACCTTAGGGCCCTTGATAGGAATTGATGGGATGATCCCTTGCTTGCTTCCGGAGAGTAAATTAGTTTATTGTCCTCCACGTGGTCATACGCAGTTTGTACTGTCTTTGACAAAAATTTATTAAATTTATTATTATTTGTCATACATTTATGTTATATAGTAAGTACGAATCGTGTATGGTATCTTAGTATGTATTATTGTTCAGTGTAAAATTTATTACATTTTTTAAAATTAAATTATGCATTTGTAATTTGCATAATGTAATTTTAAAAATGCGTTATATGTAATTATNACTGGGAGATCGAAGTGATAACCTACGAAATTTTCCTCGTCCCGCCGGGAATTGAACCCGGTAACAATGGCGAGCTAGCAAGTCTGAGCCATCGGAGAGACTAATTGGGGCTTCGAGAACGATTATCTACACTAAACACTCAAACCCCGATGCGAGTGAACTCTATTAGTAAGACAGTAAAAGTTTAGTTAGTAAAGGAATGACATTTCAGAGTCCAATGTTGAAGAATTTACGAACGTAAAATAAAATGTAGGAAACAGATAACAGATATTGGGAAATACTCCTCTGTGAGTAGAACCGTCGTAGACTGGAACAACTTACCCACAGCAACACCTTCGATGTTTCCAAAAATAGTGAAATGTTTCCGCAATCGCCATCTTGCTCCTTCGAAATAGGATCATATGTGAAGTGCAGTGCAGTGCAGTGTAGTGATGTGAAGTGTGCGTGGCTGTTCACAGAAATCCTGTTTTGGTGTTATTTTTATACTTATTAATTTCTCTTAATTATATTATAGCAATTAATATTTACATTAAGGTTATGAGAGGAGTAATGGTACAAGTGTGCTTTGTACGTATGAGTGTGTGTCTGTATCCGTTTGTAAGTGGAAATGTGTTTTTGTACGCATGTGAATATGCACACATATGGACCTAATTAATGTTTTTTTAAATTTCTTAGGTGTATTATCCTTTTCGCTTATTGTGTACTAATTTTCTAAGCATTTTATTCCTTGTGTGTGTATTTTATAGATATTTGGGCGAAGATTTTTTTAAAATTTCACATGACCGTATTCTGTGTTTTCTTATTATATCTATTATGTTCTCCATCTGCCACCGAGCATTGCTCACTCGCAGATTAATATATAATAATTATTATTAATTTCAGCAATCCACCCATAATAAAATCTTGAGAGGGAGAAGTGAAGACTGAAGGGACGTTCTTGGTAAATACTGATTCCGTGCTAATATTCTTTCAAAAGTTATTTTTTCTATTTATTTGCACCAATTTAATACGTGCGCGTGCGAGTCATTGAGTAAGATTCACTCAGATAATACGAATGAGATTTCGAACAAATTTACGTAATAAATAATAATATTAACTTACACTTCATTACTCAGTAAACAAAAATACATTTTAAAAAGTTATGTTTAACTTCATCCATCTGACCAATACTCTTTCATTTTACATTCCATTTTTTATTTATAAAGTTATATTTTTTTAAATATCGCACTTTTGGAGAGATATTTACGCAAGTGGAAACGCATTAATTTTCGAGAATATTTATGATTTATTTAATTTCCAGAATATTGCTGATTTATTTAAAAATCATTGTTGCTGCTGAATACATAAATGGTATAATTATACCTTTAGTGCAATGTAGGTCCCCATACAAACACTGCTCACAAAATATCACTGTAAAAGAAATCAAGACACGAAGACAAAATCTAAAATTAATTTTATATTTATTTAATGTAGCAGGTTGAGACGATAATCTGAGGTCCAGAGATTGGAAATTGTTGATGTGTATTCTTGACGGCGAGCCGCTAATCCCATCGAACCCACGGCTTCTGTACGCGAAGAACAAAGTACACGGATTTCTCTATCCTATAATATTGAGCGAGCAATAATTGTATCTATGTACCTATTTACCCATGTACGTATGTATTTGCCAAAACTTTTCTCGAGAAAGGCTCTAACGTTTTTAATGAAAATGACAGATTAGATGTATTTTGAGCTGAAAATGGGATATAACACGGTCTTTTTTATTAGTATAACAATTTTAACACCTGTCTAATACTAGCATTGTTAATAATACCAAAATGTTCTCCACTTTGCAGAGGACTTGATGGTCTAGGGGTATTGTGCCCGCGTCGTTCTCAGAAGGTCCTGGATTCGTGTCCCCGAGTTTGCTGTTTTTTTCACTCATTTTTTGTTTACCATATGATAAATTGTTTATACATCCATTCTCTTTTTAACATTATTACTAATAATAAATAACTGCTGAGTAACTAATATGTGAACAAAACTGCTTAATTTTCTGCTTAACGGCAAGAAGAATTTTTCTTTCAGTTCATACGAGTCTCCATCTCACATTCTCTTTCAATCATTATGATTTTTTTAATTTGTAGCAATCCAACAAATAAGAGTTTTATATATAAGTTAAGAATTTGAAAACTCAAATTCGCCACCAACAGCGCATCAAGCTGAGTGAACCGGCGTTTTTCGAGACAGCTGATTTAAAATTTGTTCTTTAATTGAACTAATGGTTCTTTAATAATAACGATTAAAATGCTAAACACACGAGGGAAGTATAATAAGGCAGATCATGTTGACAAAAAAAATTATGAAAATATAACTTTCTCGGCGGGGAATCAAACCCGGACCACACTCGTACATATATCAGACGTTGATCCCTATACCACGAACTTTTAACTTACTATTGAAAAGGTAATGAAATTACCCCATATAATATTTTCAAGTATGAAACATTATGAAATAAAACTATTCAACCGCCCCATCCACTCCACTTTTTTCGGGAAAGATAAAAATTTCATTTTAACCGTTTAAAACTGAGAAGAAAAAAAATACACCATACTTGATGTGGTAATCACCAGTTGTCTTTTCTTTGATTTATTTAATTATTTAAAGCATACATAGTGGAAATATGAAAAAAAATGTAATGTAAATGAAAATTGACAATTTTTCGTGCCCCCCCCCCCCCCTTTTGATTCCCAATCTCCTCTACTGTCTGAGAATTCATGTAAGGAAATAATTAAAGGAAATAAGTGGACTGTAAGTTTTTTCAAAGTTAAAATGTGTCCCTAGAACAGTTCAATTCAAAAATAAAATTCAGTATAGAATTCAAAAACAAAATTCAGCTACTACCTTATTAAAAACGAAGAAGTAAACACCCAAGTAACACTGCTTTAGTCCAGCCTTTTCATTTCAAGCCACGATGGAAAATGAACACAAGTGTAGAGTATTTTATTTCAACGCTGCCCCTTTGCCCGGTGATGTGCGAAGTAGCCGGTGTGGGCGGAAGATTCTGCTGAAACGAGTAAAACGCCCACGTGTCTACAGCGACGGAAAGAGTCTGTGAAAATGGGTCCCTATTCCAAATGCACTCAAACCAAATTCTCAAGGTTGATTACTTTGTGTGTTATAAAATAAACAAAAATCGATCACATACATTATTGTAATGACCTGAAGAGATCTCGATTTATTTTTCGGACGTTCATTTTACTTTCCTTATACCTACGTATAATTCGAAAGTAAATGCCGGAAGAATAAATGTGTAACAATCAGAGACAAAATACCTTCTTTCAACTGATCGGCGTCGTATGGTTATTATTGTCTACATACTCTCTGTATGTGTTCTCCCGAGTAAATACAGTGTGTCAATTCCTTAAAATTTAAAAATTACTCCTTAAACTCGGACGCAAAAAGTCTTATATGGGCTACGTAAACTGCACAGTTACCTAATTAGCAAAATAGTTACGAATGGAATTATCCTTCGTTATATTCATGGTATCACAGTAGTGTAAATGAGTAAGTAAACCATGGTATGAATCGCATCACGAAAAATACTTTTTAAATTCATTTAATCAAGATTATTATGTGCGTGGTCATACATCGGTACTATATTAAAAGATTTTGCGATTGATTGAAAATCGTGTGATTATTCTGTGAGTCATCCGAGCGGTGCTCGGTCACACAGATTTTATTAATTATAGACTGCTCTTTGAGTTACTGCAGGGGCATATCCGAGAAAGGGCAAATAATATTTTGTAATGTCTATTTTCTTAAAAAAATGGTTATATATTCCACGTCAAAATTTCGGTCACTTGTTAAAAAGCGGAAAATAGTTTGTTAAATTATGTAATTATCTATTTCAATACAGCACGTAAATTTTGTCATTAGCTATTTCTGATTTCAGGGTTTTTGAATCTCGCGTTATTTTGACATGAACTTTGAAGTTAGCGTATGACATACCTTGCATCGATATACTTGTAGCTTTTTTTCAATGTAGGTTCGCATACAAACACTGCTCACAAAACATCTCGCGCTACCGACGTTCCAGCAGCAGGGAAGCGGAACAAACAGCTCCCATCAAACACAAAAAGGAATTAACTTACAATTTTGTTTTAGATTCGATTGAGATGTATTGTGGTCTCGATAATTCATTGCAGTAAACAATTCACTTTCATAATTGTTCCTCTAAATGTGTGATATTTAAGTAAACATAAAATGTGCTATAGAATAAGACTTTTCAAATGACGTAAATCAACACATTTGGGTAACTTTGATATGTTTTCAGTGGAACTCAATATTTTCCCTCTGCAATTTGGGTTAATCTTGAGCTTTCGTGTCGTATTTCAACGCTATTCTTAATCCCGTGCATTGAACTAAACAGGACAGAACTACCCTTTCATTCTCAGACCTACCTACAAAAGTCCCGCTGGGAAAATGTCAAAACACGAACACTTCAGAATCGCAGCTAGCTTTTGACAGCACGTGGTCCATTCCTTCATACGACGTTCAGTAGCATATTGTCCTCCACGTGGTCATACGCAGTTTGTACTGCTTTTTTTTACAATAAATAAATTTATTTATTTATAGTTCTTTAATTTTTTATTCTACTTTACGATCTCTTTCATGGACATAAAAAAAATTGTAACAACATTTCGAGATCTGTTGAAGTCTCCATCAAGATGGATAAGAAAACGTGACATCTAATTAAATTTCATTAAACAAAATAAACATTTTTTTTACGAAAAAATTGAGACCGTCATAGAAAAGCTGAGGAGATTCAAAGTAGGGGATGCCATTTATGAAATTGTATACAACCAGAAATATATGTGATGTGGATGATTTATAGAGTTCTCTTCCGTTCATTACATCACGATTTGAATTTCAATTCGCTAATGAAGACTTCCAAAATTTGGAGGTTTATTAAAACGAACAACGTAGAAAAGAAAAAAAAATGAGTTAGTCAGGAGATCCTGTTAAATGAAGTGAAAAATATTTTAATTACAATTTTTTGAAATTTAATTTCACTGAGAAAATTTTAAGGAAAATATGTGACGATAAATTTGTTTAATTAAGTATGGCTATTTTCAAATAATCGTACCTGTTCGCGAATAATGGAAAACAACATGAAAAACTATGCCATCGTATGCACAATTTTGTTGTCTTTCACAATCGCAATTTTTAAATTTCGAAAATTTTTGGAATAAATTTTTTGTTCTTCATGTTGGAAGGATATGAATTTTTGAGCTTCTTAAAGGAGCTTGCCAAAAACCGATTGAATAAATTTAACCGGCCGAAAAGTTGATAAATTAAATTTGTTTCTTTCATTTCAAACTTATTGAATTTATCATTAATATTAATTGCATCTACGCAGTGGCGCAATTGGTTAGTGCACGGTACTTAAAATATGCCGGTGGTGTGAGTTCGAGTCGCACGTGGGGAAAGTTTTGTTGACTTTTCCACGGTGATGTTATTAGAGACTGAACAAACACCGCGTCGCAGCGTAGAACTCCAGAAATGAAGCAGACCAATCTAAATTTCTGGTTGTTTTACAGGGCCAACGAAACATTCCCCAGGTGAAGGCTCGAACTCACAACCCCGTCGGAATTTCTCTGATACTGTCCTATATGTACCGTATACCGTGTGCGTCATTGGGGACCGCGTGTATAAATAAAATAAAAACTATTACAAATCTAAAAACTAATTCTCAACACTAAAAACTTGTATATTTAATTGTACAGATCCTTTAAACTCTTTGCCAGCAATGTGTGCAGGAAGCGATTTATGAGCGAAACCTATTTAGTATTAATGACAAATCAAACGACCCTATTTTTTATGAACAGACGTATATTTACTGTAAAATACAAATATGTAATCTAACATACAAAACGTTACAATCCTTGTCGTGGATTATCTTCAGGCAAATTGAATAAATTAAATACATTTGGAATAAAGAATGAAGCAAAACGAGAGTTCGTTCGAGAGAAAATGTAAAGAGTGAACATAACGAGAGATGGATTTATCTAACGAGTAAAAACATTTATGGCGAAACAATATGATCTGATGGATGATAAATCTATGACGTAAACTCAAGAAATAATATCCTTTATTTGATAACGTAATAAAGACACAAGGTAATATTCATTACACACGCTCGATGCAAAAAGTAACAGAACAGCGCCACAAGAGCAAGTGAAATGATATGGTGTCCGAGGTTGGCAATGGATTCAAGTTCGAATGTCTTGCCAACATAACGCGAGGTACCTTTATCATTATTCTTATGGACGATGGCGAAGTAAAAGGGTTGGCTACATTGAGTACTGGTTCTATATCAACATCAAGCCACTTAGACTGATAATAAATAAATAAATTATGCAAAAGGAGCTGTTACAAACTGCCTATGACCATATTGAGGATAATAAAGTAATTTTCAGCGACTAATGCGCAATAAACTAATAAACACAGTGCGTTTCCGTTTATGACTTTTTTCGAGGTAAAGTAAGATGACTTTGTGCATACAATTTCTTTATTATTATTATTATTATTATGAATACTTCCCGATCATTTCTTCCTATGCCCCGTACCACACTCCGCTCTCTTCGTGTGTCACTTCGCAGTCGTGTATAATATACTCTACATTTTGAACTCCCTTAGCGCACAGACATACATCGTTGTCGCGTACATTTATCTTATTCCAGTGTGCATTGAAATCTCCACGGCCTTCGTGACATGGATAAAGCAATTTTGTTTTGTTTCGACGGTTGTGTTTCACGTCCGAAGTAAATTAGGGTGTAAATTAGGGTGTATTAGGGTGTTTGCCACGTTCCATCTGATCCCCCAGCGCCGCCCCAATTCCTTCTCAATCTTGTTCTTCTACCCTTTTGTCTTATCTGATTTTTTAACTCGCTAAGAAAATGAGGTGTTCACTAATGAGGTGTATTGAAACGGGCTGCTCTCTTTATTTCGTCCCGCCGATGACGTCACGCTTCCTTCCGTAGTAATATTTGTAGAGTGAAAAATTTAGCTTGGTTGCTATTGAAGCTTATTTACGTGGAACGATAGGAGGCGGGTGGTAGGGGTTATTGTAAGAAGGCGGCCCGTTTAACTAGGTTTACCAACAAATTGACCCACGTGAAGGTGTTAGTAGGAGTAGTTAATAATGTCGCGTGGTGAGGAAGGGTGGTTTAGTTTTGACCCCACACCGACGCCATTTGTCGCGTGGTGTGGAAGGGAGGGGGATTGTTTTGTGGGCACTTTTGAAACCACACCTACGACGTAGTTAGATATTAAGCTCCTCAGGCCATTTCTACCCCTAGTCTATTTGATGAAAGGATTAGAGGGAGCAATAATAGGGGTTTTGTCCATTTCTGGCAACGGCAGTTTATTCAGTCATGAAATACACTTACGTAGTCGTGCTATGGCAGCGACCCAGAGCTCCGGTGTAGAGGCAGTGCTCTGTGCCGAAGACTCGCCCGCACGGATTCGATGGAGGATAAGGCCGGCGTGCTTCGCAGGTGCGGTCACAGGCCAATTAGGAGATGGGGAGTGGTAGAGGGACTGGAGCTGTGAGGCCTACCAGTACTCGAGCAGAGGCCGATCAGGCCTGTTCTGAACTCGGGAGTGACAGGTAAGGAGCCGGGAGTGGCAGCGAGACTGCCTCGAAGCTTGGAGGAATCGGGCTCGGGTATAGCCGCAACGAGCTGAGTCACCAGTTTGTGTCCGGCGCGATGTTCAAATGGCTACGCGAGTGCCGCTGCGTGTATCTACGAGTTTTCGTACTAGTATGAGCAGTAGGGGGGATAGAAGAAGGAGGGTTCGCTTTTTCAGTATTCACAGTTATATGAACTGAGACATTAATGTGAAAAGCTACAATTTTTTTTTCTTCTGGTGGTGAGGAAGAACGCTACAACCGGAAGGGACCAATAGCACTCTGCTATTTTTGTATGAAGTTTGAGTACACACGAAAATATCTATGACGCACGGTGATCACTCCCCACTAAGAAAGTGACGTGTTCACTTATGACGTATGTTGCAAAAGGGGTTTTTTGCTTTCTCTTTATTTCGACCCTCCAATGGCGTCATCCACGAAGAAAAAAGGCGAATGACTCAAATCGGCATTTCGTGGCTCTCAAACTGCCTTGTACCGTTTCTTGTTATCTTCCACTTGCTGCTGCAGCAAAATTAATCATTTCTCATCTCGGAGGAAGAAGCAGCAAAGTGCTTATGAAGTCGAGTGGTTTCGAGGGGTTGAGGGGTGGAAAATTCGAAAGTGGAGGAGAGAATGAGGTCATAACAGCTGACTAATGGTCTCTTCATTCACGAGCAGACTTGAGCTCTTAAGAGAAATCTCAATTCTGGTGAATTATCTTTCTCGTAATAAGCGTATTTTATTTTAATTTCGAGGGTCGCCCTTCTTGGGAGTTAAGAATGCTGATCGATTCGGGAAGGGTGCTTATAAAAAATTAACAGAATTTTTTAATAACTCTCTGAATGACTACTCTTTGTACGGAGTAAAAAAATAATTAATCGTGAAAATTTTTGTTTAATCTGTGCCTCTGTTTCATCATGTTGACAAAAATTTATTGAACTCTAAACTTGAGTTGATCTTATTCACGAGGTACCGTAAACACTGGGATCCAGAACAATTTTCTATGTTTCAAGCACGTATTTCCTAATATGGTAACTATAACAGTAAATTTACTGCCAAAAAATGTGGTTAATAACTGCGTATGACCACGTGAAGGACTATAAACTAAATTACTCTCCTGAAGCAAGCGAAGGACCATCCCATCAATTCCGATCAAGGCCCCTAAAGTGGAGGTGGATTTATTTGACTTTTTTCGAAAAATGCCGTTCGAGGCCGTAAGAATCCAAATTTCTTTATGAAATTTTAACCACTAGTGTACAGCGTCAATATAAACTTTTCTCCAATTTTCTTGAAAATCCGCTGACTTTGTTGTTATTTATTGCATATTTGTGAAGAAAAACGAAATTTCATACATATTTTTTTAGGTTATGATTTATTTTTGAAGTATTTATTTTTAAAGATCAGTTCGATAGTTCATTCATTCACAAGTATTTTGCATTTTTTTAAATTTTTCTACGACCATTAGAAACGGAGAGATTAAAAAAATAGTGTTACGATGCACTAAAAATGCACATTTATGCAATTTTCTCCGATATTGCAAAAATTTTTGTTTTAACTTCATCTTAACATGTGTTTTGAAAAAATAAAAAAAAATCTACTTACCGATCACATCATAACTAAATGAAAATTTCCCTCCACTAATGATAGAAAGGGGAAGTTAATTTCTCTTGTACTTTATCACACCATTGTTATAGTACTTTTGATGCTGATTAAATTGCATTTTTTCATGCATGTCGTGTCGTCAGTTCCTTTCTATTAATAATAGTAGTTTATTTCCACGCAACCTTCGCACTGTTGTATACATTAACACTGTAGCTCGATCCTGGCCCGGGATTTTCTCCTCTTTTCCTCCGTGTGGTGGGGGATTTTCCTGAGACGGGAAAGTCATTTAATACTTTTGTTATTATTAATCTCAAATTTTGACTTCACATTATATCTACAATTCACTTTGGAATAAATAATAAATTGAAAACTACATATTCTATTGACTTTTTTATATAAGTATTAAATCTGGCACTGTCCTTGAACCCTTGATCGGAATTGATGGACTGGTCCCTTGCTTGTTTCCGGAGAGTAATTTAGTTTATTATCCCTCACGTGGTCTTAACGTAGTTTGCAAGTGATTTTTAACANTTGAAAATTGACATCCCAACCTTTTAGTAACCTTATACTTTACTTTAGGAGGGGTTGCCATTAAAAATCAAGTGTTACGAATGAGGTACAGAAAATAATATAACATACATTTAAAAAAATCACGCAGGCACAGATACTAATACGAGCAATACTCAGTTTTTTACAAAAAGAATTATATGAATAAATAAATAGTGTCATTATTCATATAATGTCGTATTGGACGACAACACAGAGTTAAATTCACCTAATCTTGCACATTGTCTCAAATTTAGAGATAGTGAATTCCAAGCGCTGCTTAATCTATCGTTTGAAACAAATTTTTATTAGTACAGCGCTCTAAGAGAGATCTGGGATTTCGGAAGTTATAATTTAGAGTTAGTTGAGAAAACAAGTCTCTAAGTTCATCACATTATATGTCTCTGTATAATATGCGTCTCATGAGTAGTGAATCATTTTAATTGCGTGACGATTGTACTCTCGCGAGATTCGGTTTGCGTACATCGGTATAATGTTGTTTCTCAAATCTCAGAGATTGTCCAAGATTATATATTTTTATTGTAGTATTTGTAAATGGGAAAATGTAGCTAAGTGCTATTGAAGCTTATCTGCATGGAGCGATAGGAGGTAAGAGGTGCTTGGTAGGGGACATTGTTAGTAAGATGGGCTGCTCACCAACTGGGTTGATCACCAACTTGGCCCACGCGGAGAATTTAGTTGGAGTATTTAGTAAAAGAATTATTGATACTATGAGCTGTAAGAGGAGAAGGAGGCTTCGCTTTTTAGTAGTCACAGCTAGTATATGAACTAGGAAATTTATGTGAAAAGCTACAATCTTTTCTGGCCCCGTGGGGTTTCGAACCTGGTGGTAAGCGAGGACGCCAACCCTAAAGAACTTATGCTGTATAGATTCAAGTTTATAAATGTCATTGCTATTAATTTCTTTAAAAACTTTAAAATATTTTTATATAATTCTCCGTGGACTGTGTTGCAGTGTGTGAAAAAAAAAAGTGAGAGTCCCCTGCAACTAAATTGGTCATTCGTAATGATGGCGCATGTTCCCTCCTCGTGAAGGGCAATCAGCCATTATCATTACCCATCGCGTCATGACAGCCAAGTCCCGCACTGGAAGGCAATCTCCCAACCAACGGACGTCATAGCCTCTAACTACGAGGGGATTCTTTTTCCAACCCCTCTAGCACCCCCCCCCCGCTTTCACCCATGACCACTCCTGTACTCTCCCCTTCTGCGACACACAACAACAACCCCCGAAGCACAAAACACCCCTCCGGCCCTCTGCACCATTCAGCGCAAACGACATTTAGCGAGTTATTCAAAAACGCACCTCCCCCCTCTTGACGAACTGGCTCCCTCCACGAAGGGGAGGGGGTGAAGGAGACAAAAACGCTGATGTCCCCCCGTCGTTAAGGGACCACCCCCCGAGAGAGGGTTTTGCTTCGCGTTGGTCTTCAAATGAATAAATGAGGTTGTAGA
Source organism: Laupala kohalensis (assembly GCA_002313205.1). NCBI lineage: Eukaryota > Metazoa > Arthropoda > Insecta > Orthoptera > Trigonidiidae > Laupala > Laupala kohalensis. Next base: position 19,476 of record NNCF01129059.1, read on the forward strand.
AATGGCGGACCTTGCGTGGTTCTCGGATTCCTGCTATTCATTTTCCTTGGAATAATTTAGATTTTACAAATTTCCCCTTTTTTAAAATGAATATTACGAGTTTTAAACTTGTGTTTTTCTGTATTTTGTAAAGAAGAACAGTTTAAATGAACTATAATTGTTCAAGATAATTTCTTTTACGAAATTGACAACAACAAATGTTAAATGTAATTTATTTTAATCGAATTACGAGTCGCATTGTTTAATGCACCAACGTTCGGCCCTTTTGCCTATGAGAACCCTCGTGGAGATGTGCTCAAGATAACACAAATACGGAATATGTACCAGTCGTAATAAAATCAGTGTATTAATGGAAGACCAGTGTATTATTCATATTGATAAACTATCTTAACATACTTAGCATCATTGGGGAGTTTTAATGGAACTCTTGCCGTTTGATAAACGCAACATTATAAAATAAATACAAATATCCTTATCTTTACTCCTCGACGTTTCGATTCCATACAAAATAATATTCCTACCTTCATCAGGACATTTATTTATCCTTGATTTTTTATTATTCTCCGTTTACTCATTGTCCTGCATTCCTATTCACCGTCTATATACATATTCACTCCACACCACCTCATGCCGCCAAATTGTGTGGTGACATATTTGATGAAAAACGTTGTTGAGTCGAGTATCTAAGAGCCAATGTCTATGTTTTTTTTAAGTCAGTGAAAAGTGGTAAAAATCTGTTTTTGACGTCCAGGCAGGTTTTGATATTACATTGTTGTATTTGTAAATGGGAAATGTAGCTAAGCGCTATTGAAGCTTATCTACATGTGAAAAAGGAGTCAGGAGGTAGGAGGGTAGAATGGTATTAGTATAGGTGGACCGCTTAGCTGGGTTTGCCAAAAAACTTGGTCCACGTGGAGGGGTTTGTAGAAGTAGTTAGAAATAGTTAAGAGTTATTGATACTACGAGGAGCTGGATAGAGGAAGGAGGGTTCGCTTTTCAGTAGTCACAGCTATATAGGAACTGGGACATTAGTGTGAAAAACTACAAATTTTCTGGGATGACTAGGTGAGATGAGACAACACTGCCACCAGAGAAATGGGAGGGGCTTCAGACTCTCCTGTGTTAATCCCATTTTGATCTGGGGTAATATTTGTACTTATTTCACTGTATTTATACGTATTTTATGGGTTCACAAAAATATATGGCTTGAAATTTTACAATATAAAAAAGTCTAAGTCATAAGATTATGTATATGGTTTATCTTGGTGCAAATGAGAAGTGAACACGCCATAAAGTTTATATAGATCATAATTATTATAAATTTATTGTCAAAAACGCAGTTACAAACTGCGTATGACCACGTGGAGAACAATAATCTAATTATCTCTGAAGCAAGCAACGCAAGCAAGGGACCATCCCATCGATTCCGATGACGGTAGTGGTGGATTCGTCATTTCTTTGCCGCAAGACAAAATCGTAACACGCTTCCCACTAAAATACGAAAAAAAAAGTTAAATATATAAATAAAATCTTACTCTTATAATACGATTAATAATTATACATTTAAATTGGGTATCTAGTAAACTTATGGTGGGGTTTTGCT
>NNCF01129059.1:36311-51671 GCA_002313205.1 Laupala kohalensis
ATACAGGTTCTCTAGGCTTTGTCTAGGGGCGTGTTTATTGTAATAATATATCGTGAATTTAGTGTTATTTCAATTCTTATGATTTTTAAACACTATACTCAGAATAATCTATAGTTCGATAATAACTTGTACGTGTAAATATTTTGCGTTAAATTACAAACATATTGATATTCTATTAGTATTATAATACGCAGCTAACTTTTTATTTTATCTAGGAATTTTTGCTGATATTTTTGAATCCGCCTCTGCCTTAGGACCCTTGATCGGAATTGATGGGATGGTCCCTTGCTTGCTCCCGGAGAGTAAATTAGCTTATTGTCCACCATGTGGTCATAAGCAGTTTGTACAGTTTTTTTTGACAATAAATCTATTATTATTATGAAACTGACCACGGGACAGAACCTGGCTATACTTTTTTTTTTTTTGAAGAATGGAATTCGATGCGGATAATTTAACCTTGAGATCGGGTTCTGTGACTCTGGCATTTATAAAGTAATAACACATTTTCTTTATAGTGAAATTTTTATGAGTATCGCAGAAACCTCCCACGTGAAGACAATGTATCCTTTTATTGAAGGCAAAAGTAAAATTAATCCCCAGTGGCGCAATTGGTTAGCGCACGGTACTTATAAGACAGTACTTGAGACATGCCGGGGTTGTGAGTTCGAGCCTCACCTGGGGAACGTTTTATTTATTTCACAACTCAATAAAGGATTGTTTAAAATTTTAGTTCACTGCATACTTCTTCCCGTTGTGCAGAGTAAACTTTTTCCGATATAGAAAAGTAGTGTATTTGATGACGCGTTGTCCATAGAATGTGTTGAAATGTGTGATAGTATTAATCCCGTTTCCCCTCTCTTTCGTATTGTACGCAATTTCCTTCTTGTGCTCTTCTCACACGCGCGTGAGTGAGTGTGTGTGAACGGTGTTCCGTTGAGAGGGAGTCGAGATCCGCGTGGTTGTGACAGCAGCTATCAAGACCTCCACGGGGGGTGTGCGAGAGAAAAGGAACTGCGGAGGCGCGAGAGGCCTTGGCCGCAAAGACAGCACAGGAGGCCTAGGAACTCACAACACTATTAAAACAACTGGATCTTACGAGTCTCTTAAAGCGATTAATGATTCGTTATGAATCAGACGGCTATTGGGTTTTCAGGGTGAAGATAATTAAATCTCGTCTGTATTGGCATCTTCTTGAACTTTTTCAGTTCCTTAGCAACGCAAAAAGAACTACACAAAGCTAGAGCCACTCACATGCCAAACCATGCAAAAGTGTCGTCGGGAAATATTTGCTTCAATTATTTGCCTCCCGTTGTCGCGATCAGCGGTAAAAGTTGGCCAAAAATTTGCCTAACCTCGCCACAAAAATCATCGGCAAATATTTGCGAACACAACTTTCAAGATATTTCAAACGAAAACTTTGTGGAACTTGTATCGTCACTGTTAAATTTCTTCGTATTAAATTTTGTAAAGTATCAATTATTCTACAAAATGAAAAGGCCGTAATTGCTACCTTTTTGATAAAATCGAAATTTGTAGAATACATATGTAAACTACAATTCTCGTTCAACAATATCGGATCGATCTTTGTATCTTCATTGTATTAAAATAGATATAAAATATATAACTATATGTTCTGCATATTATATGCTACCTAATATATTAAAATTTGAAACTTATTGTTCGAATCATATCCCCAAATATTTGCTTATTTACAGACTTGTTTGAATTACAAGATAATTTACGCGCACAGCTGGCGTTCTTCGTTGACTAGTGTGTAGCCAGATCGACAAGGAAGGCGGCTCCTTTGTCTTGGACTCGGGGCTGGAAGGTCCTTGTCGTTCTCATCGACCAGCCCTCCAATACCTTCTAGCATCGAATATTTGTCCATCCTTACCAGTGGGGAAGCGACCACACCACTTGCTAATGATCAACTTTAGAAGGTACTTGGCAATGATCGCCGTGTGAGTTGCCTAGGCTTCAGTCACGTAACTTAACAGAGAATTAAGCAATCTGGTTGCCTGACACGAATTAATCACTTCTACAAATTTAAGTAATATCCAAATCAACATTAATAGTAGTCACAAAAACTACTATTGGTTTAAAAAAATTTAACAATACAAGGTAATGTTCTATCCACACACTCGATGCAGAAAGAACAGAATAGCACCATTCGTGAAAGTGAACGGCCGATGTTGGCGATGAATAAGATATCCAAAAGTACTGCCAACATAACGCGGGGCACACTTATTACTTCTCTTATGGACGATGGTGAAATAAACGCGTTGGCTGCACTGTGTACAAGCCCTGTACCAATATGAAGCTCGTTACAGTGACAGTAATTAAATTAATAAGTAAATATTAATTGTCATGTTTTTCCCCGTCGGTTTACATTTATCTGAGAAAAGTTTTGAGTATAATAATTAGTAAAGTTTTTTTTTTTTTTTTTTGCATTTTGGTCATGAAGAAATTAAAACTTCTATTTACAACATGCCAATGTTTCGGCCTTGTTTATTTTGGCCTTCATCAGGACTAGTTTAATCTTGCTTGTCTTCCTCATAAAGCTACGCGGACGGACGGACGTTCCGAAATTTTGCAAGAGCGGAAGACTGCGCGCACTGGTTCGGAAATTCAGGAACCCTGTTGGATGAAGTGACCGTTCATTCTCCCAAGGTGTAGAGAATTACCTGCTCCCCATTCTATTCTAATTACTCAACACAATCGAAGTGGCGAATACCGGGGGGCACTAACAAATAGTCCCGCCTTTCCTTAACTATTGTGGTCATTTTTTACCTTTATTCCCACGTTCTAAGTCCTAGTACAGATTGCTAGGAAAAGAACTATTAATATTACATTATTAAGTGACCGCTCATTGTACTCCTGTGAGATTTTGACGAAAATCCCAAAATTTGAATCACGGTCCCACAACGTCACGTTTCCAAAATGTTATAATAATAATAATAATTTTATTGTCAAAAAACAGTACAAACTACATATGACCACGTGGAGGACAATAAACTAATTTACTCTCCGGAAGCAAGCAAGGGACCATCCCATCAATTCCGATCAAGGGCCCTAAGGCAGAGGCGGATTAAAAAGTATCAGCAAAAATTCCTAGATAAGATAAAAAGTTAGCTGCGAGTTATAATACTAATAGAACATCTATAATTTAACACAAAAAATGTCTATTTTACATGTACAAATTATTATCGAACTATAGATTATGCAGAGTATAAAGTTTAAAAATCATAATAATTGAAATAACACTAAATTCACGATTTCTTGTTTCAATGAACATACCCCTAGACAAAGCCTAGAGAACCTGTATACGCAATCCACCTCTACCCGAAGGAAAACCGGAGCAAGACCCGGGTCGGGATGGTTTAAACCTCCTTTTAATGTAGAGTTACCATTTTTAAATAGACGGATGCTGGGAAGAAATCTATAGAAACGCTGTTCTATTCTGGAACAAAACATGGCAGTCTTCTCTATGGTGCAGCGTTCGACGTCTAGTTGAGGTGCCTCATTGAGTTTATTTCAACTTAAGCCCATTATTGACATGAAACTAATGATTGTAGGAGAATTTGAATAGTTATTCGAGAAATAAAACTATTAATTCTTTTAAATCTTAAAACAGAGGATGTTGTCACTATTTATGTTATGCTCGCAATGAAATCTCTTCGCAGGGATAATGTATTTTATTTTATTGAGAGTATTCTGCATGTTGAAGTAGTTAATGAATTACACTTGTACTGCTACGGCTACGCTGTGGAGTTGTATTACTTTCGGTTATTATTAAGAGTGGACAGAAATTTAGAGTTCATTGTATTAAATTTTTCTGCTGAAATACTTTCGGAAAACTCTTCAGTTTTAAAGCTTTTGACGGCAAATTTTCTTGAAAAATTTGCAAAAATTAATATTCAATAATAATAAAAATAATATATATTTAATGTTTTCTTTCAAGCTAATAAAACGTGTGAAACACGAATGAAGAGTTAACATAGTTCCAGTAACTTGTCGATTATCTCAGTAACTAAGTATCGTAGAAACGTGATTCGAGTTTTATTTTACTCGTGTATCTTAGACGAGAAAAATGATACGTCACTTAGCTATGTGAGATTAATGGTTATTTTTTTTAGGAACTTGTACTGAGAGTTCTGAATAGGAAATTAATATAACAGGAGGGCCAGAATAATTACGTCACATCTCCCCCTCCTCACTGGAGATAAGCCGGAAGGGTCTTCTACCCGACTTTTGGGGTTTCGTCAATACTGGATTTGGGACCTTTCGGATTTTGTCGCCACACCATTCTGATCACACAACACAGTCCAAGTGGTGAATGCCTAGTCCTTGCGAGTGTCCGCAGTCATAAACTGCTAAGGAGCATCCAGGAAAATTTTACAGCCCTCCAAAAGATCTTCGTCTGGGGACTTCCAGCAAACGGTGTCAAGGGCGTACCGTCTCAGTCGGTTGAAACCAATGCAAAGTAATGGAAAGAAATTTCGAAAAATCCGGGACGGCGGTGCGGACAATCCCAGTGTGACGCTGTGTGACACTTAAGTGTGCGGTTTATGAAGAAGACAAGCAAGATTAAACTAGCCCTGATGAAGGGCTGAAACGTTGGCATGTTGAGAATATGTGTTTTCATTTCTTCAAGACCAAAACGCAAAAAAAAACAAAAAACTTTACTAATTATTATTATTATTATTATTATTATTATTATTATTATTATTATTATTATTATTATTATTATTATTAATGAAAGTGGTCGAACATAGTTTTGAGTATAGTTCTGTACAGCGAAATAAATGATGTGAAAAAATTTAATTTCGAAACGAGTTCTCGCTTTCATTTCAATTTTGAAATTCCTTTCAATACATTGATTCGTTCACATCTTGTACTCCACAATATGTAGTATGCACAATCGAAACTTGAATACGTAATGAAAAGTGTTATCACCAAAAATCCTGTCACCTCAATAATTTTCTTGCACAGGCAAATCAATGGAGTGAGAGGAAATATTATCCCCTTGGAAAAGAAATTATCTTCTAGCACGACGACGCTGAAAATTATCAAAGAATTTGAATCTCGATGGGACATGATTAAAATATTTAGGTCATTGATGTAGTATCTTGAAGGTCATGTACTCCATAGCATGTTTTTATGAAAATTTATGAAATTTTTTAAAATAATTTATGATAAACATGTTATGAAGATTTAAAGTCATAAATTTGTAAGTTTTCATCTTGTAATTTAAAATGTAATGTAATATTCTTCGCGATAAGTTGTAATATTATATTGTAAACGATGAATTTTGCATTTTATTTAATTATTATGTATCACACTTTGTAGTATATTATCTAATATTTGTTCGGCCTTCAGCCGTCACCCAAATTGAGTTTTTCTTCTGGGTTTTCCTCAAGGTTAATACTGGGATGATCCCTAGTTCGATCCCCAGAGTAGAGTAATTTTCTAGTCCTCGCTCTTCGTGATATAATTTATAATTATGAATATATTAATGTATGTATTGTTATTTATGTTTTATCATCATGTATTATTTTTTTGATGGTGGTAAGACAGAAGAGCAGGCCTGATGTCTTGAGCCTAACCACAAAATAAAAGTTTATTATTATTAGCAGGCAATGGTTCCATGGTGCGAAAGGTTAGCACTCTGGGCTCTGAATCCAGCGATCCGATAAAGAAAACCCCGGTGGGAACTACATGCAAACTATTTTCTTGTGTATTATTATTCTTCATGGTATGTATGAGTTTCCTCTCTGAGCCATCGGGTCCCGTGGTTTGTATAATGCTGTTCTGTTTAACGCTTAATCTTTTGTTGGTAGAATTACATAAGAAATTATGTACAGTATCAAGGTTAGTTAACAACCTTAAAATCTTAAGCAGATGATCTATCTATTGTCACCACTAGTGACGGCGAGGTTGAAGATGTAATTTATATATTGGGTGACTGTTGCAATCAGCCTGGAGTAGAAATAAATTATAGTAAACCAAAATTTATGCGCTTTGAAGGTGAGGGAAATTTGAGTAATTTAAATATACAAACAGCAACAAAAATGGAAATACTCAAATTTTTTTTCACTAGGAGTGTAAATTCATTAGGATATATAAATTATGATATTATTGGTAATGCCATTAGGGGCTTAGTTAGGAAATCCTTACTTCGAAATTGGAATTTGCAGCAAAGGGTATGGTATGTTGAGTCTTACCTTTTATCAAAAGTTTGGTTTGCTGCCCAAGTTATTCCGATACCGAACAAGCATATTGCCCAAATAAGGAAATGTGTCGGTCAATTATCGCGAAGAGGGAGTATTTTCCGTGTGTCTTGCAAGTAACGTGCCAATCTAAGACGGAAGTTAGGTACGGAGTAAGTGAAATTACAGGAAATTCGGTCACTTCAGGCCGAAGGAACATTTTTAACGTACAGGTTGCCTTTTTTGGCTGGATGTCCCGGGAACGCAAAGTCCACCGAATTTACAAAGAATACCAAGCAGTGTAAAAAATAATAAAGCACAGTATGTGCAATAGTTCATACGCGATTAATGCGTCAAGATTTAAATGATATTTTTGAGGGGTGAGAAAACGATTGCAAGCGTAAGACCAAAAGTGTGTAAATAATCCTTGTGTAAACTAGAGATTTGTTTGGAAGAATGTGCATAGTGAATTTTTGCGAATATACTATCAACGCTGTGGTGTAAAGTTGTCCATGATGTAATCCCAACAGGGGAAAGATTGTTCGCAATCTAAAAATTTGCAGGTGATAAATGTGTGGTTGGTAGATACCATAACCCTTAGATTAACAGAGTGTAAAATTACACCAAACTCGTGGTCATGGGTGAAGGGAAAAAATTGCGAATATACAAAGGACATCAATGGAAAATAAATCAAATGAAATAGTAGTGCATTCGGATTATTAATTTATTGTTCGCAGTAAAACAAATTCATGAAACTGACTTATAGTATTTTATATTTATAACATATTGGTAGAGACAAAAAATTATGTTTATGAAATGGAAAGTAGTTTAAAAATAACTTATTGGAAAATAACCCATAAAAAGCAAATAAAATAATAATAATAATTGGAAATTACCTGCAGCAGTTGTTGTTTGATGGAAATTAAGTGAGAGTATGGAATATGAATACAACAGAATGCATGGTATAATACGGGAGAATATGGAATGTGTTCAAATATGGCATGGGGCACACGGCCTACCGCGATGGTGGGGCAATAGATTCTAAACAAATCCGTCGTCTACAATATTATTCTGTATAGCAGTGAATCCGTTCGTAAGAACTCTAGACCGGAAACTTCGCATGGACACAACTATTAAAGAATAGACGACGGTTAAAGCTTATTCTGACGACCTCACCGTAATAGTGAAAAAGGAAAAAGAGTCAGAAAATGTATCAACTAGAATAAAGAACTATTGCAAATGAGTCTGGAGCTTTTGTTAACTGGAAGGAATGAAAATTACTGCACGCAGGAAAAGAAAACTATAAATCGTTACGCGAAGTACCCAGAGTGTCCAAAATAAAGGTACTTGGAATCTGGTTATCGCAATATGTGCGATTGCAAATGAAACAATTCTTCGAGACTGGGAAATGCAAAAAAGAATTTGGTACATCGAGACATACTTTTGGCAAAACTGTGGTACATGGCTCAAAATGCTTCCGATTCCGAAAAAAAAATACATGGCACGATTTTACATCAAATAACCGAAATGTAAGTACTCCAGAGAATCTGGAAATGTGACAATGATATACTTTTGCAAAAATATGCTCCGCTTGATGTAAAGAATATTAAAAACACAATCGTCCTCCATCCCGATTAGAATTACAATTTGATATTTAAAAGAAATGCAATCAACTGGATCGCAGCATATTACATTTGTTACATCTTAAAAGAAAACTACCAAACTCATGAACGCGTAGATCATTATACGCTAAGAAAATATAATTTGTTAAAAGAAGACACTGCTAAAAAAACTAACCGCGAATTATATTAAATTGATGATTGTGGGAAGAAAAACGAGATCTAAAATTAACTAATAAATTTTCATATAACATCTGAACAGATCATTTACTCGCGACAAAAGGAAGTTTGGATTATGTTAAGAATTGAAAGAAAAGGAGTGCACGAAAGAAAAGATCCTCAAAAGGAAAATGGATAAAGAAGATCGGGTGAGGTTGCACATGCACTATCGCGATGTGTGTGTGTGTGTGGGGGTGTTGTTATTTAATATATATATATATNATATATATATATATATATATGGTGTAATGGTAAGCACTCTGGACTTTGAATCCTGGACAGCGAATCTAAGTTTAAATCTCGGTGGGACCTTTACATATAAACTATTGTCTTGTATATTACTCTTTGAGATATGAGTTTACTCTTTGAGGTACGAGGTCCCATGGTGGATCTGGTCTGATCGTGTGCTAGAGCGTAAACCACGTAGGATTTTGCATGTGAATTCTATGAATACTCACCGTAGTTGAGTGCGCGATCGTTGAATGAGTGTTGTTTGCCGAGTTGTGCGGTAGTTGTTAAAAGCAGTTTGCAATGACGACTTGTGCTTCGGACATAAACAGAAACAACGTAGAACAGGAGTTTATGGAGGTTGACTCGGAAGGAGCTTGGCCGATACTCTATCAGCACATTCGTAGCGTGTGTTCGCAGTATCAATACACGGCATTCCAAGCGAAAAAGACTGAGAACAGCAACTTAAATAGGTATCGCGACGTGAGTCCGTATGACCATAGTCGGATTAAATTATCCAAAGGCCCCTGTGATTATATAAACGCTAGTTTAGTTACGTTAGATAAGGCTAACAGGCGATACATACTCACCCAAGGACCTCTGTCGCACACGACTGGACATTTTTGGTTGATGGTATGGGAACAAAATTGCAAAGCAATTTTAATGTTAAATAAAGTAATCGAGAAGAAACAGGAAAAATGTCATCAATATTGGCCTCTAGGTTTAAATGATGAAATGGTGCTCAAAGATGTTGGATTAAAAGTTCAACTTGTATCCGAAAAATGTGCGTCTTATTTTGTTATCAGATCCCTTCGGTTGAATGAAATAGAATCTGGTAACTCGCACGATATCCAACATTTCCATTACACTAATTGGCCTGATTTTGGAGTTCCTGGTAGCCCGACAGCCTTTTTAGATTTTCTTACGGTTGTACGCCAGAAAGGTGTTTTGAACCCTAATGTTGGACCACCTGTAGTGCATTGTTCTGCAGGGATAGGGCGGTCTGGGACATTCTGCCTTGTGGATTCCTGCCTGGCTTTAATAGAAGAAGGGGGTGTTGAGTCAGTAAATGTTAGGGATATTTTATTGGAAATGCGAAAGTATCGTAAGGGCCTCATTCAGACTCCAGATCAATTGCGATTCTCCTATATGGCCATTATAGAAGGGGCTAGGAGATATGCAAATAAGGGTGACATGCCAAACGCATTGGTTTCCCTTCAATACACTAAAAGAAACGATAATTCCCGTGAAAATGAATTGCTCTCCAATGACCTGAAAACTGATCTGGATAATAATGAAGAACTCCCATCCCCTACTCCTCCAAGAGGGGAGTCTTTGAAGAAATGCAAATTTTCTGCAGACATAGAAAATAATCATGAAAATGGTCTTGCTCTTGATAAATCATCACCCGTGGAACCTCCAAATGATACGTTCACAGATGATTCTGCAACTCCAGGCTCAGAATATGAGGTTGAATTCGAGGAGCTGTATCCAACGGACGACTCAAACACTGACTCTGCGAGGTCTGCGTTGAGGCAGAGGAGACAAGAGGAACGTCACGGAAGAAAAGAGCGTTTAGCATCGTTAGTTCGAGAAATAAAACGAAGACAAGAGGAAACAGAAAGTACGCGTGCTTGGAAGCGATTTCTACTGAGCCCACTGAACATAGGAGTGGGAGTCGGTATCCTTCTCATCTGTGGAGGCGTTTTTGCATATGCGTGGTATTCCAAACAAATATGAAGTTGGATTAACTCCTACTTGTGAAGTGTTCAAAGATTATGTATTTGGTGAATAAACACTTTTGTTTGTGTCATGTATTTTGGTACATGTTTTATTTTCTTATCTTCTGGATCTATGCGATGTGCAAAGTTAATGTAAAAGTGTCTGATTTATGTAAAGGAACATTGTGCCTCAAATATTATTATGGATAACATATTATTACAATGCACAGTTGCATAGCCTTTCTTCTACAAGTAGTGTCCTGAGATAGTCAACACTATGTTATCTGTCAAAGGTAGTGTCCGAAAGCAATATTATAAAAGAGAATATAACTAAACTACACTTAATGTTTTACGTTCATGATAGGTATATTATCATTAGTTACATTTTAGAAACAATTTTTTCCAAAATGGGCGACAATACAATGTTTAATTGAAATTATTAATTGTCTATTGGGACTCTAAGCTTCATTTAACATTTAATAACCCAATGTATAAAATAAAATGTCTCGAATGTAATACCGTTCAAAATGTTTGTAAGGACTTCGCTCATACATTTCTTATAATACTTATTATTGAAACGAAGATGAAACAAATCGTGGGTTAAACTTTACAATAATTTTCAGAATAATGTCACACTTCCTTCACTGAGTACAGGATTCCAGGTCGACAACTATGATCTTGTACTTAACTGCGTCCTTCATCCACGTCTTCTGATCGGTGTTTGAGAGCTGAGAGTCCAAAGAACATAAGGATAAAAATATATATGGAAAGGTGGGTTTGCGGCACATAACTAGGTCTTGTGTAACTGATGGTATTCATCGTTTTTCTTTAGAAATATTTTTATCGGTAACAAGACAAAAACATATGTAGCCATATAAACAAACAAATTACCCTTTAACCTATGATTTTACGGCACTACGAAGAGTTATTTACGATGCCACATCGGGAGTCTACTCAAGGAAACGCATCTTCAGTTTCGGTTGCGGTAATACGAGTAGTAAAATTTTCGCACCAAACAATTACGCTAATAAACATTACTTTCTAAATCACAATTTTCTTGCTTCGCTATTCTTCAATCCAGTACCGATGCGAAAACACTAAGTTACTACTATGACGCCACGCAAATACTCCGAACTCCCAAAACTATTGCAGCCTTTTCATCTGTGATTACGGTTATGAAGCATGTTTACAAGCAATCGTAGGACTACCATGCAAGGTTGTCAAATACGAGGGCCGCGGCTTGTACTATAGAAGGCTATGACGGTTGAAATAGATGTAGGTGGTGATTCTAAAAAATAATAATGAAGAAAGTATATAAGACTCGTCAAATAAGAATACGATTTGTAGTGATGCTCCAAACGTTTATGCAGATTGTGTATAAGAAAAGAATCACTGATGTCTATTGTTGATTGAGGTTTCATTTAATATTTTTTTATCATTCTTGCAATTACAAATACTTAAATAACAATGGAATTAATGTTTCAACATCATGCAGTGTCATGTCGTATAAAGAGTGTTGTTCTTTGTTTAGTTGTAAACGTATAAAAGAGGTGTGATGATTGACTAGAACCGATTCCAGAGTCGTCTTGTATTATAAGTAAGCACTTAAGTGAACTCTCCTACTCATTCGCAACCCAGAAGCCACACTTGAGGGATCACTTATATAAACGCTTAAGGAATCACTTATTGCTATAAGTGCGAGTTGGCGTCTACTTAAGTGGTTCTTGTGTGGATTATGTTCGCGTAAAACTCGGGAGACATTTTGTTCTAGTTTTTTGGTGTAGCATATATTAACAAAAATGCACGATGAATTCGGAGAGTTTGAGAAATTCCACGAAGACAGTATTCTAAAAGTGCTTAGGAGATACAGATGTGTATTGCTTTTAGATCCTGTACTACAGGATTATTGCAGAATACACTTGATTCTAGTACAATGTGAGGTTACGTGACCGAAACATACTTTTGAATATTCATATAATTAGTATTATTTTAATAATATAAATGAGATGCATACGGTTCTTAAATCGATCTACGTCAACACATTTATAAAGTTCAGATGTAAAATTGTCTGAATTTTTAGTCATATTTATATAGTTTCGCCAATTTATTTATTGCACACAAGTAAACGAGACTGTAAGAATACAAGAAAAATAACATGGAGAACCGCTCCGCAAAGTGACACAAATTGCGTCCGGACGCAACGGAATTCAGAGCACAAGAATAGCAGAATAGCAGAATAGCTAGAACGCAAAGGAACAGGTCACGATCCAATATCACAGACACAAATATAAAGTCTACGGTCAAAATGTAAACAAAGACAGTTGAAAGGCGACAGAGGCAAAGAGTATACAGTTAACGGAATAAACAACAGACGTCGCACTTTTCCGCACGTTGCCACAAGCTATACACAGCTATAATTATTGACATAATTCTGGGATGCACTTCAGTGTTTTCTTGTAATAAGCGCCGTCTCCGCAATGCAAAACCACTTAAACCGTTCCTCATAATGAGTAAACACTTATTACTTAAGTGATGTACGGTATAAGTGGCGACTCTGGAATCCGCCTGAAATTTTGTAACATTATTTTCGTAATTTTGTTGATCAAAATTGTACGAATTGCATAAGTCTGGTGCAACAATCTCCGTTCGTATTCTTGAAACCAACAAACCACTACTCATGTACTAGTACAATTGTGTACTCAAAATATAATTGGTTGCAACATTCCATTAGAACGTGATCGCGATAAGTAGATAGAAAAATCTTAACATTCACTGAAACTAAGTGCGGTATTTCATACAAGTATGTTAAAATAGATAATAATATTCTATCAAATTTTTTTGAGAAATAATTTCTACCATTTCTTAACAAAGAATTTCTTAACAAAGAAATACCTTGTATTAAATACCTTGTATGACCTACATGACAGCTTCAACGTAGGGTCTTCGCATTATATCATCAAATTTCAGAAGAAATAAACATCTAAAAGTCAGTTGAATCTCTGAAAAATAATAATTTGGTGCCTCATTGTATCTGACAAATGGCTAGATTACCTTATGACTATTATGCTCTTTCGGCTTGGTTGTGCGGAGCAATGAGTTCCTCATGATTATAAAGCTTCGTTTCTATTCTTTATCACAGTTCCCATTATTTATACTCTTATTCGCTTTCATCAAGGCAAAACCACTAAAAACAAACTTTGTTATCGTGAATTTCTTAATATAGTATAAAATACACTGTTTAAGATTTACATACAAAATATTTTCTTGTATATTATTCATGACAAAATGAGATTACATTATGAACCACGAGGTCTCATGTCAGAACGTAGGTAGACTCCGAAGAGATAAGACGTGTCTGGAGAGTTCTTACGAAGCGAGACTAACAGTTGAGCCTTTTAGTGCGGCGCTGTTTGAACGTGTGACGGTGACGATTTGAACTAACTTCAGGAGCTTTGTGTATCTGGTTCGTGAAGAGAATTTGACTTTGTGGTGAAAAGTAAAGAGTTCTTTATTCGGCATGGACACAGAGGGGGAAGGGGACGGGGACCCCTGGTGCATGGGCGGTTAGACGCTATTCCGCTGGGATATGAAGAAAATGTAAGGGTGAGTGAGGACTGCGTGAGGACTGTTGCGGACGTCGTCGCAGCAGAAGCAGCGACGTACGCGTCGAGGACACACGAGGAGGTGATGTGTGCGTGCATTTAAAAGGAAATGATGACGTGGAGAAGTTGGTAAGTAAAGAATTTTTAATGATGAAAGATATTACAGTGAAAATACAAAGAAATGGAACAGAGGCAAAACAAAATTTTTCTTATATCACGTAGGTCCGAAAGAGAAAATGAGTCATTAACTAATATTTTGAGCAGATTTGGACAAATAGTAAGTCCGATTAAAGAAATTAATTTGGGACTGACCGATGACATGGCGCATGTGAAATCTCTCACCAGATTCGCATACGTAATTTTGAACGGGACGACGATTCCAAGTGCAATAAACATTTCGGTACAAGGACACCCATGGACAATATTTCTAAACCAAGAAAATAATTTGAACTTTATCTGTAGATCAGTAAATCGTTTTGCACGCGAATGTACAATGCCACGAAAGGAAATTAGCTAAATTAATATAAGAGAGAGACAGAGAAGACCGTGAGGGATGGAGGAAGGCAAGCTCAGGGGTCCATGGAGAGGGCAGAAGGAGAATGTAGAATCCACCTCACAATGGCGGACATAGTGCGCGGGAAAAAATTACAAGATGAAGGAGAGACAAATGAAGGATTTTGTGAGAAATTAGTTTCAGAGATGTCAAGGGAGGGAGGTAGAAGGAGATGGAAAAGGCGAAGGACACGCAAATAATACTAACGCCGATGTAGATTGTAGAGGATATCACCAGATGAAGCCTGCTTCAAAAGAAGGTTCACAAAACAAGAGAGAAACAGTTAATATCCGAAACGCAATAGAACATAGAGAAGCCAGTACGGCCAAGATGATTGTGGGTGACAGACAGGTGAAGAAAAGAAAGTATGGAGAGGAGAAACTAGATCTGGGTGAAGAGATAGTACCCAGAATTAACACACAAGAAGAAACAAAGCTTTCGAAAGAGCAAACATATAATGAAGGGGACAGTGAATTGTAATTGACAGAGTAGGGGAGAAGAAGATGGTATACAGACACAAGTGGAAGAAAATATATTTGAAGGAAATACTTAGATGTTCTCCGTAAAGAAAACAAAAAAAAAAGTGAAAAAAAAAAAGGTCAGAAAAGAAACCAAGAACAAAGAACCTGAATCAAAAAGTACAGAGAAGGATCAAAGCACTAAAACCGATGTGAATACTTCGAAAAAGGATGGAAACAATATTAAGGATACGGTAGAGAAGACGACGTGGAGTACTGATTTTGCTGTTACTAAAGCACAAATCTTCATAATACTAAATGCAGANCAAAAGAGTTCATTAAAAACTCAAAAGATTTACTTACAGTGATAGAAAGTGCTAAAAAATAATGTAACGGTAAGGAAATTCTAACTCGAATAGTCGGGTTAGAAAAAGGTATACTTTCGAGAGAAGTCTAAGTACTCCTTATTACAAAACATTCAAACATCTGAGAAATGGAATATACAACAAAAATAGAAACTATTAATATTTGCGCAATTATTTCTGAAACGAAAAAGGAAATGCTAAAGGACCATATTAAAGCTAATGACTCGGACATAATGTTCCTTCATGAAGTAGTTACTGAAAATTTTAATTTCATCCCCGGATTTAGAATAATATACAATGTTGGGGAAACGGGAAGAGGCACGGCCATCCTCTTCAAACAAGGGTATGAGGTCAGCAATGTAGTTACGCTGCCGTCAGGGAGGGGG
>NNCF01129064.1:8024-20098 GCA_002313205.1 Laupala kohalensis
CAATGAGACGATTTGCATGGAACCAAGTCGAAAGGTTAGACAAAACTTTTTGAGCATTGGCGTGTTTACATAGTAAATTAGTGTCATCAGCAAAAAGAACCATTTTGCAATCTGATGTGAATGATGACATGTCGTTCACATACAATAAAAAGAGTATAGGGCCGAGAATTGATCCTATAATATTCTAGGATTTATTTCAATTTTGAAATGCTGTATAGTTTCTAAAACTTCACGCGACATTATTGAATATATTTTGTTGTTTAAAGTTTCGTCTAAATAAACTAATTGGGAAGTAATAACTTCAAGGAATATATACTCTTTTGATTGTCATAATTTTGTATTGAGATTCGAGGGGGATATATCTTAATTTGAATCACTGGGTCATAAACATGATAACCATCATTAAGCTACAATGTTCTTCGAACGGAAGCTTTAATTTCGTAAAATTATTCCCCAGAGATAATTTGAAGAAGTGTAACGCTTCATTTAAGTGGGAGATATAAATCTTTTAACTGATACTCTACGTAATATGTTTCCACGAATTAACTTAGACACAATAATGAAAAGTTAATAATGAAAGATTCGATGCCTTGAGGCATAATTGGTCGTCTCTTATTTCTATTAAATAGACAACGAATGAGACCCATATACAAATGAAAATCATATCGCTCTTTGGATCTCCCGATTTCACAAGTCAATTAAAAGCTAACTGGGTTATCTTTATTAAGTAATGTAGTTATTCATGCAATATTAATTTTTTGTAGTTTAATTGTTCATTATTTATTTATAATGTTCTATAATTTGTTTATTTTGTAATTTTTGTCTCCCATCGCTGTAATTCTGTAACTTCCATTTTCAATATACTCGAAATTGTTCATAATTTTACAATCAATGTTTTAAACACAATATGCCGATGCCACAAAAAACTGTTAGATATGCGTCCAAAGATATTATTTTAAAATGTTTTTCCTTCAAAGCAATTAGTATTTGTTCCTTCATAATAATCGGACATTGTATCGAGATTTCACTCAGGAAAAAATCAATAATTATATGGAGACAAAATGAATTAATGTAGGAGATGGACGAAATATATTGTGATTGACGTTTGGTTTGGTGGGAGTACTGTTGGTATTTCTCATTTTCGCTCACACGAAGTAATCAAGTTTTATTCTCTGTTTCCTGAGCGGCACCGAAGTGCGGCGAGGTTTCGAGTACTGAAGCGGAAAGAAGTATATGATGGAAGTATCAGTAGTGACGGTGTTAGTAATGCCAGTTTCCATGCTAGGTACCAGACAAAATTTATATTTTTGCAAAGTACAAAATATTTTTAATTTTTTCACTCATCCTCCTTATATCCCCCTCTGCACCATGGTTACTAATGACATTCTGCATCACGGTTGCACAGATCACAGTAGACCCCATGAAAACATATCACCGCGACCACCTGCTTGCAAATGAGAGTCCACTAAAAGTGTGCGAAAAACACTAAACCTTTACCTGAAATGGCCTAAGTACATTCATAACTCTTATTATAATACAATTCCGAAACAATTTATGCAAGACTAGCTTTTATTATTTCATTAGATAAGAGTAATGTTGTCTTTCACTTGTTAAATTGTTGGCAGTGCCCTTATTTACGACAACATGTATTAATAACGTACAAACACTTTAATTGTTCATACTTTTGCATAACGTTTCGGGGATGTATGTTCCCCCTCTTCAGATGTATTTTATATTTTCTGAATGTTCTTATGATGCATGCGTATATTGATTCAAAGTTGTATTGAACTTATTAAATTTTTTTCTATGTTCATCTATTTGTGGGTCATGCGGTTGTAATTCGGTAGATCAGAGTTGGAGGATAGCACCGAATGCCGCACATTGGCTACAACCGTGTTTACAAAAGTGTTTGTACGTATGTTGTCGTAAATAAGGGCACTGCCAACCAATTTTATTATTTCAGTTATAGACAATGGCTCAGTATAAATATTTTCCTTTTCTTATACTCTTGTAGGTCAATTTCGGTTAATGCGACGTTTAACAAGAAAACCTTTACAATTTATTCATACTATCTCTAACATTACAAGAACATGATATTGCGATTACAAAACTGAGAATATAAAACTATCCAAATAAATATTTTCATTTCAGGCCGTAAACACGCAGTCATAAAAATCTCATTGCCAGTGTCTTTAGAAAAATGTATTTCTAAAAGTAAGAACATGTTCTGCTGGTTTATAAATGGATAAAATCCTTCCCTAGTTGTATGTAAAATTAAAAATTTTCTTCGGAGAAAAGTTTTTATATGCTTATAAACAAGAGTTTCCTCGAACACTCGTTTTTTTAAAACAATTCTTTCACGGCTATCACGTTTAGTTTTCACTCAAGAAGGTGTTTGTGCACTTGTTCATTCAAAGAATCAGACGTTCGTAATAACCTGTTCTGTAATAATCTTAGCATGGTTATTACAATCGACAGTTTGATAGCTTTCACCTTAACCTAGAACCGGACGAATATCACACAACCTGGTCAACCTTCATCCAGTGAACTTCGATCCCTTAAGCAATTGCTATTAAATATTGCATCATTTCCCCATTTTCTTCTGAAAAATGTTCCAAATTCTTACCTTATTGTTCCGCGAGAGGAAATAGTTCACTCTAATAATGTTTGTTTCCATGACTCAGCAGGTGATTCATATATCCATTCCAAGAATCGCCACGGCCTCCTGAATCTCCATCGGAACTCCGCAGCGTCGCAGGAGAGCGTTTAACCGTTGTCCGCGACCTCGTGATACGGACCCTGAGGGGACCCGAAAGAGCAATTACGAAGGAGTGGTTCGCGTGCGACACGTGCTCCGAGCGTGCGTGAGTGGCGTTCACGTCGGCTGGTGGGTGGGGTCAAGGAGATAACTGGGTCTTTGGAGCTTTCGAGGAATTCGACGAATTTTTATAGCACCCTTATGCTCAGATTTTGCTACTCAACTGTGCTACAGTCATGGCGAACCGGACAGAACATAACATTTGATATTTTTCCTTCTGTCACGTGAACTACAAATGATTATGGCTATGCTGTAGAAAATCGATAAGCGAGAAAATATATAGCAATCGGTGTAGTACGAAAATCGGTATACCACATTTAGGGATAAGAACTAAATATACATTTTTATTTACTACATGTCACCAATGTTCCTTTGGTACTACCTATTAAATTTTGTTTAATACACTCATATTTTATCTAAATATAAAAACTGTTTCATTAATTCAATAAAAAAGTTTTGTTTGAGTTGTACATTTTTCTAACTACAGTTTTTATTAATTTTTTTGAATGAGAAGATATTATTTTGATCTCGCGATTTTTTTTGATCTGCACTTGCGGTATAAAAGACATTTGGGTGAAACAGCTAGTCAATAGTATCGTAGGGCTTGAAGTACCTCAATTATGAAGGCCTGTATACAGGACATATACGATTCGATTCTTTCACTGTGTTCAGGAAGTGATGATTAGGATAAGATGTTTATCGCGTAATACTGAGGAAATATGGAGTAGTGAGCTTGTGGGAATTCGAAATAAGATTCCATAACATTAGCTATTTACAAGACATAAATAAATTAATTTAAATATCAATAATTTTAAAAAAATTACATAATTTTTATTGATGTGTTAATTTTAAGTTCATTTTGTATGAACTTTTTGCTTTACTGTCTTGCGTTTAAATACAAGACTACAGACACAAACAGCTTTGTTGGTGAAAGTAACGTTAACAGCTTTACCAAGACCCAATAAAATATTGCCCTTGACGAAGTTGCATTAAACCTTTTAATATAAAAATGTTTTAGGTTTCACCATTGGTTTTATTAAAGATATGTTTTAGAAGTTTTTAGAAATCCTCTTTCGTAACGTGTATACTAGTAAAAAATAATTAAAGAAATGGATCACTACCAAGTGCAAACAATTTATCTGGCTCTCATTGTCAATTAAGTAAGATTACCTACCACTTAGAGATACTATACTTTCACTCCTTATCGATATACATCTACTTGTCTCGTACGTCAATCGCCAAGCCTGGGCGTAAATACTTTCTGCGCCTTCCTGTTTTTAATTACTTCCTGATGAAGTCACTGCATCGCATGTAATTCACTTTCTTATAGTGATGAGCTCTTCAAACAGAACGTTTCTTTTCTGTAAATAATACATTTTAATAATTAACTTTAATATAAACAATTTAGAGTGTCTTCGAGATCGCGGGAATGAAACGTCGAATACCGAATTATTAGTCACAAAAAAAAATTCACTTTTGTACGTCCTAAAACGGATTGTTGAGTTCAACTATTTTTTTTCTCCAAGACTAGTACCTGCATATTTTAAATCGTGCTACGAGAATAACTCGATTTTATAATATAGACCTATTGATGTCAGTATAGTCGTTTACTGTAGGTGTTACTAACAGGGACAATGAGACCTCGCTAAAATATATAAAGTAAGTAATAAATAAAACATACAAAATTGATGAAACTGTGAAGAGGGAAGTTTTCTTTGATTTTGTGGTTTTAGTAACGAACGTGTATTCTTTTATAATATTCTTTTAGAATAGCGCCTTCCCTACTTTTCCAATTATTTGTTATATCATCCACGATAAGAAGAGAAATAAAGAATAATATTTATTTATGCAATTTTGTCGGCCGTAGACATCTGAAACGAGAAGCAAGAACCTATAAGCAAATCTCGCGACTAATATGTATTTTTGCGTTAAGTGTTGATTTTATTTTTGGAAAGTAATATGAAATTCAATTACTCACTGTTCACTCCCGAAGATATGAATGTAGTGGTGTCTTAAAAAGTTCATTTTGCCCCCTCTTCAATATTGAATTTATTTATAATTCAAATTATTATTTGCGAGACTAATTAATGAAATTTCTTTTTAGTACTTCCTATTAAATCAGAAAAAAATTAACCTCAGACACCCATTGAAATTTCAAATCAGTTTTCGTATGAGTATATGAAATATGCCATTAATAACCGAAGAAATTATTTTTTCTTAATTAATAGAATAAAAACAAATATAAAAACGAAATTTGATAGGAGGAAAAAATGTTGTGTTAAGTATAGTTTTTGTGTAGTACTAGTGTTTTCAATTATAATGTTCAATTGTTTCAAAACTGGGTTCACACATGAACTGATTCGAAATTCATTTTTATGATACCGATGTCGATATATTTGTTCTCCTGTAGTAATATCCCGTGACGAAAATGAAAATAAATATAAAAAACATGAAAGTTTAAGAATGGGAATATTTGGAAGTGAAACCGCTTTGTACTACATGAGTCTCAGCGCAGCGAATTTACGTAGAGGGGAGCGTGACTGTGAGTTGTTTCTCTAATTAAATACACGCGTCTCGTGGCCAAGTGCATAACACCACTTCCAAATGCTTTTCTTGCTGACAAAAGGGAAAAATATTAATGCACAATAAAGTTATTTTGCGTTTGAGAACCCATTTGTAACGTCGGCGCCAGGACATGCCATCAATTTGTGAAATATTAATATTTCTTTGCATTTTCCAAGCCGGATGCTTTTAAGAATCTTACCATAAGTGGCCGGTCAGCGCTAAGACGGACGTGCGACGAGCTTGGGATTCACCCTAAACCTTTCCCGTGTTGAGGTATTGTTTGAACGAACACCTTTCACTTTTAAGGAAAGTACGTACAAGTGTATTCGAAAATTTCAGCCGGCGACGTTGACCCACTGGAATTTAGGTGTACCTGAAGAAAAGAAGAATTCTACGAAGTAATGAATGAAGTACGTGCCGAATATAGAACAACGACAAAAGTGCCTGCAAGCGCTTCGGTGACGTTCATGGCGGTTTGTTCTCTGCNAAGGATCAGATGACCTGAGGGTTTCTACAATTTAGTTGTCTTCAAGTATATTTAACCAAATGTAAATAAAGTTCTCTGACAGCATTATTTGTGTAATAACAGATTATTAGATGTATTAATGATTTTGGGAGTTTGTCTCTGTTGTAAATTCACATTCCTAGTTAATTTGTAATAAATCATTATTTATTGTTATTACACGTGTGTTGGATTGCTCGGGAAACCGAGCTGGTGGCAGCGACAAAAACTACCATAGGGATTTTGGTATTTATGTGGATCCCGCTTCTACCAAAGAAAAAATAACATCGCATCAGGGTTTGAGGTGTGATGTTACACCATTATACATCCACTTGAGTAATCTCCGTCGGACTTTTTGTATGTGATGCATACATCTAAAACACGTTTGAAAATTCGAGAAAGACTCTCAAGTACGCAGAATGTTTGGTAAAACTGCTCAAAATAACTTAATGATTTATTACTGAAAAGTTTACTGCCCTGACAATTAATGTGATGTATAAACGTGTATTTTATTTTATTGGAATTTACCCTTTTTACATTTACAGTGGGGTAAATAATTTCACTCTACTGAGGTCATGGAATGTTTATCGAAATCTCAATATCTTGTTCGAGACTTCCAAGCTTGCTCATCCGAAACGTTGCCGAGGGTCAGAGCGGCTAGATTGGAGCTTGTTACAACTTGTCGTGCCAAGGTTGGAAATGTTGCGATGCCCTTTCTCTGTAAAACTGGGGAAACCTTCGGAGGCGTAAGAAGTTGTACTTGGTTTCTCACATTTTCTTTACAATAAAAACTTTTACTTTCTACTAATCTTACATTTTCATATTTTGAACAAAAAAAATCTTTGTGCTTCAACGAGATGTTTGATTCTTGTCATTTGAAGGGACCGTAGAAAAAAGTTACGTCGTGAGAAATTCTTGAAGTGGATACTCATTATTTTTTGAAGGGAAATGAATATATCAACAAGCTTGGTATAGTGAGAAACTCGTATTTGATGAAAATCACGGTCACCCATTGAATGAATCGGTGAAAAGTGAGAAGGATTGCTGTGAAATCAGATGACCGCATTCACAAAATTGTCCCACTTACCGTCATGCAAACTGGATTGTTTCGCTAATGAACCATGAACGTGGAAAATTGCCCAACATGCATTCCGTAGTTGTCTGAATAGGATGAATGATGGAGAGCCATGGTTACGTATTGTTCAATTGAGATAGCGAAAAAGGCAACTCATGTTTTATTTGCAAGTGACATTCAAGGAGAGCACTAGATTGTAGAATTTGCACGACTACGGTAAAATGTTAATTACTTGCATATTAAAAAACGTCCCATTGAATGAATTGACAAGCCGAGAAAAAAGTACTGGTTAATGTTCAATCACATGTTCAATCATAAAAATACAATATCTTTAAATCAATAGATTTATCGATAGGTATAATAAGAAATGATTGCTTATTGCTCAAGTTGTCCACACCGATTGGTTTCGTAACAAGTAACGCTTGATGATATAGTGTTAGGTGAATTAGAAATTGTACAATGATAATCTGTATTCGATGTCACGTCACTTTTGTCAGGTTGTGAGAGAGTTAAGACCGTAAATATAATGACAAGAGTTGTTGCATATACATTTTCTACTCATGTGTCAATGAGTCAGCGTTCATCTTTTTTCTTCGCCCATCTCATCATTTATGTGATCGGATACGTTAACGTGATGCTATATGATTTGATATTTTTACAGCTACGTTCCTTTGCTGAGCCACGTTGAAGCGTGCAGTCATATGTATTGTAATAATTCCTTTATTTCTTCATTTTAAAATGGGGAGTTCGTTTCGGCAATGGATGGCTTACAACTTACGGGCATCATGTTCCCTTTTTGACGCGTCTTTCCTCGATGAATAATTGATGGATGGTCTTAAGACTTACAATGAATAGCTTGAAGAAGATGGTTAAGGGGTGCAAGATGAGAGAATGACAAAACAAAGTAGACAATATTAAAAGATAGAATACGAACGTAACAAAGTCACCGCAATAGCGTATTTTCATACATGTTTTAGGAACTCCTCGCAATCATTTTTACATGTATCCTAATTACATGTTAATAAAATTTTCAATGAGGAGCGATTGCGTATGCTCCAGTTTAATTTTTCGTTACATACCATGACATAACATGAATCTCGTTCCTGCATTTCTCGACAGTTGCCTCGTCCCAGTTCTTGGGAATCCCAATCAGTTCTCGCCCACGATGACCCGTTCAGTTTCACTCGTTCGCGCGATGTTGCGCATTCCTCCATTGTTCTGAGCGCACTCGGAGTGTGTGTCGAAGAGAAAATTCTTGTCCTTAAGGCATTGTGACCGCACCCTCTACGGGTCAACAGGGGTCTCTGGGAGTGAGTCAGAACATCTCTTTTCTGTAACTTTCTCTCAATACTTCCTTGTCTACTTTTGTATTCAATTGCACATCTTCCTAAGTTCTGCAAATGGGTTCTGGGAAACCGTACATTTACCTAAAATTTTATTAAATATTCATCCAAAAACTTAAATGATTAATATACTTTTAAAATAATGAAAAACTTCCCTCTTGAAACGCTTGAATTTTTTATGTCATGGCCTAGAATGTATGTACTATAACATTATAAGAAATGCCTGTGAATAATTGAAAATGGAGATTCAAAATGGAGCCATATTATCATTTCAATCCCAGACATTGTTGGTATGTGGCTATTGTTTACTACACGTGGCGTCACATGATGCTGATTGAAATTCAGAGTCGTTTTGATTATACGATTCGATTCTTCAATTTAACTATTTTTGTATTTAAATTCATAAAATTTAATGAATTATTAAAAAATATACATGATCTTTACTTTTTGCGAAAAATAATAAGGATTGAAAATTGTTCTTTTCTATTACAGTTAACTATCTAAACGACAGTGGCAGAAATACCATAAAATTAAATTCTAGTATGAGAGTCGGCATAACATTTAAATCTCAAAAGTAAATATTTTCTTTACTTATTTGTGCATTAAAAAGTTGTATAGCTCTATTATCAACGAATTATCTTAAATGAATGTTGATGTTGAGTTTAATATTAAGAGAACTCTTCGGTTTGTTCAATTCCAGTTGATTCTATTTTCACTGTACTATTGTACTAAAATCATATTACTTAATGCATAGTACTTCTATATTTCTTTTCTTTTATCGCATGATGATCTATGGTTGCACAAAAACGTAAAGACTTTTCTGTTGAAGTGAGATTCATCCAATGTCGACCAATAAATGCGCGCGCTTTCACGAACCATCCGAATTTATGTATTGAGCGCGTTCTCCTGAGTTATTGGGAGTTCAAAGATACTCATTGCCACTTATGTTAGAGCTTTCATTGGGAAAGGACGTTATATTGGAAATAGTAACTCAGATTCGTGACTATTTAAACTCTTTCGATGCTTTCTCGTATTCATTGATGAGAAATGAAATGAAGCTTTATTCACCTTTCTATATTTTTTGTGGGGTTGGCCGATAAAGAAATCGTTTTTAGGGACTCGTGTCCATTCTGTTGCAAATGTTTATGTATATTAAAACTTATATTGAACAAAAAGATGAAGAATAAAAAAGATGAATAAATAAATACAAACATAACCTCAGACGAAAAGAAAAATACTCTCGACTCCAAAAAACTTAAGGTCCCAATCCATTTTTCTTATAAAATGAAGTCGGAGATATTACGTGACCATTGTATGACTATTATTTCATTAGAGTTAACTAGCCTTAAAACACACTTTAATAATGTTTTACACTTTAATAACACGTTTTAATAATTTTTAAGTGTTTTATCAATAGTAAAATTTTACAATGGCTATTTTCCAATTTTCAATTTCACAATTTTAATTCCATATGTGACTAGTACTATGATTGTTACAGTATCAATATTAACTACATTTCGCATGAACTACAAATTAATTTAATTAGTATATCGATATATTTTTTTTGTATAAACCAATTAGCGATCACAATTTATATAAACCACATTACTGATGTATAAAAAATGTATTGCATAACATTTGTTATGGAATAATATTCCCACTCAAAGTGGTTTTATTAAAATTTGTCAATCAGTTGAGTAATTAAGATAAAAATACTTAGATAATCGAATGAAAGATATGGTAGGATTATTGTGCATTCTTTCATGAAAATTTATTATGCTCAAGTACACCAAAAGAAAAAAGGGGCAAAAAGAAAGAAAAACTATGAAGAACAAGTTACAACCTGAGAGAAAAACAGAGAATTCTAATATTATTTACAAAATTTTAGAGGTTGTTTACATATCACAATTATTATTTTACATTACATGAAGTATTACTCTTATGAATCCGTCGTCCACCTTAGTGATATTGATGGATCGTACCGATTTCTCATACCGATGTAACAATGGGTCGTCTAATCATGTTTGGAGGTTGTTGTATCCATCTCTACCAAATTAGAGTGGAAATCAAGATATCTGAAATCAGAAATTTAAGATCTAGTGTCCATATCTGATAAATTTCCACAAAAACATTGTCAAATATGTTCGGTCTTTAGAAATGGCCACATTTCCTTTCAAACTTTCACTCATTAACACTAGTGACATTTAGGTGGCACTCGAGTTAATAGGAATTGTAAATCCGAAGCGAAACTCGGGGTTACCCCGCGCATTGATTCGTGTGAGTTAGCACTTTGACCAGCAGACTACTGTCTTCAATCTACATGCATAATGAGAACACGCCTATCAACACCATCCGGTGATCAGTCTCGTCAACAAATAACTAACTTTCGCGAAGGATAATACTCTCACGTCGTCACTCATGTAGAGCGAGCACTTCTGTTAATTCGCGAAAGCGAAGTTCGTCCCTCCTTGACTTATCACCTGCGTGTTCACAGCATTCTCCTCTCCTCGCGTAGGAAAGTGGCAGGAATCCACTCGTATTGGTAATTTGGTTCGCATGAGTAATTTCATATTGATATGAGTGATCTCAATTTTCATGGCTAAAATAACGACTGCTTTTGCACCCGACGTACTGCTGCGAGCGAGGGTTTGGGTTTTATCCCCCGCTTGGTCAATCAGGGTGAGGTTTTGCAGGAGTTTTTCCTCACCTTCAGACCAACATGAGTTTGGCGTCTCCGACGACCCTACAACTCTTCTTCCCCAATTCATTTACTTTAGGCGGAAGAGACCGTATTTATTGATCTCACCGAGTCATAATATAAACAAAAAAGACTAGATATATTTTGTGATACATTATAACGTAAAGTGAATTAACGTTATAACGTAAATTTAATACATTTTTACGTAAATTGATTTTCATTTAAACCTCTAGCCTATTCAGAAAAGGAAGAGTCCGATCGCAAAATATGTGGAAACAATCATGGAAGATGGTTATTTGGTAGTATTCAGGAGTAAACATTTTGTATAAAGTTATCCAGACAAAGGATATTCAAATCTTGAGAAACATTCTTTACTCAACCAAATCGTTCGTCACTATGTTTCTTAAGAAATAATATTTGACTCTTTTCTACACCTTTTTGCACTGGTTGTATAGAGATAAAATTTGGATGAAAAAAGATCAGGCTTTTTTAAAATAAAACACTGAACCTTAGGCATCGTGTAATTAATTGTTTTTTTTTTCAAAATCAGTGTCGTTTAAAACGAAATTAGAATGTCAGCTCAAAAAGGGTCGCTTAAAATGGAGAGCTCAAGGTAAAAAAAATTCAGTTTTGAATATTATATATAGTATAATATAATATACATTGTATTTTATAATTTAAATTAAATAACGATAATTTTGCCTATTTTATTGTAAGAATGTTCTACGTTCATTTCATGCGATTGTATATTATCATAACGTACGGTATTCGCAAAGAACGCACCATTCTTATTCAGAATTTGAATGAAATTGACGTTAATTGAGGTCATTACTGTAAAGGCAACATCACATTACACAACATATTGACCTTCGCTCTCAAACAACCCCTGCGTTTCCGGGTTTCTGTTTTCGTCGTACGACCTTCTCCTGAATGCTTTTTACTTTCCAATTACACAATGTGTGTAAGGAAAGTATTGTAATCGGTCGAAAGAAAGACTTCGAGATCTCTTCGGATATTTATGAACTGGCTCCATGAGAGTATATTTTCAAATTTTGGCGATGATGTCGAATGTC
>NNCF01129064.1:31432-47262 GCA_002313205.1 Laupala kohalensis
AAAGCCGTGTGACAGACGCGTATACGTCGGACTTGCTTTTCTGTGAATAACCAGGAATGTAGACTCAGGATCCTCTGGGAGTAGCGTGGAATTCCTTCCAGGAGCAGGATCCCAGTTGTAGCCGGTCCGGGTTACTGGAAGAAGCGTCTTCGTATCAGCGGGCCCCAAGTCGTGGGAATGACTCGCCGTGAAGTCTCGTCGGGCTCAGGAAACCTCGGCGAGATGAGTTTCGCTTGTGGCGATAGCTCGGCGTTGTAGTAAATGTAATTGCAAGAGAAGTACTGGCTTCACAATTACTTTAAGTTCAACGAGCGTAGTGGATGCGTTTGAATTCATGCAAGTGATAGCATTTTCTCAGTAAGCGAGAGCTGCGATCTGTATTCCACCAGACACATAGCATTAGTGAATGTTATTCTTGTATCATGGTGATGACTTTAAGCTTCGACAAGTGAGCGTTGATTTTCATATTAATTCTTGTTGGATACTGGCAGGGACGTCATGTGGATGATGCCATTATGCGCTATCGTAATCGCGTCATGTTGATTGCGTTTCAATTATACTTGTAGGTTTACGTTCATTGACACCTAGTTTGCAGGTTCCCTGTCTGCTCGCTATTCTTTGCTACTGTAGGCCTTGGCTCTTATGTAGAGGGCCGTGGCCGTGATATTAGGAAGAAGACAAGATGGATGCATTTGTTGTGGTTGCGCGCGAGGGCGACTTAAGGCGTTGACCGTGGGGGGGATATAATCGGTATTTATTGTGACCGAAATATATTCGAGTTGTTACAAGGGTATTTCTCCGTGATATAACTCGCACAATGGGCCGTGTTTGAACAAATAATCAGGAACATCAAGGTTCTGTTCGTAAAAATTAAATGCACTGACTATCAGTTCAAGGAAACAAAATTTTATGGTTTTCCAAGTGCAGTGAATTATTTTAGGAAATGGCTTTTGTATGTCTAGAAATAAATATGGATCATTCTTTCTAAATCGAGAGTTCTTGTGCAGCTGAGATGAAATTGAAACATATTACATTTAAAAAATACTCTAGTGTCAATTGTACATTCCTACGACAGGCAATGGACATAGTTCTACTCGTCTTCTGACCTAATTTCTTTTTTGAAAAACAATGTAAACGAGTTAATAGTCGTAATTTATTGATTAATTGTATTATTTGTTATGTATTGTATTGTATTGATTAGTTAACATGAATTAACTATATTAGGTGATGGTGAGGCATTGAAAGAGTTTTCATATATTATTGAGGAAAACATAGTAATTTACCACTAGAATCCCTATACGCAGCACTGAAGATGGCCGCCACGCGGTTGATAAGGCATTTTGCAATAAATATTTCAGAAAGAGACTGTTTTCCTCGATAATGAATGAACTAAGTGAAGGTAATTTTTAAGTTCGGTCAAGAAAAAAATATAGTTAAGAACTTTATTAGGCAAATCTTTCGATGAAACACATCTTAGGATTTAAATATTTTTTTCTTATTTATGAGCCGTAGTACCATTATATTATCAATTTAACAATTAAGCAATAATGAATGTTTGTATGAAGAAGAGCGTGCCTTACAGGATTACATTCTTTAATTGTTCAATGAAACTTAATATCAATTAAAATAATACTACACCGCCATGACCAAAGCATAATAGAGTGAGATTTTTGCTCCAAAAATATAAATAATCCTCCAGGTGATACTAGGTGAAAAATAACAAACAAGTTCTAAATTATTTAAAAATATTAAAAACAAGAATCAGCTGTCTAAAAAATTGCCTGGCCACATCATATCTATCTTTCACTCTTATCATGTTCATACTGACTCCAAGCCATCAAGTTATTTATATATTCATTTTACGTCATGCTTGTATCATTGTAAGCAATCTGGTGGCGTTGTTTTTCATTTCCACAAACTCTACACTTTTGCAACTTATAACTTATAGTAATTTCAAATCTACTTCAACATTTGCCATCGTACTGCGGATGGTTGAATATGCTCACAAAAGTTATGGGTTGAAATAGGGATAAAGTTGTAATTGTTGTTAGACAGACAATTGAACACATTACTTGATGTTCCTTGCTTGCTTCCGGAGAGTAAATTAGTTTGTCCTCCGCGTGGTTATACGCAGTTTGTATTGCTTTTTTGACAATACATTTTTTGTTATTATTATTACTTTAACGTGGTGAAACGGTGGCAAACACGTAAGCGAATTTTAAACTAATAGTAGAAGAAACAAACATATTATCAAAATAACTGCTTCCTCTTTGATAATTTCAATTCAATAGGGCGCTTTATTTACAAATATTATTTATGTACAAAAGTGTGGCGAGGCTTTTTGTTGCCTGTACGCCTGTAAAATTCCCCTTAAGTAGAGCCGTGGACTGTGCATACAATGCCCTGGTATTCACTCTCATTGACCATACTTCACAGGATCATTTCTGTAGTATGCGTACTCTAATTGCGACATAAATATGTCACCTTTTTAATAAAGGCTAGTTCACGTATAACCAAGTGCGCCTGTAGCTAGAGTAAAATTAGACTACAGCTCGAGATAAACCTCTATTTTACTGGACGGAAGCTCACTCGCAAGGTAACGAACAAGATATTTCGACTATAAGAAAACAGTATTATTCCATTAACCTGAAGGTAATATCAAATCCTGAATGCCAAAAGAAGCTGCATAAATGTGAACAGATGACGGCATGCGAGCAGCGTTAAGGCAAGAAGCCAACCTTGCTGCTTTCCTTGAGTTGTGTAAAACAAGTGAGAATTCCATTATAACGAGGTATTATTCCTAAATGTTAATATTTATTATGACTACTCATATTCGGTTATTTAATTGAAAAACATGATTTATTTTTTCTAGAAAATGTCTGGATTTAAATTAAAAATTGAATTTATGGATGCATAATATTAAGATACTTGGGAATTAAATAATTGTTTTATTATTAATAATCCATCCCGGTATATTATCACAAGATGATACTGAGACGATGATCCATCACTCCCCAACATCCAGACTGACTCCCAGGCCTACTCAGTCTGCTACAAAATGTGTACCGGGTGTGTCCTGGGATCAAATCGACCGGAGCGTGATGCTGGCCACATCTCCTTCTCCTTGTGCCGAGGCCTTATGATTGCAGAGCTCTACCCTCCGTGAACCCCTTGGGCATCTTCGGGGCATGTTGTGCGATAGTTTGACTTTGTACTGAGAAGATGATTCTATGTACACGTACATTCAGATAGATTGTCGTACTCTTAGATGAATGATACACAATGTTATGCATTCGTAAAACAAATGACATCTTCACGTAAATATATAAATGAAGTATATATTCATAAAGCGTTGTGTTGAATGACGAGAAGAGCCCACATCCAAGTTCAAGTAAACCGAGAAAATGAGCGGTATTGACTCGTGATTATACTATGAACATTATACCACCACAGTCTTAAGATATTTATTCTATTTTGACAGTCCCTTCAGGTGAGTTTCTCACCCTTTACATTACAAATTAGTCAAGGTATTTAAAAAAGTATAAATTTACCTACCGTAATTAACCTTTGTTTGTAAGCAGCTCTTTTTTTTTGTGGGGAAAAGTTAACTGATACTCGCTCGACACTACAAAATAGAATGTCACCGTCTACAGCCTTTCGCCAGGCCATAACAAGGATTTACCACGAAGGAATTTTCCAAGTATTAAGCGACAAGCTTTTACGGGTAACAGTAGTAGGGTAAGCCGGGGTAAAGATTTACATTTTTGACACTTTATTTTTTACTGGCATGAAGTTCATTTAATCATCCACATAAATGGCTTGTGTTGTAGCTCAATATCTCCTGTACCTCTGGTAAAAATGTTAATTTTTAATAAATACATTAAGATTCCAAATTTTTTATTTTTTTAAAAGTTTGCAAACCTTTGCCCCGCGGTGCGAGGCAAAGATTTGCACTGAGAACGTATCTCTTTTCCTCGCAAATATAAATTATGGAGTTTCCAGTGGCACTCATAGCACAGGCAACAGTACCAATCTCGTCCATGTTAAATATGTGGTGGTAACTTGTGTTTAAGGAGTGTTTGTTGCAAATTGTCAAAGTATTGGTTGAGTTGGAATATGTTATCCCATGGTCCGAGCCTCACTCACTTTTCGTGGGGTCCTTAGAGATAATCTGTTCCTTTTCATGAAAGCTTCGGTAATGTTGTTTTTCTTAGTGTAAGAGTAAAGTAGAAATATCAAGCATTTCTAAATCAACACAATGTTGAACCAACTCCTTTTCTTGATCCTCGTTGAAGACCGGTCGAAGTCTTCCATGAATTACCGAATACTCATTACTTACTTTTATCATATCAGTAATCCATGAATTGTACACAAAAGAGAAAAAGAAAGAAAAGTTTCACTTTGAAACAGTGTCAGAGGCAAAGGTTTGAATGTGTGGGGCAAAGGTTCGTGGATAGGCACCTGCAATCCTTTGCCCCAAGTCACTTGCAAACTTTGGCCCCTATTCGAACAGATTTGTTAGGACGGAATTTCTTCCTCGTTGAACTGGGAAACCCGAAATCAATAGGTGGCGTTTTAAAGCTTATTATACAAACTAAACGGATAAAAAGTGGTTGAAACCTTTGATAATTATGTTGAGTACCTAATGTTACGTAAATTTTGCGGAAAAATAACATCGAAAATTAGAATAATGATTTCACCTCATTTTCTTCAGTGTCGACGGGGTTCCACAAGGCGACTGACGAGAGGTAGACGAGTGTGCTACGTACCAGACTTACGCGGAAAATCTTCTCCCACCTGTTCAAACTTCAATACAAACCTTTGCCCCGTGCAAACTTTTACCCCGGCTTATCCTACTATTAAACCGAATTGACGAGTTAAAAATGGTGTAAGTCTAGCTGTGTGAGATAATAGCTATTAAATATAAATTTGCTGGTATTCTGTTCACACGTACAGCTAACTATTTTATTCTTATTTTGGAAGGATGCTGAAATGTTAGATCCACCTCTGCCTTAGGGCCCTTGATCGGAATTGATGGGATGGTCCCTTGCTTGCTTCTCGAGAGCAAATTAGTTTATTGTCCTCGACGTGGTCATACGCAGTTTGTAAATGATTATTTGACAAGTTTGTTACAATATTTTAATACCTATTCACACCATAATTCGAGCATGAAGTGATGATGCAACATCTGGGGAACTTTATTTATACCATGAATCCGATGTTTTTCCTCTTTTTTCGATACAAGCTACTGGTACATGAACAGGAGCAAATAGACACAAAAACATATTTGTTAACACAGCATTAATACCGAGATGAAAAAAAATTAAATCCCGAACAATTCAATGAATTTTTGTGTCTAATTTCTCTTAATCATTTGATATCTCCAACAATTATCTAAACGAGATGACAATATGATCTGCCATCTGTGTCTTACTCTTTTTATGTAATGTTTTTATTAGCCAAATTTTTTACGATTTTATTTTTAGTATAACAACTATTATTATCAAGGAAAACATTCATCCTTTACTTTTTAAACCATATATCAATCAGTGAATTACCCATGTTAATAACCATATTTCATTTTTAAAAGATATGGATACGTATCAACCATTCAACGTAGCCGAAAATTATTGTTCTTTTTCATGTTGCATTGTGTAGTCGTTTGTAAACAAAATAAAAGACGAATGATAAATCTTAGATTTCCAAGATTTATTATAAATCTTTAATAAAAATTAAAGACTTAGGTGTCTTATGATTTGTATTTTTTATAAAAAACGTATTATTATCATTATTTTTTATCATATTTTCTAAGGAACACCCTTTTATATAGTGCTGAAGAAATTCTTTCCTATTGACGTTTATTTTAAAAGTATTGTAATAAAATTCCACAAAATACTCGTAGTAATTGTAAGTTGGAGATCAATAAGTTCAACCTTCTGTATCCCTCGTATATTTTAATTTCGCGTAAGAATTCAAAACGAGGTACTGGAATATCACGAAAACATTATTTGACCATTTCCTATTTCAAACTTGCTACCACTCTCGGTAGAGCGATACATTTCTGAAGGTCGAGGCAAAAAAGAAGAGGTGAAGTAAGACTAGGAAAAGATACATGAAGGTGGTAGGAGATAAGAAACTAAATAATACAGATTAAAATAATAAAAATATGAGATAAATACAAGAATGAATCAAGCTTTTTCGAAATAAATTCTCTCCAAATTCTATAATCGAAGTTCGCAGAACCTGAACTACTCCTGATCTCAGCTCCTCCATATGCAAGAATTTCCATTATACCATAAGATGATAATTTCTCGCAATTGGCGAGTACTGACATTGGTGAGTTGTCCTTGACCACGAGAAATGAAAGACTCAGCTTAACACTTCGTTAGCGAGTTCACGAGACTCCGTTCCTCAAATTGAATGTCGTGCTGCAATTTATGCTTCAGTTTACTTCGTTAGAATAATTCGAGGAATATGAGGTATGCTACACGAGTGGTGTTTATTTTTCACTATTACGCAATAAAGAACAGAATCGTTCTGTATTCGTGACTTATTTATTTTTATTCGCCACGGTATGAAAACAGCTGAAAGATACAAGTCGCATAACGTAGTAGGAACGCTGGGTACACTAATTTGTAGGTTGGTAACTTCTTTTTTGCGTAAAATTACAAACATATTGACATTCTAATAGTAGTATAACTCACAGCTAACTTTTTATCTTATCTAGGAACTTTTGCTGAAATTTTTTAATCCGTCTCTGCCTTGATCGGAATTGATGGGATGGGGTCTTGCTTGCTTCCGGAGAGTAAATTAGTTTATTGTCCTCCGCGTGGTCATACGCAGTTTGTACTGTTTTTTTGACAATAAATTTATTTATTATTATTAAGAATATTACTTTGTAAACGTATACAACGATGGGGTAAGCACTCCAGTGCTCTATCTTACTTATTGTTAGTGCTTAAAACTTAGTATCTTAATCTTACTTCATTACTTATAGAATTGACCCTAAATAAAGAAAGATTTTAAAATGATATTTTTGATACCGTACAATTATAGTATTCGAAGTTATTTAATATCTTCGGAAGAAGTAACTTCAAAATACATCTAAACTATTCTAAATTTAATCGTGAATCCTCTTACATTTCGGAAGAAATACTTGAGGACAACGCCTGAAAACAGAGTAAAATATGGCTTTTTGTTTAAAGGTTTTGGAATAGAGAAAATAACGCACAGTACGTCTCATGCAACTACTTCGTAACTGATGCCTAGTTGTGCTTTAAGAGACACAGAAAAATTACATGTTGGTAACACGAACTACACTTCAAATATTTTTAAATTCTGCAAAGAACAAAGGACATTGACAAATATCGAGATTTTTATTGAAACAATACATTTAATACTGAACTTTCAGAACATCAGTATAATCATGACGAGATTTATTTTTAACAATTGAAGAAAAGGCATCGCTTCCTCAGGAATACTCATAATTTCCACATCTTATTTACCCTTTTTGAAAATCGCTTTTCCCATCGTAAATCACAAGTAGAATTCTCGATTGAATCAATATACAACCATCAATCGCAATTTTCTTAACTGAGATCGTCAGTTTAAATAATACTATCGTCTTCATCTCTTTACGGTATCTGTACTTTTCGATAGAGTTATTAAAGCTCAGTTAAAAATCACTCCACGAAGATGGCATTTTAAGAATTAATACCTATGACACGTTCATTAATTTTGAATTTTCCATTATTCTTCACGGAAAAATGTATTTTCTCAATTGTCTTTCAACTTCCACGCCACCTTAATAGGAGAATATATATTAATAGAGTAAAATTGGCGAAAATAAAGTATCCAGCGTTAAAGAATTCAAATACCTAGGAAAGTGGAGAACTGAAAATTGCAATGAGGAGAAATTCATAGAACACCAAAATTCAGAATGTGGAAACCGCTTTTCAATTAACAAAAAAAAGACCTAAAAATCCGTTATCAAACCAGAAACACTTCATGCGTCAGAAACTGTTACTCTTTAACATACAAATTAAAATTAAAGCAAGAAATTAAAGAGCGTAAAATCATGTGGAAAATCTTAGGCCCAAGAATCAGAAATGGAATACATCACTAAAAAAGAAACGAAGAAATCCAGAAACAAATCTCCAAATTTACAGACACAATGCGCAATTACGAAGAATTCAATTCATTGGGGCACTTTAAAAAAATGATCCCAACTGACTGATATTTACGTTCTTAACAAACAAAATTACTAACCCGGATAGGCAGAAAACTATAGAAGAGGATATTCTCGAATTCTGATCTCTAAGTCTTCAGGATAGTGATGCCTTAAGAAAAATCACAAAAACAAGGAGTTTCGTGGAAAGAAGGAAAGCCAAAAACATTCATGATCGGAAAACGGAAAAAGACCCATTCGTTGCGTATGAGGGATTAATTGGCAAAAATGAAGGCAAACAACTGTTGATTCCGCGCGTACCTGAGCGACCCATTCGCGAAGAAGAACAACTTAAATAAATGATTCAAGACTTCCGACCATTTACGGATGAACAATATATATTTTATCATTAAAAGCTCACAAAGTTTCGACTGTGTAGTAGAACAGCGTACTTAGTTCATCAATTTTTAATTTTTTTACGATAAACCTTTCACCAATTACACTTTCCAAAATATTTTTTTCTAGTGATTATTAAATAACACCCACCCTTTCTGATTCTAAACTCATAGGTAACTATCTCTCTTCTTCCAAGATCCCTTTGTAGCTAAGCAGCATCTCTTCGAAAGAAATATTGATGTTAAAGTATCTTAACAGCTTTTATCTAGTTCATAGCACCGTTTGTAGATCAAAAGTGAAACTGAAAAAGTCGATTGAAAATCAGAATCTGAAAGGCACTTGGAGTTAATGGGTAGCCTAAACGAACCTATTGCAATTTAATCTTTGAAGTTCAAAGATGAATTTTCCCGGAAATGACTCTTGCTAGATGGTCCTCCATCTCAAAATCCCTCAGCTCCGCTATTTTAATCAATACATGGAACACTAAGGAATTTTTTGAAAATGAATATTTATTTTTTATTTATTGATTTTCTCTCATACTTTTCCTGCTCCAAACATTGTCAAAACATGTTTTTTGTGCAAATTTTCTTTCGAAAATATATTCATATTATTGTTTGCCGAATCTATTTGCTCTGCCGTACATGCAAAATTTACCTATTAGCTTTTCAAGATTCTGGTGTCCTGGATATCTTCGTTTTGTATGCGTCTAGAAATTCTCCTCTTTCTGTTCCAGTTATTGGGCATTCTCATAAAATATGATCTGTATTTCCTTTTCCCAACTTATACGTACATTGCAACAGTAACGTGTTGTCGTGCATCTTCCATACGTGCATACTATGATCGAATTTTTTATTTTGAATAAGAACATAAACCTCCATGTCATGAAAATAATTGCTTTTATCTATTTGATGATGTGACCATTTCTTGTTTTCAGAAGCAAACTTTGGTGTGAAGTTAAATAATTGTTTTCCTCTGCTTCCTTTTTTTCCATCTGATTTGCCATCTCATCAGCATCCAGTTTGGGTTTTTCTTTACTGTCTTGTCACACCCACAATTGGTACTCGTTTAATAGCATTTCATGAAATTGTGATCTCGACTTCCATAAATCGTCTTTCTTTATTCCATGAAACGTTTTGTTATTCCGCGAAACTATGAAGTACTGTACGTGCAAGTTATATCGAACAATCGATCGAGAGCGATTCGAGTTGTCTCTGAAATAAATGTAGTTCAAGCGCAGAGATAGTGAAGTGCGTATCGGTCAGAACTTTAAGCTCAAATCTCGTCGGGTTGTACCGTAAACGCTTCATAACATGATATGTACGAATGTGATCTTATTTACAACCATAGTTTCTGTGTTCTTGAAATGTGCACGTCATACTGTCAGAAGGTGAGTTTTGAACAAGTATCAAATAAAAAATAAAAATTTGCTCAGTGTATTTAACATTTCAATGGATGTGAATTACAAGGACATTTAAACTTGCAATTAAATGAGGACATTTAAACAAAATTAAAATTTGTCAACTATTCAGTTCAATTTGCCATCATAGAGGTGACACAAGCTAAACAAGTAGAAGAGGGGGAGAAGACCAAGTTGCTGCAGAACACACGACACAATTGTCTTCAGTCTAAGGAAGGGGCCGGCAACCTTTTTTTGGCCGCGGGTCAAAATCAACCAAAATGTGAGTATTAAAGAGATGTTTGGGTCAGAGATATTTTCGACATGGATCTTATATACATAAACACTTATGTATATAAGATCCATGGTAATCGAATTAAAATGTTGTTCTTAATATCTATTTTCATTTTTTTTATTCTCAAAATGTTTGTTTCATGTTTGTTTTATAATTTATTTTTATATATTATACTTTATTTTCGGAACTAAAGTGGGTCACTTGAAATTATCAAATGGGTCACTCGGTGACCCTCTGGTCATAGGTTGCCGACCCCTGGTCTAAGGTACGTGTTGTTGGTATATGATAGATCTTTTGAAGTAGATGAGACTTGCGAAAAATATTTCATAGAATGTTTTCTCTAGTTCCTTGCAGAAATGTATACGAGATAATAAATCAAAAAGCTTCTTCTAATGAGAAACTCGGTATTTAGTCCGACAATGTTATTTTCACTTAATTAAGAGTCGCCAAGCGCAGTATGTCGGCATCTTTCATGACCTTTAAGGAGAAGAAGAATAGAAGGTAAACCATAACTCTCGATCAAAAGAAGGCAAGGTTTCTTTGAGTAAACATCAGTTTACGTGACACGACCGTAAAAAGATGACATTACCAACATGTGGTTCCAAATAATGTCCCTTGCTTGCTTCCGTAGAGTAAATTAGTTTATTGTCCTCCAACAGGTCATACGAAGTTTGTAACTGCTTTTTTTGACAATAAAATTTATATTTATTTCACTATTGAGGCGTTTTTTTTTTGAGCAGATGCGGGAATATGGAGTTATAATAAAAAATTAGGTGAATTATATAGTAACGAGAATAGTCGGAACACGACATGATGAACACGCTGATTCGTGGATGCTACACGCTTTCGCTAACTTAGCGCGAAATACAAAATATTCGAAAAAATGTGTTAGTGCACTAGTTAGAAAAGTAGTTCTCCAGTACATAGTAGAATGACAGAAGTGAAGAAAGTGATTGTGAACTTTAAGAAACGTGACGAAAACTCAGCATGACGAGAAAACAACTTGACGAAAACTGATAATATGGTATGTACATTAATGCGAATTTGTGGTCATTATAAATGATTAGGGTCATTTTCCTAGATTAAATTAGTATATTGTGCACCACGTTCAATGTATATCGTATTTTCACTATTTCTTGTATTATATTCTTCCTGTTTATTACGTTAAGATGTATTTCAAGAATGTTACAGTATGAAATTTTACAAACTTTATAAAAAACTTAGTATTAACGGAAGAGAAATAAGTTAATGGGAGTTACGAATTTATTTTTGTTATACGATACAAATTTTAAAAGTTTAAAATGATATTTAGTAAATTTGGTTTTAATTATCTGATCAACGAACCTTCTTGGAAAAATTAAGATTGTTTTTCAAATATTCATGGTACTTAAGACATAATATCTACACTATTTCAGACAAGAATATTTCTCGGTGAGTAGCATCAAAGACAATTTTCTCAAGTGTAACTTCTAAAAATATAATCATCTTACGTTGAAAGATTTGATCAAAGAATTGAGAACATAAAAATTAGTTCATCGGAAAATTTAACATATGTCGGGACAAGATTGTGAAAAATGACATCAAACTCAGTTACCGACAAAAAATTGCAATAGAAGACTCTTATACTACTGTTGTAGTGCTTTTTTCTCTTAAAATAATTTTAGCCAAAATTAACATGGATACGGCGGTGAAACGAAGGCATGAGCTATTAGTTTCTGCATTCGATGATCACTACATGGAGTTTCATAAGTGATTTTTGCTAAGTGGGTGGCCAATTTTCTCTGTTTTCCCTCGCCCCCCCCCTCCCACCACCACCCAGGTCTGGAAATTTCAGAAAAATATACACGCGCATAAAGAATACATGTGATTTTAATAATTGTAAGTAGGCAGTAATAGCTTCTTGTTTATAAAGTGATATTTAATATGCCAGTAATGAATTTATTTTTTCTATAGCTCTTGACACCGTGCTTTTTTTACTCCAAATTTAATGAACTGAAACAATTATACATTGTTTTCTGTTGTTGTTTAGATACAC
Organism: Laupala kohalensis; assembly: GCA_002313205.1. Taxonomy (NCBI): domain Eukaryota; kingdom Metazoa; phylum Arthropoda; class Insecta; order Orthoptera; family Trigonidiidae; genus Laupala; species Laupala kohalensis. The sequence goes on from NNCF01129064.1 coordinate 43,722, forward strand.
ATTTAAGTTTGTTTTATTCGTTGACGCTGCTAGTATTGATATAGATGATGCGTTTTTTTTTCAAGACCCAGGACGGCAAAAATGTTGAATATGGTCCTCATTCCTAGTCATTTTGTTCCCGGTTTAATGTGTTTAGGACGTCGGCTGCTCAGTTCTCCAATTATTTTAGAATGTCTATTAAAGTAATATGAGCGCGTCAGGTGTTAGTCAAGTACATAACCGTTTTATGAAATTTTCAATAATTTTATTTATTCCGTTTATATTAACAATAGCCATTGTAACAGTAACTCGTGAAGTTAAGAACTCAAATAATTAATTATTCCGTTTATATTGAAACCTTGAATTTGTAAAATGGTCTCTAATTTGACTAGATTTCTCTATTTTTGCGACCGTTGTTGTTGAATAACTTTCTTAATTGTCCCGAAAGGTTGGGCAAATTTCGTTCCACTTTTTTTCTGTATTAAATTTGTGATATGGGTGATAGTATTTATACGAATATAAATAATAATATTTATTGTCAAAAAAACAGTACAAACTGCGTATGACCACGTGGAGGGAAAAAAAACTAATTTACTCTCCGGAAGCAAGCAAGGGACCATCCCATCAATTCCGATCAAGGGCCCTAAGGCAGAGGCGGATTCAAAAAATTCAGCAAAAGTTCCTAGATAAGATAAAAAGTTAGCTGCGAGTTATAATACATATATAATGTCAATATGTTTGTAATTTAACGCAAATATGTTTGTAAATTTACATGTACAAGTTATTATCGAACTATAGATTATTCTGAGTACAGTGTTTAAAAATCATAAGAATTGAAATAACACTAAATTCACGATTTATTGTTACAGTAAACACGCCCCTAGACAACCTAGAGAACCTGTATGATAAATCCGCCTCTACCAGAAGGAAAAACGGAGAAAAACCCGGGCCAGGATGGGGCTACAGAATTTATGTACACAACCGTGCCAATGTTGAGTACACATAAAACTAAATTAATATGAGCCATAAGACAACACAATCATGCAAGAAAATAGTTTTTGAAATTGTTATAAGTTATTTAAAAAGTACTACAGCAATGGCGTGATAAAGTACAAGACGAATTTAACTTTTATTAAAATCAATAAATTCTTTTACATTGTAGAAGCACTGGTGCAGGAGGTAGTTTTTAACCGCTGATTTGAACAGATTCAATTTCATAATGTCTTTTATATTCTTGGGCAGGGAATTATATAGAACGATTCCCGAATGATGCGGTCCTTTTTGGCAAAGAGTGGTTGACACTCTAGGGCGATGAATATTACTACTATTGCGTGTATAGTGTTCGTGAACGAGGCTGTTTTGTATAAAGAAAGGGTGGCACTTCAGTAATTTGATAATTTTTTTTCATTATATTTTTTTCTTATTCATAATATTGAACGGTCGCTCATAATACATTAAATCATAATTTGTATAAAACAGAAGGGCTTCAAATGATTGAACGCGGCTTCCTCCCAATCGACTCAACGCATTTCGATGCGGTTCACACGGAAATACTTCAAAATTAGTTTTACTCACATCTCACACTATTAAACATTTCAAATATATGAGAGCGAAACTTCAGGTACTTGACTAGTAATGTACTTCCTTGTAAATGTATCAAGATGTGTCAATAAATAGCAAGGTCGTCGTTTATAAGAGGTTGCTCCAGAGGCGTTAAGTACGAAAAACGTATTACAGTGAGTCACTCGCCGTGTTCAATGTCAACGAAAGGCAGATGTAGCCATTCATCTTTTTCTCAGCAACATAAATGCATGCTCTATACTCTATTTCCAAAATTAACAGTATATACAAAAATTAACTGAGGGATGTTTTTCTGTAATGTACATACAACACACACACATTAAGTAAAATTACTCTGGTGAATGTCTACAATTATAATGAAGTAACAAAGGATAAGGCGTTATTTTACGAGCTGAATGTCACACCTAGTGTGTTCATTTTCCTACAAAAGACTGTTTGCTGAATATTCGAGATAGTTTATTTCTTCGACTTATAGAGTACCTCTATTTTTTTTTGGGGGGGGGGGGCTTTAGGACTTGGCGATGTCAGCCCGTATATTTGTTACATATAGTTTTCTACATCAACAGATTGAATAAATTTCATTATGTTTCTTGGGAAATCGTTTGTATCGACACGGTACGCGAAAATTGTACACGCATGTATTTTTGTATTTTCGTATCTGGTCAATACTCTCCCTTCCATTAATATGTTGTTTTTGGTAATACTTTCTCTTCGGTATAGACTCTTGTCTTCTGTAAATACCATGTCTTTTTGTAAATATATTTTTCATGTACAATTTTCGTGTCCTGACCGTTGGTTCCCCGTGTTTCCCAACGGTGCACAATGAATTAATAAGTTGCCCCCATTTAAGATTGAAAAATTATTATAGTATGCCAAAGTTTTATATAATGATAAAAATAATTATTTTCTATCCATATCTAACCAAATAACTATTGCGGTAGCAGGAAATAAGAATTTTAATCTTCCTGTTAAAAATGTAAACGCAATTCAACAATTCATTGAGAGTAATATTCAGGGCACGTAATGCCCTGTTACGTGCTACGGCATCGAAAATATGCCTACGGCATCGAAATGGCAAAGGGATCTCGCCACTTATAAAACTTAAATATTGCAAATAAAATGCCTTATTGAATTGAACATTTTCGTATATCATTTTCATTTTTATTTATTGTCAAGTACACTAATTCATCATGCCCCTGTACCTCAACACAGTCATTACCAAACTATTAATTAATGTTGACGATTGAATGCAATCAAAAACCCCATCAAAATCATTCATAATCGCCAGCACGTATTGCATTTCCCTATTTTCCACATATTCTAAAAACTTGTTGACTGCATCCTCCATCCCTCTCCCAGGCATGAATCCGTATTGCATCTTACTGTACTTTTTCTTTTTCAATTTCAATCATAATTCTCTCCACAATATATTTGTTCAATATTTTTCCTAATACTGGTAATAGATAGATGGGACAATGGGACTTTAAAATAGTTTTATCCCTCTTTTTATCTTTTAAAAATAATCTTATTTCTTTCTATACGAAATTCTATTATCAAATGGTAAATTTCGATTTTGCTTTGCACTTTCCAATCTGTTACTGTTACTTCTTTTACTATATTCTGTAAAGTTAAATCTATAATAGATTTACTGTTTGTTTTTAATGTTACTGATCCATAGATTTTACATATTTCCAAAGTGAATTTAAATATGAGCTCTTCTAGCTCTGTTCCACGATCATTGTTTATCGTATCCCCCCACATTGTTGATGGTGCATTCCAATCTCCGTCAGTATTATATCATAATTCCTATATTGTTTTAGTACATGTTCTATCATCCTGAATAGTCTCTTTCCTTTTTTAAAATAGAATTTTTCCTTTTCTTTCCTCCTTTCTTTCATACTGCATATACACATTTATTTAAAAAAATGTTTTCTTTCCTTCGTGATTAATACAACTTGTAAAAATTTGGTAAAAAACTCAT
>NNCF01129064.1:51088-72540 GCA_002313205.1 Laupala kohalensis
TGCTGTTTCTGAATTTCTAGATCTTGCAACTCTTTCACGTATCGTTGCTAATCTTTTATATCTTTCTTCATTACTTTCAATAGCTTTACGTTTTTTTGGAGGCATTGTTAAGCAATGATGTTCAATTGTTTTTGTTTATAATTCTAAATTACCAAGTGTCGGTTAAGTAAGAAAATTCTTTTGTTGTGTTTCTATGACAGCAAAAAAGTAAACAAATTACATACATACATACAAACACTCTCCTTTATATATATATATCTTTATTCTTAATTGTTCTTGGAATTAAACATATGTTTTTTAATTTGTGCCACATATTGAATCAATTTTTGACTACCTGATATTTCGCGGCACCCTAATTTTGAATTACCCTAATAACCATAATCTATTGACCTTATTATCACATTTAATACTCTCTTGAACTCCGGACAATTTTGGTCTCTTACTGAAAGATTTCCATCTTTACCCTTACGTACACAGTTAAAACATTTCGTTCCTCACATTGCACACGTTGTAACGATGGCCATCACTTCTACAATGACCACATATGTCAACGTCATTTGTACAATATTACAAAACTTGGAGAAACGATGGCAGCGGAAGCATTTAAGAGGTTCTATGAATTCTTCCACTGTGTACGAAGGAAGGTTGCTGTGTATTCTTCCTCGGCGAATTACTTTTTAAAATTCCTTTCCGTCTAATACCAAAATCCAATTTTTCTGCCATCCCTCTTTTCATGCCGTCCCTCTTTTACCGTATTTTTCTAACCTGCGCACTCTAGCCAGTTATTGCTGTTTCCTCTTTCCCGCCATCAAATTGTTCTACGTCACTGCGTACTACTTCCTCTTCCGTTACGTCTGTTTCAACCCTATGTATTATAATATTTGGTCTGCTTCTTCTGAAGGATCCCAATTTAAGTATAATACTTGTTTCTACAAAATTTGATAGTTTCGCAACATACTACAATTCGTCAAGTAGTGTCAATACAACGCGTTTGTTCTGGTTTCTTTTGCATTTTTAACATTTAGCCGTACCATATGTACGTTCTTTCGCATTTTTAGCATATCCCGTACTTTCTCCCTAACATTGAACTATTCTTCATTATTATTTTTTCAAATTTGACCATCTTCCCACCTGTTTGCCATTGCCTCCCCTTGTCTTCTCACTATTTCAGCGTACGAACCGTCCTTACCGACGGCAATTACTTTCTGGAGCGTTTTCTTTAGTTTCTCCTCTCACCAATCACCATTCTCTAATCTACAATGTGTTATATAGTCTTGCCTGTCCTTCCGATTCCCTATTTCTTTGACGCAGTCAATATCATGCTTTCTAGATTTATTCATTCCTCTCTTCTAGTTATGTGCTTTGTTTCTCATTTATTTCGGTCAACTCCCCCAAAACAACCTTTTATACAGTCTTCTCCAATCGATCTTCAATACCCCTACTATTGTATGCAACATTTGTGAACTGCCTGCATTCTCTCTTTTATTCTTTGTCAGCATATTCTATCTATCGTCTGTTGTATGAATCAATCTCTCCTCCACCTCTTTCAATACTTCCTGAGAAATAACGTCTATTTAACTTACCAGTATTTACTTTTAAATCTGCTATGCTTCCCTTTAATCCCAATTTTTCTTCCAACTCTACTTTTCGCTCTCTGTTACCACCATTTTCCACATGTTGTCTATTCCATCCGTAACTTGCATTTCTACACTTCTGGTTAGTCACTTGAACTTTTCCACGTTGAATATCTGTCATCTTATCGTATTTCCTCTTTAATTTATTTAAACCAATCTTATTCCTATCTTCATAATCTACCTCGTCCTCAGTTTCTTTTGTACGCTTCCTTGTCCGTTTCGATATGTTGCGTATATAATTTATAGATCCATTTTACCTTGACCTGATACGAATATTTGATGAATTAACTGTTGTTACCCTGCTTTCCGCAATGGTACACTATCTGTAGCCATACCGTCCGTCATCAATGTCCTTTCTGATATAGTATATTAATTCCCTGCGTACCCTGTACTCTCTAGCGACAGCGGTGGTCTAGTTGTGGTCCCTGCCCGATCGAACTAGGTGAGGTTTCAGCTGGGGTTTCCCTCTCCAGACAAATGTCTATTCGGTACCATAAATTCCCTGACAACCCGACACTGGTTATGTGGAAGAACACACCTCATGACCTGAACCACGCCAAAAAGGCATTGAATAAATAACAATAATAAATATCCTCTATCCAAAACATCAGAATATTTGTTCTAGTTCGGTATAGAACCCTCCTCATGAGATATTATCAATTCCTATCGGAATCGTATCCTCTGCATAATATGTAACGTCACGTCAGTAAATTGTTTTATGTTGGACTTGACTTTCCTTACAATACTGCTTATATTATCATGACACCAGAATATCCTATGTTATATGTTCTTAATTAAGGACGTAGACCTCCAATTTCATACTCAGCTCAATATATTTTATACGTATTTACCACATGTACCAACCCTTTGTCTCAATGTATTAATGTTTATAAACACTAGCATCAGCAATAGTTCTTTCCACCCCAAAGAAGAAACGCTAGTACCTACCGAGTTATACAGAAGCCTTTGAATATATTAGTTCTCTGACACCATCAACAAATGCATGGGGTCGTTCTTGGAATTCAATTTACATCCATTGATTTTATTAAAAAATGTCACTGCACTAATAATCTGCTCTGCTGAAGCAGCACACGTTTCTAGCATTCACTGGGTTACCTTCTTAACCATTTGATGGTTTCATTGTGTTCAAAGGGACCCGCTCTATGTCGTCCATACTTAACATATCACTGACTAGACATGGCGACCGACAATCTCCTTATGAAGTAACATCCGGGATACGTTGCGCAAGTCTTCTGTAACACAATCCGTATTTGACTATTAATTATACGTCTTTTTTAGGCGTAAATACGGGAGCCCGTTTTCATCGAATATAGCTCTCGCATCGTCATGTCTCGAATATTCAGCGAAGAGTCTTATGTAGAAAAAAGAACATTTTTGACATGCCATTGAGCATGTTTTAGAGCACGTCAAAGATTTTGCCAAATACAGCGAATGCGCTACACAAATACCGCAACGGCAAGTGAAGTGCCAGCATAAGACTTTGCGCTGTTCTCAACGAATGAGAAACAAATCCCTTGATGCGGAGGAATTTTTCTTCGAAAATGTCCATGAAACGTTGATATAGATTACATCTGAAGTTTCTTTCATGAATAGTGCATTGTAGTTTCGTAAATGGTGAGAATTACTTGTCCACAATTCATAAAGAGACACTGATAAAACGAGAATGCTGAAGTTAGTGTTTCTTACAACTTCTCCATTATGGGCTCTAATGACCTCGATGTTGACGAGCCCTAAAGCCCCCCTCCCCCCCAAAAAAATACAACTTCTCCAGTGGTGTCATGGCGAATTTAGCAGTGCCAGAGCGCTTAATTTCCCAAATTCCCAACAATAGTGGGTCCTGCATCCCTCCCTCGGAAATTTTTTAAAAATTGCTTTTCCAATTTGTGCATTTAAACCCTTTCTGGAGTCGATTTTCGGCATTAGAATTTCACCATCTCTGTAGCCTGAAAAAGATACATTTATATTTAGGTCTGTGTTTCTTCTAACCTAATAATTTTTTGAATTGTGACTATTCATGACAAGTTGTGTTTGATATGGCTCTCTTGATTCTCGAAATAAAATTATACCCAGTGTCTTAAGTTTATGTAATTGTAATGTTTACGTAAATGATTCCAAATCATTAAAACTGACTCATTTTTGTGCATGTAATTGTGAGAAAACGTAGCGTACAATTTTCATTATTTTGCAGAGCACTCCCTAAAATCGAATTGTTTTCAAATAAAAATAAATCTCACTCCTCTCTTGTGTGGCCCATGTCTCTTGATGTATTCAACTTGAAATTTGATACTCAAACTTTTTTTCTTTTAACACCGCATAAAATAGACTCTTATGTAGGTATCCAATTTTGTCTAATTCTGTGCTAATTATTAGAGGCAACCTAAACTGTTAGTACTCAGAATCTCACACTTTTTAAGAAATTGTGAATACAGAAATAAATTTCAAGGTTGTTCATTTCTTGTAGAGCGCTGGTACAATTACATCTGAAGGTTCCTTGACAAGATTGAATACTTTTCTCAGACAACCAGATATCAAGTAATCTTATGTAAATATATAAAAGAAAAAAAACATATTCCAAAAAACCATTACCGGAACGGTGTTGACAATAAATTTATTTATTTTTTTATTTAAGCTATCAAACAAGAGAACAATAAGCTAGAAAACATTTTGAGCAACCAAAACGAAACGGAATGATGAATAATTCTGTCTTTTAACCCTAATCCTGAAGTAATTCGCGTATTTTTATCAAATTTTCAACATTATCGTTTCCTCAATTTTTTGCCTTTTTTTGATATTTTTTTGTTAGCAATGTTTTATATCGTGTTAAACATTTTACAATAGGTGAGTCCCTAACGACGTATCTGACAGTTTCTTTTCTTTTTAACTTTACATAAATTAAATTATTCTACTTTCCTTGTTTTCAAACATCACACACTATAACTGAAGTTAACTATAACAGTCCTGCCACTACCGTTCTCGCTCTGTCATTTCTCCGAGACTGCTTCAGACAATTTGTCAAGACTCACAAATGTCCATTAAATGGTGTAAATTTATGAAGTGGACAAATTCAAACATACAAACACGTGAGAAAATTATCTATTCATCTTGGATTCCCAATTTCGTGTCGATTTTCGGAAATTACGCGTTACTAGTAAATTACGGAAAAATGAGGCAACATTTTTTAAATTTCTTTAATTTTCGAACGGAAAGAAGTTCTTGTTTGAATATACTATTAAATATGAAAAACTAGAAAAATAACTATTCACTTTTCCATGTTCATTTGAAAGAATGATTGAATTGTTCGGTTCAAATCACATCGTGAGTTTTCCAAATACATGTTATTTACTTCACGACAATAAATGTGTATTATTTAATAAAGAACAGATATTACACGCATTGTAGCATGGAATGTGCTGACATAACTTAATATCGGTCACCTTTTACATCAGGTAGTTCCTATTGAATAAATATCGAGGAACAAATGCAATAGACAGAGCGGTTGAATTTGCTTTTTTTCCTGGTTCTATTATTGCATAATTTAAGTGGCGCGAAGTTCTCAGAATAGAGCTTGGAGCCTACACGAGAATAACTATACATTATGACAGGATAAATTTGCGTTTCGTTCTAAATGAGCTCTTTGTATTCCATCATTTCATTGATACAATTCTCGTAATATCTTGTATCATTAAGCTCACGTCTTTCGTGACATACGGTTCGACGGAATCTAAAGAAATCATCGTCTTTAGACGAGAATACCCTGGCATTAAAGACTAATGGAGGAATTCAAATGATGGCGAACGTCGGGAGGTGGCATGTTCTGAGAAAACACAGTAAGCGCTTTGCCGCAGGGTGATTCAGTGAAGTGGAGGAGGCTGGCCACTCACCCACCCACGTGAGTAATGTACATATACACGTTACATAAGTGTGTAGAGCGAGCAGAACCTAACCGCAAGGCCATGGACGGATGTATGAGATGTGGGGAATAGTTTGGTTTATAGTTATGAAAATGACAATGAAACCATAATTGCGAAGAATAATTATAGTATAATTGTGAAGAATATCCATCAATAATCTACGAATTCATTTATATTAATATCAAGAACGAGATATATGAATATACTTATTTGTAATACTAGTGACAAAACATGTCTCAGTAGACAGAACTACCAACGTTTCGCCAACCCTCCTGAGTCAGAGTCGAACAGAACTAAGTTGTTGTCGAACTCTGAGTGAAGTTACGGATGTTAATTGGTAACCTTGGTATTTCTGTCTCCTGGGTCGCAGTTTGTCCAGGACGAACAAATAATTATGGACAGGCTTCGTTTACAAAATATACATGATAATAATAATATACATTTTTTGAAATAATGAAGCTTCAGTTATTTTATTTTTTTTAAATATGTAAATCTTGTCATAATTTCTGAGTAACTATATCATTTAGTAACTATACTACCATATTTGATAGGAAAGCGTTTTATTCATAAAGTTCAGTAATTAATCTCTTCCAACATTTATTTTTCGAATGTTTTATAACTTTTATTTCCGAAAACCCTTTGAAAAAAAATTTCGCATTGCATAATGTTTGCTGCTTTAGAGCAACATTCAAAATTAGCCATTCTAAATTAGTTTATTGTCCTCCACGTGATCATACACAGTTTGTAACTGCTTTTTTGACAATAAAGTTTATTAAAGCAATTTCATAGACCCAAGAAAATTTTGATGTTAACAATCCTAGATGTCGTCGGAAGATTTAAGATTTATTCCTTGGGGGTATTTTGTCACAATTTGTACTTCGTATATCGATAGGTTTCATTTACGTTTAGGACCTGCAGCGCCATTAAACGGTTAAACGCAGTGAATGAAAATTTCAATTTCTTCTATCGTATAATGTAGGTGAAGTGTTGTTTTATGTATTGAATTTTTTCCAAAGAAATTTTTAATATTTTAAATTACGACTGTTTTATTGTTATTCAGTTTTTTCCTCGGAATAATGTAATAAATAGTGACAATGTGAAGATTTCGGAGTCCCACTAATATGAGGGTAGCTCTACCAATCAGTGGTACCCTCATATACTACCCACTGTACCGTAAAAGAAGTATATATAAAAGCGAAGTACCATTCATGTATTGACTGACTGATTAATTGATTGATTGACTGATTAATTGATTGATGGACTGACTAACTGAGTAATCACGAAATCTCAGAAACTACAAAGCCTACTAACTTTAAATTGGACAGGTTGGTTCTTTTTAGGATGAAGACATCCGCTACGAAAGGATTATACAGAAATCCACCCCTAAGGTGGTGAAATGGGGGTTGGAGTGATTTTTGTATGTGTTCCATCATAATTCTGGAGTGCATGGAGAAATTTCAACCAAATTTGATGAATAGATGACTATCTGACAACAAGCGCTGTGGGGGTAAGATATTCCTGGTATCCCTAGGGAGGATGTTGGGAGAGGGTGGTGTGTAAAAATAATGGAAAAATCCTATACTCGATTCTAAACCATAGTTTTCGGTGTCGTTGGCACAGATAAGCACGTCCCCGATACTTTCTAAGTTCACAATAAGTTAACATTTGGATGGGGTATGGGTGGAAGTGGGAGACAGACAAATATAATTAAAAATGACCGATATTGGTGTTGAATACGCAGCAGAGCTAAGACGCACTCTCGATGACGCTTAAATACACGGTCAACCACTATAAGGGAATATACACACATTGGGAAGAGGATGAAAAGAAAAATAAACGAAAATGACTCGTATTAGTATTGAGATCATAGTTTTCGAGGCCGCTGAAATTAGTAGTGACATTCCTGAAGATGCCTCAGTCTACAATCAGCATGTATAAACTCCAGCAACCCTATAAAAGGGGAAGTCATGAAAAAATTATCAAACATGACGGATATTAGTGACGAGTCCATAATTTTCGTCGTCACTGAGTTGACAGTGAATTTGCGATATCGTGTCTGTCTGCATTCATCCCTGATGAAACAAACGCACCACTAGCACCCAGGACATTACGTACCCTTCAGTCTACATGAGATACATGTCACCCCTAGAGGTGGGGTTTGGGAAAGGGCGTGACACTAAAAATTATCGAAAATGTCCGCTAAGAATGAATTTTATAAACATTCGCCCCCAAGGGGGTGAAAAAGGAAATTGGTGTTTTCTCAAAACTTTTTCTTCAATACATCAGTGAAAATTAGAATTGAAGATACACACCAACACTATCAAACCACCAACATTAACTAATAACGATGGATATAAGTGGGAATGTGAGAAAGAACATATTACAAAATTCACGTGAGCAAAACCGCGGGGGCTCAGCTAGTGTAATGTACAACGGTTATCCAGTATTTCATTTGTGTAAAGTAAAAATTAAGTGTTTACTGCTTTAGGTAATAATAAGGTAAATTAAGAAGGTAAACGGAATTTGCTAAGTAATAAATGTGTACTTGATCGCAATTCATTGAGTTGTGAATAATCTGGGGTATGTTTAACGAAAGTACAAGTAATCTTCGTAACATTCGTGACGAACAGTACTTGTAATGACAAGTAGTTACAATCAGTTCACAAATATTTAGCTAACTTCTCAGTAACAAGTGGTTGTCAGTAACAAGTGGAGTACCTTCTTACTGTTGTTACTTGTTACTACTTGTCACACTTGTCAGTATTTGCCATCTGCAAGGGCTCTAATGACCTTGTTATTGGCGAACCCTGAAGCCCCATAAAGAAACAAGTATTTGTGGACGGTCCAGTCTTTCTCGTTTGATTTTCCGTCACGTAATGATATTTTAATAATATTTATTAGTATAATTTATGGCAGATACATCACAGAATGTAACTTTTTTATATATTGTTAGTAATATTTCAAGCTTATCAACAATACCTTTCCAAACTGCAAAATTCTAACTAAGCAAAGAATATAACAATTTGTAGTAAAATAAATACAGATTGTATTCTCATAATAAGTTTTTGTAATAAGTCCCCCTTTTTCTACCAGTTTTCCAGGTGTAATTCTAAAGCGTTCGTTAAATTCATACATTTTTTTGTGGGGTTTTAGGGCTCGTCAACGTCAGGGCCCTGAAAATTCATACAGTGACATAAATGTAAAGTTCACTCTTTCCCTAGAAGTTTTCCCGCGTCATTGTACACGAATTAATAGACTATCCTCATCTTCTGAGGAAGAACTTTATCACCAGATAGTAATAAAGCAACACACTTAACCTACATTTATAAAAGGTAAGGTAAAAATACTTGGTTTGTGACAAGTTTATTTTACAAGTTTGTCGGCTACAATTGTTAGTAGCATAGCAATGTTGGTGGTTGAAAATAAATCACTTGTAAAATAGTATGAACCCACTTGTAATTACATGTTTACAAGTGAATCTTTGTGAAACGCTTATAACTGGATATTTTTACAAACTTGTGAAAAATAGTTAAAATGTTAGATTACGGTTCCGTCCCTGTCCATAAGCTCATCAGTGTAATGATACCTCATTTGTGGTACAGTTAATTTGTATGATAGGTTAATGAACAAAAAATGTATGCACGTCATATATTGTTTTTTATTATATGTAAATTTAATGTTTTTATCTATACTCAACCTTTGAACGATTGTGTACGTATCTCTGTAACCCCATTCCTGACCTGTAACGTATCTCTGTAACCCCATTTTTCTCATTTTCTTTGGACACTTCCAAACTTGGACAATAATAGTCCCGAGCTAGCTTCTGGAAGGTAAATTAACGTATTATCCTTTCCGTAATCGTATGCAGTTTTAAACTGCTTTTTTCAATCATTTATTTCAACTATTTCTTTACATTTAGTGAATCAAATATCGTTTTATCTAGATAGAAAAACTTCTTGCCAGAAAATGCGTGTTCATAGTGTGAAATGAATATATTCGTTCTAGGCAAAATACCTTGAGAAAGCTGTATTTGTGCTTACGTACGTGTAATTATTTGCATGAATTTACATAGCCCTTATCCCTATTTTTATTTTTATTAGATACTTCCTCATAAGATATTATTAGATAAGACCTTATGGTATAAGTTCACTGTCTCGTCAATATTCATTAACAGTCGTGTATTTCTATATCCTTAGTCTGCTCAATAATTGGAAATTCCCTTATGTCATCCACGTTTCATCTGCTCCTGTACACAAACTCACGTTCCAGTATTCACTCGTAGATGGCACCACTGTCCAAGCAAATTCAGTGAATTGGGTGAAATGTCTGATACAATGGACTTCAGTTATCTCCATTACGACGGAGTATAAATATATTTCCACTTTATTATGAGATATTTTGAATAGTTTATATATAAAATAAAACTTATTTAAGAGTAATTTCGTAAAGAGGTTTTTTAATAAATGTGTCTTCAATACTCCAATGACTTGTACAGCGTTGTAGGCACGAGTATTAAGATTGAATATGAACCCAACCTGTTTCTTTAATTTTCTGATGATAACTTACAATTACTTTATTAAGGTTGATGACTGACTCGGGTATATATTGTTGTCAATTATTTATTCAAGGGAACGTCCTGAAGAACACAATTTAGTTCATAGTTTATTTCGATGATCGTGCTCAAAGCAATAGTTAGGAGAAAATGACTAGTTACGTTCTGATTTAACAATAATAAATACATTCTATATGAACTATTTTGTCGTAAAATTGATTCTCCAAACTATATTAATAACAAAAAGTCGTAAAATATCTTTTTATTTGTTACAAAACTTGTTAAGAAAAATTCTAAAATTAGATTCATCAATTTATTATCTCACGTCTCTTAATCAACCATTTATGAACAATTTGTAAATTTCCATATTGATATGTAAATTACCGTTCCAGTTTTTTCTGTGACATATTAATATTTTGAAAATTCTCATTACCTCACAGGGGATTCATAATATTAATTTTATTTTGGGATTAAAAAGTGTTTTGGTCTTCGCTATGAGATATTGCCAGTACGTATTGTAATAAGACGATGTAATATGTACGTACGACGGATATAGATGAAGGTGACATGACTTGATAAATGAATGTAAATTATATCTTACTATAAAATGAAATTTGTGTTGTAATATGACTTGAAGAGTGTCAGTTATAATATGATAATAAGTACTAATACCGCAAGTATTCACTTACTGAATTTAATCCAGAGCCTCGCCTCACTAAAGCGTTTTAAATATTTTGTTTAAATTTTCAATAGAGGTGGAAGTTTTATTATTGTATATTATCGACGTATTGTTCAATACTAATTTGTTGTTAAATAGTTTTTATGTTGTTACTTTTTTTGGAAATATTTCTCTATAAGTGTTAAGAGATGTTTTTTCATTGGATACACTTGAAATCCTTGTTAAAAATTGTTTGTAAAATTTTTCCAATTGTAGTGCTTGTTTAGTTTTTCTGGAGTTTATTTTATCAATTCGTTTAAATTTTTTAAAAAGTTGTCATTAGTTTGACTGAAATAAATTTTCTTATACTATGGTATGTGTCCCCAACGTGGTTATGTTATTTTTAAGTGCTATTTTGAGAAATTATTTTAGTTTTTTCATAGTGTAACTGACATAAGGTCACCAGGGAGTTTAAATTTATAATTTACCCAATTTGTCACATGATTTCACGATTTTTTATGAGAATTTTAGAAGATAATTGAAAGCAGCTGGAATCATACATTATAAATCATGGCATTTGTAATTCTAAGAAAATAACAGATAATTATTTTAAAAATAAATTTCTCGGTAAATGTTCAACCACAAAGTTGCATAAAATTATTTGTTGATATCTTCACAGAAGACACCCTCCCATATATCCGCATCGCTTAGCGAAACTCAGGCTCAAAGAACTTTTACTCCTTTGGTGCATTCACGAATGCGTGAAATTTCGTTTGCGAGTGACGTGTAAAGACGTACTATCTCGCCTAGACACTTCACCTCAACTTCACCAAGTTTGTGAAATATCCGTCAAATGGTCTAGATTTTCATATCAGACAAATATACAAACATCCATCTTTAGAACAGTCAACTTTATAATTAGATGACGGAGTGAGTCTGATGGAACAGGCTTCTCTACAATTAGGATAAATAAATAAGTAATCATTATTATTATTATTATTATTATTATTATTATTATTATTATTATCACATACAACAGTTGAAACAAGAAAAGAACACTAAATAAATTAGTTTGCTTTGAAACTTTATTGTCACTCATTAATTGTACAAAAACTCAGGATCTCAACATGTACATGGAACACGAAACTACTGTATGAGTTAAATATGTTTCACCATGAACGTATAAATTAGATTGTTACTCAATCCTTTGAACATACATCTAATACTGCAAGTCTTTAATAATGTAGACGAGTCGGTCTGTGTGTCTTGGAGAAGTGTTGAATCGACTCGGATGGCAGATGTGACGACGAACTAGAACTAGCACCAGCAAAACTGTGTCCTTGGTGCATCATATCCCTGAGAACCATATCAGGCAGTTGGCTCTCATGTTTTATGGTTCCAGGGTGAATGAAGTAATTGGTTGGTCGTGGATTGGGTGGATGATGGAAGTGTCCTGGAATGGAATGAGGTGGTTTTGCAACTGCTTCGGAGAAATCTGTCGCGGAAGGCAAAGGAAATCCTGGTCGGTAATTATCGAAGAAAAACCTCGAAAACTCGGTGGAATCGAAGTAAACAGGAGGAACGAATTGGTGGAAATGTTTCCCAAAGTACTGTGTGGTTGGGAGATTCGATCCCTTTTCCACTTCGTGAGCGTCATTGTTCGGTTTCATTTCGGGATGCTCTTTTACGTTTACGGTGGATGTGGTTGCTTCTGCTTGGGAAACCGTTGTCGTCTTCGGTGTTTCGACAGTTGCAACAGCCGGTGGCAGCGTTGGTCTCGTTTTATTGAACTCCTTCGCCAGATCTTCACTCGTGTATCTGTGTCCATTAAACATGAGAAATTTTTCTCCATTTTCTATAAGTTGGCCATAGTGTACAGTAGGTTTGCCCGATTTGCTCTCTGCAGTACGAAAGCTTTCCGTGCTAGATGATCCGGCATTATCAAACCCTGCGTTCTTTGCTTGAGTTCCCGTACTCGTCACTTCGCTACTCTCCACAATCCTCACAATATTGTCGAGATCCTTTTCGAACTGTCGATTTATTGGTCGTGTTCCAGGGTTTTCAGTGGAGATCTGTCCATTTCTGACTACAACTACACGTCGTCCGTTCACGTCTTTTTCTCGAGTTAGTTGGCTGAGGATGTTATTGATGTCTGTGTTATCTTCGGGCCTTCTTCTTCTAAGTCCTTCTCTAATAACATCCTCTGTGTTAACTTCGGGTCGTCGTCTTATAATTTCTTCTCTAATAACTTCCTCTGTGTTAACTTCGGGTCGTCGTCTTATAATTTCTTCTCTAATAACACCCTCTGTGTTAACTTCGGGTCGTCTTCTTATAATTTCTTCTCTAATAACATCCTCTGTGTTAACTTCGGGTCGTCGTCTTATAACTTCTTCTCTAATAACATCATCTGTGTTAACTATGGGCCTTCTTCTTATGAGTCCTTCTCTAATAACACCCTCTGTGTTAACTTCGGGTCGTCTTCTTATAACTTCTTCTCTAATAACATCCTCTGTGTTAACTTCGGGTCGTCTTCTTATAAGTCCTTCTCTAATAACATCCTCTGTGTTAACTTCGGATTCATAATATACATTGGGTATTTCAGGTTCCTCATTGGATTCATATTTGATTACGTAGACC
This sequence comes from Laupala kohalensis, assembly GCA_002313205.1. Lineage (NCBI taxonomy): Eukaryota > Metazoa > Arthropoda > Insecta > Orthoptera > Trigonidiidae > Laupala > Laupala kohalensis. Next base: position 64,502 of record NNCF01129064.1, read on the forward strand.
TGCTCTGGCTTGGTCGTTTCGATTTTCGGAGTGGTTATCAACTTAGTTATACGCTCATCTTGCAGGTCTGGAATCACTCTAACAGGAGGTCTACGATTTGTTTTCACTTCTTCCCTTATAAAGATAGGTTTTCGTTCGTTTTCTATACTTTCTACTATTACATATTTATGTTCTTCTCGTATCGCGGGGACCTTCTTCTGTTGACTTACGACTACGGGTTGGAAACCTCGTGTAGGTACCACAGGTTTCCTCTGNGGACCTTCTTCTGTTGACTTACGACTACGGGTTGGAAACCTCGTGTAGGTACCACAGGTTTCCTCTGCTCATTTCTCTCCACTGTCACTCGCGAATACTCCGGTTGAACGTAACTGACGATCGGGCGGACACGTTTACGCTGCTGCTCTGTTTCGATATTTACTCTCGTTATTTTCGGTTGCTCCTGAACTACTGTCTGATATCTTCGAACAGGAGGGACAGGTTTGCGGTGATGTGGCTTTTCGGCTACTGTGGTTATGGTCTGCTGAACTCGCTTCGGTGGAGGCGGTGGCGGAGGTGGCGGTGGGGGAGGCGGTCTTTGAGGTCTTCTCTGCAACATAAAACAATATGTTTAAATGAACATTCAGTAGAATATTAATAAAAAACTTTATTATTTTTGGAGAAGCTTTGAAGTCCTCTACTTAAATAAAGAATAGCAAGCGGACTTTTTCTGACAGGATAAGAATTTTTCAAAGCAGTATTTCTTTCGCAGCAATGAAAGCTTGAAAAATAAAATATCCCACTTTATATAAATATTGTTAATTGTAATGGATAAATGTCTGTTGCATTCGTAAAGGAATATCCAAGAAAAGTCTGCAGTCCTCGAAGTAAGGAAAATGCTCCCCTTTATTCCGCGTCCTTCAACTGTATCGTGTACACCAATCTCAATTACGTCAGTTCACATCTGATACACATAACTTCTAGAGATGTGTATAATACTTGTGTAACAAGACAAAAAAACAGTTATCGAACTTCAGATATCGAACTTTGAGAATCCTTCATTGACACTATGTTCCATGTTTTAATCTCCATAACGAATAAAAAATCTCCGCATCGAATAAAAAATCATTTTTAGTGAGAATAAACTTCTTTTAAGTGTACTACAAGCGGCACCAGCTCTACAAACAATTCAATGCAATGCTCATGTTGCAATGCAACATCAAAATTAAATGTAAAATCTTGTGCAGAGGTTGATTCAGAGTTTAAGAAACAATATTATAAAACCCACTATCACATTCAGCTATGAAAGAAAACTACCTATAACCATTTAATCAGTCGGTTGGGAACCTTACCCAATTTGCTGGTAACGCTCCGGCATGTACGCTGGCAGCTTCAGAAAACGGTTCCAGCGGAAGAAGAACCTACTCATGATAGATCTCATGTTGCCGTCCCGAAGAAGCTATCGATAACATTTAAGTCATCGATTTCGACACATCGAAAACGTGTACGTTGAAACTATGGGAAAGCCGTCACGCCTTTCGATTGGTGGTAACGATAAACTTTATTTTAGAAAAATATATACTTGGTAAATCCCTTTACTTTCGTATTGAATATAAAACAATTAAACAGTAGTACGATTATCATGATTATTTAAAATTCATTACGTTTGAAATTATTTTTCGAAACTACACGTTATCTACTGGCAGACAATTTATTTATGCAGTAATCCTTAATATTTGACCAACTGTACAATATCACTCTTTGCTTCCTTTATTAGGGCGTAGTCCCAATCATTTTGATTTCAGTTTAAAATATTGGCCACAACTAGTTAAACCAAATTGTATTTAATGGTCTTAGATGTGAGGAAATATCCTCTATAAACTTTAAATATTTCCGTGGTTTATTCACTTTCAATAATAATTACTCGGCAGTACTTATACAAATAATATTTTTCCTCTCCATCGGTATTGAAAAGTAAAGAAGCAGGATAGTAATGGAAGTATTATATTCTGAAATACACTTAACCGCCAGTAATAATATTAAGAGAGCAATAATTGTATGTCAGGGCCGTATTTAAAAAATGTATTATCAATACTTCTGTAACTGTAGTGATACGGTTTTAGCATGCAACAGCGCCAAGCATGATCTCATTTTTGGGATTTTTTTACCTCACTTTTGATATTTTTATACATGTATTTGCATCAGGACACTTTCATGTAACAATATGAGATATCATGAATCGAATGATGTCATAAACGACACACGATTGAAAAAAAACTAAAGGAAACAGCAGTATTCGATGAACCCCAACGTCACTAAGCAGAGAGAAGTCATGAATGAATAAGCAGAAAACGGAAATTAAGATTGACACATTAATTATCTCGTAACAGAAAATAGTCCACGAGATTTGCTAATCACAAGACTGATTACGAAAGGATTATGTGCAGTGTCTTCACTGTTGTCGACGCCACTTATTTCACTTGATAGTTTATTCAAATCTGCTGTCATCGTCCGAATCTCGTTATGGAAGCAAGGTAAGACCTCAAACTCAACTAAAAGTTTAGATATCAATGAAAGGAAAGCATTCTATTGACGTAGCTTTCACAGTAAGAGTCAGACTAAATACACGAAGGGATATTTGACTCTTCATTACATATTCCTTTGAATATATGGACAGACGTAAAATGGCAGTGGTGTTAATATGATTTTCCTTGTAGAATAGCTTATTAATTATGTAAATAAATTAAATAGAAAAATTTTGAAAAGTGCATGGTTACATTTTTTCTGAAGTAACAATTATATAATTGATATTTACCACAGATAAAATACGTTTTTCGGAATGAAGATGGAACACGACATACTTGAAATTGCTTGAAATTGGACTTTATATTACAAAGCCAAAGCTAAAGTTTTCACTTTTCTTATTATGATCCTTTTAATACTAATCCGTAGTCACAACACAAAGTTGCGGATCTAATAGCAACTTTCACATCATAAAATATTTCAAATGTTTTACAGACATACTTTTACTGTCATAGAAAACGGTACTATTTAATAACATCCAAAATGTTTTTACACAATTGTTATCCAAATAACTGGTAACAATATTACAAGTACATTGTCCGACTAATTCCATCCCATAATTCATTACATATTTTAAATCTTATATCCACGCAGGCAAAAACTTGTATAAAACGAGACATTATTTTATTTTAACAAATATATTTTTTTCTTCTTAATGTTTTATACTTTTTACTATATTAGATCGTCGCCGGACGAAGGTACCAGAACTAACCCAGACGTCATTAAATATTGAAAATCTGTATATGTTGACTTATCGAATAGTTGAATCGTGGAATTACTTCAATGAAATTATTTAGATCATTTTATTTTTTAAGGAAACAATAGGAAAAAATGACTTAAGCGATTTATATTAATTTTTACGAATTATTCACCTCACTTAAGAAATCACTCCCTGACGACGCCAATACATCTCTCGGACTTAGATATCAGACTTAATATAAATCTTGTGCAATTGTAACTTCCTGAATAAATTAATTGATTCAGATTATTTTTTATATAGTAATAATCTGAATACTAACCAAGTTGAGTAAATATGAACTACATCAAAGTGTAATATTATTATCGTTACGTACCTGACCAACAACCTGGCTAATTTGGTTTCCAGGGACAATATTGATTGGCACGTAACTCACTTCCTGAAGGATCGGTAATGGCAAGAGTAAAGGTTCTTCGAAATTTTCTAGGATCGGTACAACAGGACGAATTATAGGCACCTCTGCAACCTGTGTCTCCTGAAAAAAGGGAAAAAATAAATCACATCAATTCCATGTAAATATTCATAAAATTATTAAATCGTGTAATTACTAAAAGGTATTAAATATTTCCAGTGATTACTAAGAATTATTTTTCTAAATTAGATATGTTATGAGGAGAGATCATAATTGTAGTATTTACCATTCGGTTCATTGAACCATTTCGTAGGTACATATTATATCACAATATTTAAATTTTCTTTTGAAAGTCAAGTTATGAGGGCAGATAATAAAACGTTTTCTTCGTATTTTTTAAATATCGAACGAAATTTGCCACCGCCATATAACTCATTTGGACATTCATTTTTGTAATGTTGTAAGTATCTTAACTTTGTAATTTTATGGCATTATGAACCTATATTCCATATTGTATTGTAAGCGAGATATAATTCCCATTGACATTTACTTGGGCAAGGGTATTATCGGATACATTTTATTAACTATTCAGAATTTATTATTCTCGGAAAGTTATTTCCTACAGACGGATCAGTGAAATGAATTATGCTGCTTAGTCAACGAGTCTGCTTCGGAATATACAATATTTCATGTAATTTTAGAATCACACACGTTGTCTCGCCATCATTTTCTCAGAAGTTATTCATAAAACCTCCCTACAGCTTTTGTCACAAGTTTCCTTGTTTTAAATAACAGAAGCGAGGTTGAGAAGTGCAATCTCATGATTGGTGTATGTACTGTACAATTATTTTGAGATATCGTAGCGTATTTTTACGAAAATTATCTTCTTTCTATTTGAGAAAGAAAGATGATTTAGTACGAGAATTTAATTCCGGGTTAATATAAAAACGTGTTTTATTAACTACCGGCAAATTAAAAATAAACGTGAACACAATATAAGAAGGAAAAATTATTTATGTCTTTTAGTGACAAGAAGGTTTTTTAAATAATAAAAGACAAGAAAAAGAAAATAGGAAAATATGGTATATTGTTTACTGTGTAAATATTCTAGCTATTGCAAGAAGAAATAGTAATGTATGAAATCGTTTTCATAAGTGCGTAATAAAATTCGTAGTTTGGTTCATTGGCCCCTGGGTTTTGTAACCAAATTTTCTTGTGAGGTGGTTGTGGAGCTCACAACCAAACAAGAAAAAGAATCATATCGACTTATGAAATTACTCTGAATCATTAATTAAAGAATATGATTTTACATCATTACATATCCGTAGTACATTTTCAACTTATCAGCAAGTTTCATCAACTAAAATTCATAGTAAAAATGTCATCTTCAACACTCGCATCCACATGTACATGGACTGTTCTACCCTTTCAAATACTCGCTTTTGGAGTCGAACGGTTTTGCAAGCATCCTTGGCATGTGTTAATACCTGCGTATACTCGTGGTTCATTTTTTCTTGAATTGCAGTCGGTTTATATATAAAGTTGTTACAGAGTATACATGATATTAATTTTATGTACCATCGCCTTATTGGTATTATTGGTAGCCTAATGAACGCAAAGCAGCGCAGTTTTATCTGAAGGTGCTTCCAGACCGAATGCAGCCGAATCATCAAACATATACTGTTATGCATCGTCTCCTTGCTGAGTTGTGAACTTTAACCTCACAAACCGTAGATGGAGAAAGACTGTCATTTGTACGCCCGTTTCAAGGAACACATTAGTCGTACATAATTGTGAAGCAAGATCCTGGGAACAGCATGCAATTGACCGGAGAATGCGGCACGCCACACACGGTGGTACGGAGGGTAGTTAAACATCCCTATCATCTTCAGTGTGCAGGGTGTGTCTCCTGTCGATTACCAATCGTGGGAGAATTTTTGCCTCGAGTTTGTTGCACAACTTGGCAGTTTGTTGTTTGCCTCGTCTGTAATGTATACAGATGAGGTATCATTTGGAAGAGATAACCTAAAAGGTCCACTGCCTTCAATTCTTATGAGTAGTGCCACCAAAAACAATTGGTTTAGACAGACAAGACACGAAAGACAAGAAAATTATTTGAGAGTTGAATATTCTAACAGACATGCAATTATCTATTAAGGATTAAGCGTCGTATGTGTATAAGGAGCTTTTTTATTATTTTGGTATGAGTACACGGAGTTTCTTTCTTGTTTCGTCTAGTTTGTAAAAACATTTCTGAACTACCTTATGTATTCAACCGATGAATAAGATATTTAGGATGTGAGTATTATTAATTCTTATTTATTTTAATGATGATTAAAGATCAAAACTAAATTGCAATAGATGTTTTAAGTTCTTCTTCTTAATAGCGATGTAGACCTCGCAGAGATGTCGCATGGATTGACGAATATGTTCTCCTGTCGGTGCAAGTCCTGCGTCGTTCTTAATGGGTAGAAATTTGCACATCCGTTGTAATTTACGGTTCTACTTTGAACACCTATATCCCTTTCTCGATTTCCCAAATAAAACGATTTGTACACCTTTTTGTCTCTTGTTATTACTTTGCGTTTTTGTCCTTATATCTCCTCCTGGTAACATTTCTGGACGCAAGTTTGTGTATATGAATGTGCTCTGTCATCCCTACAATTTTTGTCGAGGAGTTCTGGGATGTTATGTATGTGTTTATTAGGCAAGGTAAGACTTACAACCTACGTGTTAGTGAATGATTGAAAAGTGTCCGTGGGTTATTGAAATGTGAGGTGTGCTGACTTCTTACATTGGAAAGAAGAATGCTATATGCTATTCACTGCTATATTCTGTAAATAATATTTTGAGTATCCCCGAATTCATGAGATACAATATTATTGTATATTTTTCTATCAATTGTGGACCAATAAGTTCATAAATTACCTTCCAGGAACAGCAACACGTGTCTCTCTACCCGGTCTTTAGAACGCATTGGCGTTAGACGACCACATGTAAACAAACGCCGTTAACCCTATTAGTTACTGTTTAAAGCGATTACGTTGTTCAATGAACACTTGAACATGTATATATTATTAAACTTCGAAACGCTGCGAAAATGCTGTTAAAAGAGTACTACACACAAATGAGACGGCATAACAATCTGTGGAAAGAGCAAGGAATCTGCGCTCACGAGGGTTTAAATGAGCTTGAAATTATGATACACCTTCGCCGTCATTATTAACCATCCAATATAAATTTTATGTTCATATTAACTTTGAAAACACAGCGCTTAAGTTATTTAAGCAATTTGAGATATAAAAGACTATTTAACGTTTCGTTAAAATACATAGACTCTTATGAGAAATTTTTTTATTTCCGAACCTTTTGAGTAGATTTAAGTAGAATAGCTTTAATTATAGTCAGAAACCTATGTATGTTTTAAAAATATTTTTATCGAGATCACCGGGCATCCTGAAGAGATTGAAACTTTTGTTCGCAGTTTTTGTCCTGTCCGCTGTTGTGATCTACGTCATGGTCATCCACGCTAATAACAAGCTTATTTATTTATTCTTCCGTGTACCCTACACGTGGAGAAGATATGTGATAACTTGTGGTCAGGCGAAAATGGCGACAGCCGGGAATCGAACCTCCCTCACATGATTCGAATTTTTAGCGTTAAGTCAAATCTGGGATGACCGTGGTAGGTCTCACCAAGTACTGCTGAAAGAACTGACGTCTAACCGAAAGGATCTGTGAATACGAAAATGAACGTCCTGTCGGCAGGACTCAGTAGTCAGCAAAGGTCCAATTGCAAAAGTCCTTCCCGAAGGTCCTTCCAGCAGGACATGGCTCAGTACGTTCTATCATTTAGCTAGCATTCATGTACTTTTTGACTGACGCGTTATCTTACCAAGTGTTGCGCCGCGTTGGGCGGGTACACATTGGAGTCCGAGCCTCCACCGCCTGCAGACGAGAAGGAATGACTCTGGGAAGTGCTGCCGGTAGATGATGAGCGGCTCTCCGAATGGGAACCCAAAGCTCCTCCACTGCGGCTGAACGAGTTGCTCGTCGGATCCGAAGGCGTCTGGAAGAGAACGTTCATCCATGAGCAACTACTCAATCTTTACCGACAGCGATGGTCTACTGGTGGCGTCTTCGCTTCCACAATCCCGATGAGAGATGTAGCGTGGATTCAATCTGTACTCCACCGAACTAGGCGAGTTTTACAACTGGGGCGTCCCTTACCAGTCAAATGTCGGTTCGGTGCAATAAGTTCCCTGACAACCCAACATATCTCCTTCCTAATTCCCTTACCCAAGTCCAACGGTTAGGTGGAAGATCAGACATCATGGCTTGAACCTCGCCAAAGAGCACAAAATAAATAAA
>NNCF01129064.1:72863-149840 GCA_002313205.1 Laupala kohalensis
AAATAAATAAATAAATAAATAAATAAATAAATAAATCTCTTTACAGGATATCCCAAAATTTCGGTTCTCTACTTCAGAGGGTAAAGAAATAAAATTCTCAAATAAATAGTACGGAATCATTTTTGTCTTCGATGAATCCCTAATTAGAAATAAATTAATTAATGCAGCAAGTGAGATGAGCGCGTTAATACCAAGCGGAGTAGTGGGTGGGTTGGATGGTAGAGCGAGTATGCTGCCGCAAGTGATGCAGCGCGAGCGAAAGCAATTTTTATTTACAATTAATTCTCGAACAAAACGATAAATTTTATTTTAAAAATGTAATAATAAAAAAATATTATTGAATAATATTTTTACTGGAGAGAAAAATGTTGCAGAAAAAATATAAAAAAATTCTGTCTACCTTCAGAGGGAATTCGACATGTTTGATTCGTACTGTACAAGGAGTGTTGTCCCGTGTGAAACGCATACAAGCAGAGAAAAAACTATTAAAGACGAGGATTAGAGATATTGAGAGAATGTTCTTAATGTATAACAAACAGTTACAGTATAAGTATGTGTAACAGTTACATAACAAACTCTTCCGAGAAACCCTGGGTTCGTTCCACTGGTTTAGATACAATTTTTACTTTTTTGAAATTTGGTTACATCTTGGATCTATTTTTCTGACTCTGGCAATAATGTTTCCGTTATTTTTTCGTTTCATATACATTGCAGTTTAGAGTAAACTACAAATATCGGTGTGCGATTAAAAAAAGAGCAGATGAGACAGCCCACATTATTCAGGTTTTATTGATTCGAAATTTAAAAATACAAGCCTAAGAATCAAAATTTTAATTCTAGCTCTTACTTAAAAGTTCCTAATCGTAAAGTCTCGACAGATAAAAAATGTTTTGAAAAATGTAGTGATAATTTTTCAAGCTATCTCATTTATCCGTTTAATTGCTATATTAAATCCACTCATAAATATTTTTAATAGTTCTTTATTGGAAGGGGTGTTTCCTAAAATATTTAAGAGAGCTAAAGTGAAACCTTTACACAAGAAAGGAAACAAACTTAATATTGGAAATTACCGACCAATATCTCTACTACCCACTTTCTCAAAAATCCTAGAAAAATTGTTCTATAAGCGTCTTCTAGATTTTTTATCAAAATATAACATTCTCTCTGACGATCAACACGGTTTTAGGAAATCCTTTTCCACTACAAGCGCCATATTTTCCTTCTTAAACGATGTTACCACATCTCTAGACAGTGGAGAAAATCCTCAGGGTGTTTTTCTTGACTTATCCAAAGCATTCGATGTCATCGATCACGGAATTCTCCTTACCAAATTGCATTCTTTAGGCATTCGTGGACTTCCACATCAATGGCTAACTTCTTATTTAAAAGATAGATATCAACAAGTAGAAATATCCTATACTAAAAATAAAATACTTGAGCGTTGTCTTTCAGAAACAAAGCCACTTACTTGCGGAGTACCCCAAGGATCAATTCTCGGCCCTATACTCTTTTTATTGTATGTGAACGACATGTCATCATCCACATCAGATTGCAAAATGGTTCTTTTTGCTGATGACACTAATTTACTATGTAAACACGCCAATGCTCAAAAAGTTTTGTCTAACCTTTCGACTTGGTTCCATGCAAATCGTCTCATTGTAAACACTGACAAAACAGTGTCTATGTCATTTCACAATAGTATCACAAAATCTTTACCCCAGGTTTCTCTTTCTTTAAACGGAACACAATTAAAAACTGTTACAAATACAAAATTCTTAGGTCTCCATATTCAAGACAACCTCAAATGGAATTGTCACATTGACAATCTTAATTCCCAATTAAGCAAATTGTGTTACGCATTCCGAATCTTAGTTAACGCAGTTAGTCCACGTATTTCCCGTTGCGTATATTTTGCAAACGTTTACTCCCATTTACGTTACGGCATTACCTTCTGGGGTAATTCCGGTCAGAGTATTCAAACTTTCAGAATTCAGAAGAGGATAGTTCGGATAATTTGTAAATCTCACCCCCGAAACTCTTGTAAACCTTTATTCAAGGAATTAAATATCTTAACACTTCCCTGCATTTATATTTATGAAACAGTCGTGTTTGTTAAGACCGAATTACTGAAGTGCCACCCTTGCTTTATACGAAACAGTCTCGTTCACGAACACTATACACGCAATAGTAGTAATATTCATCGCCCTAGAGTGTCAACCACTCTTTGCCAAAAGGGACCATACCATTCGGGAATCGTTCTATATAATTCCCTGCCCAAGAATATAAAAGATATTATGAAATTGAATATCTTCAAATCCGCGGTTAAAAACTACCTCCTGCACCAGTGCTTCTACACTGTAAAAGAATTTATTGATTTTAACAAAAGTTAAATTCGTCTTGTACTTTATCACGCCATTGCTGTAGTACTTTTTAAATAACTTATAACAATTTCAAAAACTATTTTCTTGCATGGTTGTGTTGCCATATGGCCCATATTAATTTAGTTTTATGTGTACTCAACTTTGGCACGGTTGTGTACATAAATTCTGTAGCCCCATCGTGGCCCGGGTTTTTCTCGGTTTTTCCTTCGGGTAGAGGCGGATTTCTTATACAGGTTCTCTAGGTTTTGTCTAGAGGCGTGTTTATTGTAACAATAAATCGTGAATTTAGTGTTTTTTCAACTCTTATGATTTTTAAACACTATACTCAGAATAATCTATAGTTCGATAATAACTTGTACATGTAAATTTACAAACATATTTGCGTTAAATTACAGAAACATATTGACATTATATGTATTATAACTCGCAGCTAACTTTTTATCTTATCTAGGAACTTTTGCTTAAATTTTTGAATCCGCCTCTGCCTTAGGGCCCTTGATCNGAGTAAATTAGTTTATTGTCCTCCACGTGGTGATACGCAGTCTGTACGGTTTTTTGACAATAAATTTAGTATTAATTGAGTAGTTAACGACATCACATGACTCTCTCATTCAATCCCTAATGTCGAATTCTTGAACGCTGGGACCTGTACACTTTTTCAAGAGCAGAAAAATCTCCCTCACATGAACGCTCTCTAAATAAGCACGAAAAAAGTCAACAAATGATGTTATATTGGGCGTGGTCAACTTGAGAGTTTCTACAGAACAGAAAAATTCATTTTATAAAAATAAATGGTAACAGTGAAATGCTGAGATACGTAGCCTACTTGTTGATTATAGCTGATTCAACTTTATTATATCAAATCTCCGGTTCCTGATTTTTTGTTATAAACTTCAGAAATAATACTAATGTATGAACGTGAAAGATTTACAAAATATTGTAAAATTTTGGAGAACTGTATCTCAAAACATTTGTTCCAAATATCAACTTCTCCTTGAATTGAAGTAAATTTACAGTGCTTAAAGATTCGTCGTACTGCTTTAGCGTGACGTTTAAATATAATTTTTTATAGACAGTCCCAACTTTTGTTACTTATCTCTAAACGTAAACGATAGTCAATGGTGGCCATTTTTGCAAGGAAACATGAGAGTATGAGCGGTTGCGTTTTTAAGAGACCCTCAAAGTATAAGATATAAGATCACAGTTTGTGCTTCTCTCCTTGTACAGAACTCTCGTCTTATAGTCCTCGCGGAGAAAAATAGAAACTAGATGTAATCAATAGAACGAAAACGCGACATTTTTATGTCTGCTGCGCTATTAGGCCCATCATATCTCCACAAATTCCAGACGGAATTTCGTGCTATCCAGGCAAAGACTGCTAAATCCGGTGAAAAAGATAACTTTAAGCAACCTCCTTGCTTGAAGATGCGATTAGGAAAGTTGTGCACTTGGTTATAGAGAAAAACGAAAAATACACTGTTTCTTTGTGGATATCTCTGGTGCATTCGATAATGTGAAATGGAGTTTAATAGTGGATAGGTTGGAAACAATGGGAATTGAGGAACGAATCCGACGTGTTGTGCAGTATTATTTTCGAAATAGATGAATGATTTTGAAAATTGGTGGGAACAATGTGCTATAAACTACGAAAGGGCTGTCTACAAGAATCATCATCGGCATATCATTTTCTGGAACATTGTATTTAATGATGTATTATTATTATTATTATTATTAATAGTGATGTCAGCTACGTGCAAATGGAATGTTAACACTTTCGTACGCCGATGACTAGGTGATACATTGTGAAGGAAACTCGCGGCGTAGAGAAGAGAGGAAATGACCATCTCAAAAAATTACACATAATATACGAAGACAACCTCCTTGCGACCAAAGGTTGTTTATCAAACTCTCTGTCCTTCACAGTTGCTTATCAATTACTGCCTGCCCTACGAATCGGCTGATGTAAGCGGAAGCATCAAGATGTTGACACTAAGATTTTGCTGACACGAGTGAAATACCCACGTTTCTACTGTGAGAGGAAGAGTCAGCAATGTCGCAATACTGGCATTGATTCCTCGACTGTCATATGGTCTTTACGTTCCTCCTCATCACTACTCTTTCACCGCTAGTACTGAAAGCACACTTACCGGTGAGTTGGGGTCATGTGACGACTCAGCTCCACTTTCGCTGAATGTTCGACCATCCGGAGTAGATCCTGCTGAGCTGTAGGCGCGGGAACCCGTTCCGGGGTTGTTGTCGTTGCTGGAGTTGCTTCCGCTCTGACTACACAGGAACATGCAAGTCTGATTACGGAATTTCACTTGTTTAGGTTTACAATCTACAGACCCATTGTGACCACTTATTTCAGATGAAAATAGAAATCCTCTTAATGTCTTGACAAACGTAAAAGGAATACTGGCTAAACAGAGTTAGCATGACTGTTTTCATCGGTAGGATATTTCTTTATTGGGAGAGTTCGTGAGTATCTGAAATCCGGTATAGGAATCCAAGTTTTTTTCAAATCCCTCACTTCTTAGTATGTTATAAGAAAATTGGTTCCACGCCAACACAATAAATATGAGTCATTATAACCAAACCACCTCGAAAATCCACCTCCCGAAAGTGAGTGAAGATTTATTGTCTGATTACCTGAAGGCTTGATGCACCAGTCGTGGCTGCCCATCAGGTCCCACGGCATAACTGTTGCTGAAAGCGTGTGACTTGCTGAAGGAAGAGGACTGACTGCTGAAGGATTGACTGCTGGATGAGTAGCTGGGATAGCGAGGGAGGAAAGAGCCTTGGAAGGGACCGGGACCAGGACCAGGACCTGATTCCAAAGGAGAACCAAGGTGGATTAAAGGGACCCCAGGGGGCTTACTGCCAAGGAAGGGAGGCGCCGGCCCTGGACCCACTGGCGGACCCAGGAGACCCAGTTGCAGACCACCACCTCCCCGATGCTCGATCTCTAGACCTGTAAAGTATTGACGGAAAGAATCAATGGAATGTGATCGGGGTTTTCAGTTCGATTTTCCCCGTCTACAGCCGACACATTTAGAGTCGATACCTTACGATCTCTGACAATTTAATATCTCTCCCCAATTCATTCACCCAATGCATATTGTTGGGTGTGAAAGCAGAGTTAAAGGTCTGTCACCGTCACATCACTAACAAGTGTCGTTACGCCACCGATTTGAACACAATTTTTAAAATTTAAAATATTTTTTGTTACGAGTAAAGTGTTTGTTTATCTGAAAGTTCCCATATACATAATTTTATCCGATGCTGATTTAACAGCAATGCTTCGGGGCATAATAAGATATTTCATCAAATGCAATAAAGTAAGAATTACATTAATTCGTTATTTTAACGAGAAGTATAATAATTTTTATATTATCATACTCAAAAGAAAAATTTGAATTTTGGAAACCGGGAAACGTAAATAGAACAATAAATGAATATGCTTCAACCATCTCATGTTTGCAGTGAACTCAATATTAAATCTCAATAAAGCTCAATTATTTTAAAAAAATACGGAAGAAGGTTAATGTAACTTGGTACCGAAATGTTGGCTGGATTATTATTAAAAATGATTGTGAAAGTAGCAAATAATTAGCTTCATGCAGATTCTGGGCGAACATATTGCCAACAGTTATTCATTTCTTTGTTTACTTATGAGCGTTCATTGTGTTTGATTGTTGGCAATATCGATTCTATATTCAAATTTTTTGTTTTGGATATCATACGTGGATTGATTGGCAATTGTTTTACTACATGACGTACTACACGATTCTACACGAGCCCTCTATACTACAAACCGAGGTCAAAATATTTGGCGACCTTGAATGGTAATGTCAAGATTTCTCGAAAATATGCATAATAGCCGCCAGAAGTTCTATTTCAGGGAAAAATTTTTTCTAAAATCTAAATAATTTTGATTTACCTCAAGGTATCAAACTTGTCGTGTTGCTAAGCAGTGAATTTAGTTAAACTATATTTTGTTATATTGTTTTGGAACCTCCCGGACCACTCTTCTCATCGGACAACTTACGATAGAGAACACAGTTGTCTTCTTCTGGCCGTGGCTTCTAGAGGGTTGTGGACAAACATTTTCAATGGAATATGAAATATTTTCAAGAAGCATAATATGCATAAAATTCCAAACCGCGAGTGAAGTCAGGGAACTAAGTATTTTATGAAGTAAATACGTAAATACACTAGGAAGAAAAGTTTTCCATGGTGACATTTCTTCGATGCGAGAAGGTTAATAATGTACTTTGGTACAGAAATATTAGCTAGATTATTTTTTAAAATTGTGAAATTAGTATTGTCTGTCTTCAAACAGTTCGGGAATCAAAACAACTTTATCGTTTTGATGAAAGATAATTATATTATGATCATAATAATTTAATTATAGTAGATTTATAGAGGAATATTTATATTATAGATTTATAGATACATAGACAGTAGATTATAGATAGTAATTATAATAGATAATTCATAATAAATATGCAATATACCTGTCAATTTACTTTATATTGATTTTGAAGTAAAAGAGTATAATCAAGTAAAAACATATACAGGTACACATTATTGAAATGAAGTTTCTTAAAGTTAACTCTCTTAAAATGATCTCTGTGCATCAGCAATGAATGGAACTACTATCCATTTAGCATAAAATTTATAGCTATGAGAACAATGAATCGTCAGTTACTTTGTGGTATAGCTATTTGTACTGTAGGTACGAATGTATCTGTGTACTCTTCTATTCAGCATTACGTCGAAAGGCAATTGAGAGTATACGCACGTTTTAGCCAATTTACGATAAGAAGCAAAACCAGACAGATATTTCAAGAAAACTTCTCCTGTAAGTGAATAATGTCAAAGTATTAAATAGTTTATCAAGTATCGCAATGTAGAAGAAAACGAATATGAATACATATGTTTATTTCTTGGTCTTTATATCACAAATAAAAAGCATCACTTAAAGTTAAAGATATTCCTGTGAAGAACGCGAGTCCTAGAAATGAAACACATGCTTCAGGAACAAGGGTTCAGGAGAGAGATTTATGTTTTGCTCCATTGCTACTTGAGGGAAGTGAATTGCTAATATGCCCAGAAATAAATAAACAAAAAGAAATTAAAATGTCATTAATAAGATAGTTAAGTAAAGGCAAATTGTCAAAATATTATTTAATTAAGTTTCAAAATTTAATTAATGGCACTCGCATAATTCACAATCACAAACTGAACTAAGTTGGAAATAGTTGTAATATAATAACAATATAATTAGTGGAACATGTTGATTCACGTTCAAGCACTATTTCCTCATTAATGAAGTAATACATTACATCCCTTAAATCACGAGATCCCTACTCTTCAATTTTTGTTCGTCATTTTTAGTATTAATTTTAATTAATCAAATATTTGAGTTTGTTACGCACATAAGCTGAGGATATTATAAAGTAATAATAATAATAACAAGATTAGAAAGCATAGTTATAAATTTCTTAAACAGCTAAATTTAACAAACAAAACCGTCGATTGTGTCAATTTTTTATAGTGAGTATGAATGTAGGGAAACTGCTTTTTACCTTGTGCCCTTCCCTACCCTTCTTTGGCTACGCTCATGAATGCAGTACATGTTGTTCAATTTATTAACATTTCTATAATAACTCATCCCATAATATAATATATTATGTCCTTAAGTATTAACATTCCAACTCTTCAGAGCTCTTAGCTAATAATTCCTCATCGTGATTAAGATATCACACGTTGTAAGAATTAATTAACTTTCGACATAGATAGAATTGTAATTTCAGATCTTTAAACCTCATACTCATATTCGTTGCCGGAATGCACTAATCAATTTTTACATAATTTTCATACTAAACCCGGACTATGAGATAAGACTTGAATTCCTTGCTTAATAAATAAACAAAGTAAAACATGATGCGAAGGTGAGAGAGAAAATGTTTCCTCTCTTCCCTTATTCTCTCAATTCCCTCTTTGGTCACGACCGTTGGAATCGGGACTCCATAAACGTCAGCAATTTGACTGCGGAGTTGTAATGATGCCGTCAAATGCACAGTAAATTGTTGTGCTCCATTATTTAAATTAAAAAATAGTTCAAAATATCACCAATGATCGTTAACATTTTATAAGTACAAAGCTCTTGATCATACTATAAGTTGTCTTCAGAATGAGAATTCACAGTAGATTTATGACAATGAAAATGTAAATTTATTTTTCCCTGACTCACTGTCTAAAAAGGAAGATGACTAGCTAAATGTTTCAACTTGTAGAAATTTTATCTCAGAAAGAAGTATGCGTAATAGTTTTATCCAAACCTTGGGCGCTTCTTGAAATTAAGTTAATCTTACAGATGGAAGTTCTTTTTTCTTTTCAAATGCTGCAGAATTTTATGCTGCTTTGTCAAGAAAAAAGGAGGTGGGTAAATCCAACGAAAAGTGTACTACAAATTATAACGGGTCATGGCAACTTTAAAAAGTATCTATAGAAAATATGAAAAATAGAAGATAGTGAATGTATATGCAAGAAAGGAGAGGATAATCCGGAACATGAATTACGGGGATGTGAAATATTTGCAAGAGAAAGAGGAGAATATATAAAGAGTTATCAAAGACAAGATATATTATATACAAAAAAACCATGGACCCT
This sequence comes from Laupala kohalensis, assembly GCA_002313205.1. Taxonomy (NCBI): domain Eukaryota; kingdom Metazoa; phylum Arthropoda; class Insecta; order Orthoptera; family Trigonidiidae; genus Laupala; species Laupala kohalensis. Next base: position 81,923 of record NNCF01129064.1, read on the forward strand.
AATAGATATCAAGATTAAATTGACAATTTTCACGCAATATACTAACAAGATAACATATTTGAAGGTATTGGTCGGTTGAAGTGCACACGCCTACCCGGGGCGCGGACGGGAACACCGCAAGGTGGCTAAGATGCGCTGTGCATGGAACGTAAAAAGGAGTGAGAGAGAAAGGTTGAAAAGAGAACCTCGTTTTGCAAGTGCCAAAGATGCCATGAACGCCAGTGAAATGAAAAAAAAAATTGTAAGAAAATAAATTGTAAGTAATATCTCTCCGTATTCCCTCATCATGATATGAACCACTTATTGTTACTTAAAGAAAAGAATACAAGCGGAGAATTTTGCAGTTTTAATTTTCATAGCATTCCACTTGACGTAGTTCTGAAACTAATCAAAGCATTCTGGTTGTTACTTTGTAGTTTCACATCTATAAGGAAAATTTTAGGAAGGAGTTGAAAATATAACCAAAAAATTCGATATCTTTGTAAATTGAAATTACGAGAATTCATTTTCAAAGTTTAGTGTTGTACGTGTGATGAACATGGTATTTTTTCATGTTTTATATTTATGTTAACATTATTTCATATTCTCTAGTTATGCTGGTATGTTAAATATTTGTTACACTTGACGACGGCCCCAAACTGGGTAAACGTTGTGTTCTGTACAAGGTTCATAACAAACGTTGTGTGGTACATCTATGGTAGTATGATATTTTTAACCATAAATATTTGTTTTTGTAATCAATTGTTTGGGTTCGACATGGATATGTTTCTTCTCCTTTTTTTGTGGCAAATTTTGTATTGAAATGTTCACGTTCCAATGATTACTTAGGTACCCCAACAAATTGATGTTCTGAAGACTATACCTATGTATTTTGACGCGCTGAATCGGAATCTGGGGATAGGATTGCTCTATCATCCTCACGACTGAAAATGAACGTAGGCCCAAATTTTAGTATTTTGATGCATATTTAATTATATGAATTTTGAACGGTATAAAAATACCGGAGGATAATAGAGTAATTCCAACTTCGGGTTCGGATTCAGAACGTGAAAAGACATAAGGATACTTAGGTCTAATCTAAGGAACAGACCAATTTTTTTATGTGTGGTTGTGTTAAATATGATGATCATTACTTTGCCTGCGTGTTACATTTACTATCAAATCGTTCAAACATAACCTGATCATAAAAATGAGATTTTATGGCCAACATTTAGTGGTACTTCAAGGTATTAGTGGTATTATGCTATACGATATAGAAATTATTTTACACTTTTTATACTGAGTCTTGTATAACGTAAAGCTATGCACAAAGGAAGAAATATAACCTTTTCAATATTCTACATGACCATTAAAAGACTAAACTTGGTTTTAGTATATATGTACTGCACAACGTTTCCCCTCTCAATTGAACCTTCATCAGGTATGAATTATACAAATTTACAATACTTAGTAACAGAAATTATTTATAAGGCGTGGGATTACATTCATATTTTTCTTTTTAATACAGTATTCCTTATAATTCAGCGCTAAGTTCTTCTACGGGTTTTGATTTTAGGAATTTGTTGAGCCCTACCGAGTTTTAATTCCATTTAAAAAGTTCTGTTTCACCATTTTCGTCCAATGGTTTCAATGTGTAATATATACTTCATGAGGACTCATTCGAGATTCTAAAATGATGTAGAAAACGTTTATAAAAATTAAACTTTTGTATGTAAATGGTCGCGTACGCCATTGAAAAGCTTGAATAAATATAGACATAAATTATCAACATTAGAAAAGTAAATTAATTTAGTCAAGATGATAGAGAAACGTGAAAAATAGTCGTGAAAATATTCGAGTTATGAAATGTTCACCACAATTTTCCTTTTCACTGCAGTCACATTTGGTGAAATAAACCTAATAGGTTTGCGTCCTCAACAAAATGTTCCGCAAAATTGTTGTGAAACGTATCGTACTTATTGCTATGGAGAGAGCATTGTATGGCGACGGATTGCGAAGGAATGTTATTTTCCATCTTTTGTTTGCTTAAAGAGTCAATTTACGAACTATTTCCGAACAACGTGAAGTATACATTTACAACCTCAAAATAATTCAACAAAAAGTACTTTTCTTTCTCGGGTTTTGGGCTTGTGGTGTTCTCTCTGTAGAAATACTTTATTGAGTTGTTAGGAACCCAATGGGCATTTTATCTTTCAGTTTCAGTGGTAGATGAAAAGAAAGCAATTCACACTAAGCGATATGCCTTCTTTCATAAGTTAGATAAATGTTAACGAATCATTTCGGAAAAATAATCCAATCAGTTAGAATGTCAATTAATTCCGAGACAGGAATGAAGAAAAGAAAATAATCAAGTTTATTTCAAGAAGTCCCAAGATGTTTTGATGATACAGTTACAAATGTATGTTTGTTTTCGGTGCACGGCCTAAAGAAATACGGTCGAAACCAAAATAAGTCTGTACCCATTTCAAACCGGTACCAACATCCTTGTCTTACCTTAAAATAACTTGACCAAAATTTTAAGCTTTACGGTTTCGTGTGTGTGTGTTTTTTTTTTTGTTTTTGAGAAAAAATTACGTGTGGATACGCGATCCCAAACAAATTGGATATATATATATCTGTCTCTTATACACATCTAGATGTGTATAAGAGACAGNCCTGATGAAAATTTAGGTTTCAGCAAAAACCTTTCGACTGAATGTTCGCTCCTCGTCAAGTACTCTTGTATAATATGGCCTACTTTTGCCATGTTTTGCTACCTTGAGAGGCAAATAACATACGTATTTAATGATGTCATGTTGGATGAAAATGGAAGGCGGGACCGGAGATCGAACTAGGAACTTCCAGCTGTACGTTCTGGCGTGCTGCCATCGTTATCGCACGCTGAATCTCTATAGTAGACGGGGTCTAGGAACGAATGGAGTAGTGGGTAGGGCTCAACGCGTAATGCTGCAGGTCCCACATTCGATCCCTAGTCGGGGTTCTCATCTTCATTCAAGATATCATTCGTAACTCAGGTTCTTCTCTCAAAAATTTGGTGATTTCACTTAGACAGTTATATACATAACGCGCCTAAAGAACTGACCCTGTTGCCGGTCGATGCCGTGACCTGCACTTCAAATCCGGCTCCAGCGGTGAAAGTGAGTCAACTGTTGAATCATATTGCGAAGCTGTGCTATTGCAGAAACACTGTATTGTATCCGCAAAGAAATGAATAGACCAGAAACAGAATATTTCCCCTTTGAATACATCTCGCCACTTATGATAGTGGGAATTCGGTTTGTTTGGTTTTGCAGAGGGTGAGGAAAAGTCCACATTGACTTGCCGTATTGATTTCTAATAATCAGAAAATTAACAAGCATTTTACATCCTAAATTTTAAAAAAGGAAGCTGTAAGATACAATAGCTTTTGCAATAATTTTTCGGTGTTCCCACGTAAGATCAAATTCCGTGTTTCCACGTAAACGTAACTCCCCATAGGACGAAACACACACAGAAAAACTCACTATTTTAAAGCACATTTTGAGGGATTGAGAGTCATTAGAGATCCTACGAATATCACATCATTAAATTATGGTGACGTTATTTGTAATAAGTTATTCCAGAAAATTTTTATTTTTGACGGTACTAAACGAAGAACATTATACGTAAGAAGAGACGTGCGAGACCAAATATCTCGGCGATTATACTGTAATGGTTAAAAATTGCAGCGCATCTCTTTTTTGTTAATGGTGAATTGTATTTCATTCAATGAATGTACCAAATTTCTTCAATTGAGAGTATTTATTTCATCAAAAAAATTGAAATAATGATCGTAACAATTCTCGCGACTAGACTCGCGATGGCACAGCGGATTATCGGTACTGTCATCTGTCATTCACAAAAACCACTTGGTTTTCTTGGCTTTTCAGATTACAATTGGCTTCTTGGCTTTAGCCGTAATTACACTTCATTTAAATGAACAGAATCATGAGAAGTACTACCCTTTTCCAAGTTCAGATGCTTATTTTAATTCACTGAATTTATATGTATTCATATAATCTAATAGAAAATAGTATCAAAATAGTATCAAATCAAAACAATTTCACTTGATCCATCACTTCTCCCCAAATTTGTAGCTAAAGTCAGCTCAAAGCATAGACATTGTTTAAAAATCGTTGTCCTATTTATTTTGTCTAAATCAATGTCTGAACACTTAATTATATGCTTTCTCTTAAAGCACCGCTTCGCCTAGAGTTAAATGCATTCTCATATCTTACACACTAAAAAGACAGTACTATTTTGTATAAGCACTTGATGTGAGAACCAAGTTTGCGCCTGGACTCAGGTAGTTGTTTACATTGAGATGACTTCTTTGCCCAGTTTTCCGCGAAATGGCATTGGACGACGACTGAACATGAGAAAGAGAAGGTCCGGTAAATGGGAATGCCAAGGTTGAAAACTCACTCATCCACCCTGTGACTCAAGTCGTTGATTTACGACGTCCACACCATAACAATGGATCAGATGTATTAAAAGACGCATGCTTACAAGTAGCAACGTAAGGAGATTCCACTAAACTTTAATGTCCGTTAAGAACATAAATACCTAATCATAAATTCTCCTAGACGTAGAATATGCATTATGAATAAATTCCAATAATTTTATTTGCTATTTCTTTTAAATGTTATTAACTTTATCGCGAGAAGCCTCAGACCAAAATTAGGAACATGTCTTAAAATACAAAGAGCAAGTATTTTCCTTAAATTCTTTCTTCAACGTAGCAACTTCTCTAAATAACTATTGTTTCACTTGAGTATTAACACGGTTAAATAAACTTCACAAAATCAGTAAAATAGATTTAACAACAGTGGATATATATTTTCTAATTGAAATGGAAGATAAATCTAATTATAGAATATAATCAAAGATCAAATGTAAATGAAAATGTTTTATATCCCTAATAAATAAGCTTTCTTCTTTAGACACACGATTCATCACGGAAACCATTTCCAATTATCACAATTTGATGACACAATTGAAAACGTCATTTTGAAAACATTATTACATTTTTTAAATACTGAAATGATTTGGAGTAGTAAGAAAGTGTAATAAAGTTAATAAAGTACAAAAACTCGAACTTTATGACGTCTATCTTGATAATAACTACTAAACATTATATCACATTGTCAACATTCGAAAAAAAGTAATTGTTTCTTCCTAAAAATTGAGAGAGTGATTTGTAAGTTTCACTTATATACTGTAGAAGATAGTGAATAACTATTTTAACTGTCCCCCTATACATTCTAAAAATTCACACAATTCAAACCAACACGAATTGAGAAGGAATGAACCCTTCTCTGAACACAGAACATCTTATGGATATCATTCTCCGATCCAAACTACTGAGACTAGGAAATGTAAATGAAATCCACTCTCCGAGCAGTGCGAATATGTAAATAAATAGGTTCAGTATTCCCGTGGAATTGTAAAGAAAAGTAAACATCGATTATAGATACTTATGCAAAGTCAAAACGCCTGTTAAACGGAAAATGAATCACAATAGAAACCACATCCTTACCTGCGACAGAAACAGCCCTCGCCAACGCTGTGAGGCAGAAAGCGAATAATACGATCTCCCCCATGACGACTGGTTACGTATCGGCAGCCGCTGCATCTGCAGCTGCGAGGGGACGTCGGACGGGAGTCGCAGGTGCGAAGGCAATGGCGGGCGGCGGCATCACTCCTTCCTATAAGTACTCTGTTGTCCCACCCACCTACCCACGAGAGGCATCGCGATGGAGGAGGCAGTAGCGTTTCATTCGCACTCGCTGAGTGAGGATCGGGACGCCCTCAGTGGTGACCTCTTGAGGACGGGGAGGACCGAGTGGCATGCGAGATCACGTCATGGGGATTGCCACTGGCAACCGAGACGTTGAGCAGGGATGTACATGGATCTAGTGAACATGGTTGTCCCGTTGGTACTGTTCGGATAAATGACTATTTTTATTCGGTATACAAATATGTAACCTTTTTTTTTCATTTTATTGTCAAAAAACCCGGTACCTAAACACTTAGTTATTACCCCGACGTACATCTGTTTTTAGTCGTTTTATAGTCACATGTTTTTATGTTTAGTATTTTAATATTAGTTTTAGTAAACACGTTTCACGCTGCCTGTATTTTGCAAATGTTTATTCTCATTGACTATACGGCATTATCGTTTGGAGCTAATCCGCTCAGAGCATTCAAACTTCTAAAATTCAAAAGAGGATAGTTCAGACTATATGTAAATCTTACCCCCGAAATCCATGTAAACCTTTATTTAAGAATTAAATACTATCCATCTGCCTTGCTTATACATTTGTGAAGTAGTCGTGTTTGTTAAGACAGGACTATTAAAATACCACTCCTGCGTTAGAAAAAACAGTTCATGAAACACAGCACTCGTAATAAGGTTAATATTCGTCGTTTTGGGGTGTCAAACACTCTTTGCAAAAAAGGCTCCAGGAATAATTTTGTATAATTCCCTTCCAATAAATTCAAAACATTTAAATAAATTGAATATCCTCAGTTCAGATTTTTTAAATATAAAAAGTTAACAATTTTAGCGAGCATACAAATGATTGTAGTCAGGTATACCTATCTAAGAATATTGTAAATGGGTATGTATTAATCTAATTCATATAATATTTCACATTATGTAGCTCCTTTGAAAGAAAGTCTTGTAAGATTTTTCATTTCGGTCCTCAAGAATTTTGGAGATCCCTGGTGTAGACGATCTACTGAGCTCTGTGAAATGTTTACCCATCATTTACGAACGGAAGTTAACGCGAAAGGAAAATAATCGCGGATAATAACAATTAATTGAGCATGACTGTTGTCAAGGGTTGCGTGTAGGGAGTATTGTTTCTGTACCAAATAAAAAATATGTGAATTGTCTAGGAACTCCTAGGGAGGGCCAAGTGAGTTTAGCTAGAATGCACTAATTCTCGAATTATATGGACTCATTACAGGTTTTTGCATGCTGGCCTATTATGCTGTCATAGTCTGATGTTTAGGGTTGTTGCGTTGAGGTTATTTAAAACCTGTATTCATACATGCGTAACTTTCAAGCGGAAACCTAATACATCGCAAAATATAGTGGATAACTTTCATTTAGATGGGGTTCAACGTACATCTCTTTTCTTAAACATAAAAATTTCCTCAACTGTATTTTTAACTTGAGATTTGGTATCCTCAGATCCACGACAAAACCTTGTTGCAATGTTCACGTGTGCAAGGGTTATGCACATTATGACAGTGACATCACTCACTATTGAGTCAAGGATTACTGTACGTAATAGATTTAACAGTAGAAGGGGATTGTCAGCTAAGATTCATTGCGACAAAGCATCTACTTTCAAGCGTGTAAATATTTTTATATATTTATGATTTAATTTAATTAATTCTGTAAAATTTCAGAAGTTGCCGAAACGTTAATTCCGCAACGTGGCAGCAACTTGACAGTGAAGTACTTTCATGACGTCGGCCGCGGAAACTTTCAGTAATATCTGTGAGATGAACATTCTTATGAACATATCCGTGATTTTTTGAGGATTAGTCAAATTTCGTTTTATTTTACAAAGTTTATTGTCAGTTTGTTGGTTTTAACCAGTGGAGTAGAACTCAAGATTTACAATTTTCCTACACTAAAACAAAACATTTAAAAAATCTTGTGTTAAGAAAGGACAGAATTTAAGTTAGCAAAAAAAATATTTTTAGAATGTAATTTCTTAAATGTTATTAAATATTCTGATTAAATCCACGTGATCAAAAAACTTTTGATATATCCATGTAGGATATTATCCGGAATGTGATTATCTGTATTAAGATCCATTAGAATTTTCTCTGATGATGGACTTGACAAAGTTCGTCAACTCATTGAAATTACATAACCTATTTAGTCACCTATTTAAGAATACAGGTCACACAATGAAAAAGCTGTTGGCTTAAATATGTGGTAGACTAGACAAGTATTTTATTTGTATAATGTATTATGATAAAATAAATGTACGTATAAAAATTAGAGTCAACACTGTTTAAGTCATAAAATATTTATAATGGAATTCATTTGGTATATTTTTTGCATATCCATTCCATAGTTTTTAATGCAATTGAGGGAGGGGGAGAAATTATTCATTGACGAAGCTTTTCAATTGACTACAGCAATTTATTAAAACATTACTTAATAACTTTTTATGGTGTCATGTAAGCCAGGGTTTTGACAAAAGAAATGTGAATGAAGTTATTTCTTACAAACACTCGTGTATTATTTTGTTTCAAAATGTTTATATTAATATGACCTCAGCGCAAACTCAGTCATTGATAAACGTATTAAATCAACATTCATTTACATGAACTGAACGTTTTAATTTTTCAGTACATATTCTGAAGGACATAGGACGTTGGATCTCTTGGATCCTTCTTCAGCTACGTCCTTGTAAGGGCGTTGTATCTGCTTCTCTTCCATCTCATGTTCGCGCGCGGAATTGTGTAAAGATGTAGGAGGATGTACTAGTCAGAGATGATTCGGATTTCTTTGTAAAACAAAATCCTTCTTCAGCTCGGCGTCAATTGAAATCCTCAACAAAATATCATTTCATTTTACATCGTTGTAGAAATATTGAATTTCTGCAGAATAATGTTGCACGTCATGAAAAAAGAATTACACCTTTTCCTCAGTTATTTGATTTACAATAATATTCTTAAATTAAATTCTTTTGGGAGTTTGCGCGGTGTGTCATGTCGCAGGTTTTACTAATTATTATGTGAAAGATCCTTGGACGTAATAGATAATATAGAGGCAATTCAATCCTAATAGAGGTGCTACAAAAACGATTTCCTACAGAGAAAAAAGAATGTCTCGCAACTCTGCGGAATCACCAAAATACCGTACGTCACCACCCAATTTCATCACAATGGGAGACATAACAGAGGTTTAGATAGCTGAATTGGATTGAAGATAGCTGCATGGAGGTCTGGAGATCAAAGCAATTTGCGGCAATTTTTTCGCAACTGTCTCAATTTCATTTCTCAGACTGGCTGCCAGGTCTTATTTCTCCGGTCCACCCAAGAGAATGCTGGACTTTATGAAAAGGGTCACGGACTGCTCGCTCGTCTTTCTCTGTGAAAATAATAGTGACATGGGAATATTAATGATTTTCATCGCATGTCTTCTGGTACATGGTCTTCTATTACATAGGTTGGTGTCAAATAATCAATGACTGCTCTCCGAATACTTTTATTGTTTATTGTTGTTGTTATATAAACGGGCTACCCTCGAAAAGTCAATGGTTACCCTTTAATATGCGGTACAGAAAATAAGTTATAATAGCTTTTGTTGTAATATATTTTGTTATAAATAATAGCGTTTGTTAAAATAGTGACATTAGCGTACTCAAGATTTTCCTTCGGAGAAGGTCATGAATGTGATATATGAGCGTTTATGATACATATAAATATTTTTAAACTCTATGAATAAAATATACAGATTGAGGTACTTTAAGAAACTTATTGTATGATTTACATTATTTTCTTCATGTATGCGTACATGAGTTAACTTCGAATAATTGTTTTATTTTGAGTAATGAATTTAAAAACTGTAGCCTCTTGGTGGGGGGGGGGCGTGCCTGGGTCCCGTTCGTCCACTCCCCTCGTTGTGCCTCAAAGACTTACTCCGTGAATATGTAACAAACTAACGAACATGGTATCTTTCTTGACCATTTTACAGTCTCCACTGTAAAATTGAAAAATGTGTTCCATTGAAAAATGTGTTAATAGGATATTTATGGTCATTAATAATATTTATGGTAAAACAAAAAGGAACGAATACCAGGACTTCTATAAACTTTCCGGGTAGCCCTTGTTTTGAACACTGAATGACTGGTCTACTATACGAGAAAATCAAAATAAGTTTAATGGACAATAAAAAATTACCATAATCAAATTTCGAGACAAAAAGTGGTGGTACTATTAGAACCCCATAGAACGCCCCTGAATTTTGAAGCTCTGCACAGAAACCTAACCAGAAATTTCATGGTTTGTTTTTTAGTTTCTTTTTTAACCTGAACCTTCAGTTTTTGGAAAGAGGAAGGTTGACATTTCTAAAAAACCTTTCAAGGACCCCACTTTAATATTTCATGTTCTAGCCTGTGACTGTCTATTTTTGAACTCTAATTCAACCTAGTGCAGCGCATGGCTTGGCGAAATTATTGAGATAAAACGTATTTTTGCATCAGGGATTTTCTTTACATTATTTACCATAGCGATACGTCCATTACACTTCGTAAAATGTAAATTCAAAATGCCAACTAATGAGTGTTATGGAATAAAATAAAGGACAAATGAGGCAAGAAATCAACCTAGTATATAAGAAAACATTCATTATTAGGGTTTAATTTTCATATTAATATTATACTACCTATGTTATGTTTGATTATCCTTACTAATATATAAAATGTGAAAGGGAGGAGAGAAAACATCTAAATCACAGGACTAATCTTGATGAAATTCGGCAGAGGTAGCTTAAAACCCAGAATTTCTCTCAAGATATACTACGTTGTCATCAAATTTAACATTTCATATGTGTATGCTATTTACAACGATACTGGAATAGAAGAACCCACAAGGGGGATCAATGAAGATAATTCGCATGTAATTTAATATTTTCTGAAGGGACACATCCCTACATATTACATGCCTAATACGTATTATACATACGTATCGATGAATCTCCCCCATAAGCCGACGCCTACGACGACACGCCATTAACTGGTTTCCACGATGACATCACTCCTTATACAAGAGAGTCAAATAATCCTAAATCCTAACATTACGACGAGAAACTCTTTGATGCCCACGCGTGCCGCGTGCATCTATAAATAAACCTTCGTTTATCTATAAACAAACGAAGCTCAACGCAGTGTTATGCCCCTACCTGTGGCAACCAATATTGATTACTTATCATTTCCTAGCTATGTACTAGCAGTGAACAGACCGCTCGTAAAATCGCAAGATTACTTATCGTTCCGGTCTACGCAACGGCCGCACGCCTGTCTATGCAAACCAACGCTCACTTCTGTCTATTAATCGGCCGCGAACAGGATCGCTACGCTTTCGCCCGATTAATTTAAACCAGAAACCTAATCGCAACTTCTACCAACGGACCGACCAGTGAACAGACGGCTCGTCATATCACCGTCCGGCCTCTTCAAGCAAGAATCACCGGATATTCCGACACCAAGCACGTCATCTCCGACCACCGACTCGCCAGAAACCACTTGTGAGTTATACGCACGGAACTTTCTACGTCTGGTCCTGCCGTCTGGTGTCATTCTTTGTTTTCTTAAGTTACGACGGTAGAAAAATAAATTTTGTTCTAATTGAACCTTCTTGAAATATTTATTTTGGAGAGGAAGAGACTTTATTGTGAATGCAATAAAGAATCTTCCACGACATTTTCATTGTAATTCTAGACAAAGTAAGACGATTATCAAAGCAATTAGTTTTATGTGCATGACCAACGGTTATCTGTTCATAAATCGCTTCTCATAAGGATTAACACAGACTTAAAATAGTATAAATATTTATTACAATATGTGCTTTTATTGTAATTTTGAAAAGTAAAACAAAAATGACAAAAATTCACACCAGCAAAGCTGTTGGTACTCATCTTGTATTTAATATAGTTTATACTAATAAAATTGAATTATTTGGAATGTCTGTTCCATGGATTAGAAAAAGTAGTCGATGAAATTCTTAGAAATATCAAAGGACACTTCTTAAGGGTTATTGCAATTAAAATGCTAGGAATGGTTAATTGTGATGAATGACGACAGTAGGAAAACTATTGAAATTGGCTTCTTATAAGTAGATGTGAATCTTTACTTGCATGACTATTTATTATAAAATAACTTACTAACGTGTCCGTCTAATGACTTCGATTGAGTTATGTTAGGCGGACAATCCAATGAACGTATAATCTATGTGCCCGAAATGTAGAAATTATATAAATAATATTAATACTGTGAATAAGATTGTTTTCAAGTACATAAACTAAAAATGAAATGAAAACCAAAGAGTTCAGAGTTTCAACCTTTGTTTATTTCTGTGAGTCCGTTCCTTGTGCCTGGATTTTAAAATGATTCGTAACTACGTACGAATTAGTGTGCAATACTGAAAACTGTGTGTATTTTGTAGGTTTTCTTAGTGGTATTTAATTTTTGAAACTAATAAAGGATAAAATTTAATAACTCGAAAGAAGATAAATATTGAAACTAACATATGAACTAAGAATATTATATAAGGACCCGGGGCAACACCCGGCAAAATGATCTTAAAGAAATCCAAACCTGTTGAGAGGTGTTTTAATACCCACTGTAGGGTACGATACATCAATTCTGTCCAAATTTTCTTTGCATGTAATTTTTTCTACATTAGTTTAACAATGCAAAAAAAATATTTATTTTTATGATTTATTTGTGAATTGTTTTAAACTTCAAAATGTACAGTAATGATTGTTTCAAGTTTCCTTTCAAATTCCGGACATATCCTGGTAGTTCTGCTAGTTTCCTATTCAATATGAACATACATTCTTTAATTCATTGGCATGTACCAGTTTACCAGTGTAAGTTGTGAATCTTGTTCATTTGTTACGCAACTTGTAGAGGACATAGAATACTCAATTTGCAAAAAAATGCATTACATAGAAATCAAGCATTTATTGATTTCTTGTTTATTCTCAATAGAGGATTGTGTAATAGAGGATCCTTTGGGCTACGAGATAGACGTTTCGAAGGACAAAGATGTGTGGGAATATAAAGAGAAATATTAAGGAAAGGTGACTGATGAATTTTGTAAGATTAAGTAGGAACCTCCATTAATCCAAAAATTCAATGCGATATCCTCGCTGAAAAATTAAAGAGAATAAAGACTAGTAACTTGGAGAGGCTTCTAGAGATGTTTTGTAGCTGCAGAATTAGTCATGTGCGCGTCCTTCACTCGGACAAAGAAGGCAGGTTTTCAATATGATGAGAATCTTATCGCGTCGTACGTCAGGACTCCACTAAAGCAACACTGGAGTCAGCGCACAGTTATGGAACTCTTAGAATCAAAGCAAATAAACGATTCCAGGAAAGGAATCTCACCTCTTGAAATAAAATAAGTGTCAAATTTACATCAAAATTCTACTGTTACAATATCAATAAAAAGTTAATGCAGGTTGCATTTGGAGTAAAAGCGACTAGGTTCGTAGTCGTAGAAAACTGTCATAACTTCAAAAGCATAGAAATGTTGATCCAATGAGCAAACAAATATTTTATACAAACATTGTTCCAATAATATTTATATCCATTATAATAACAAGAAAACAAATAATTAGCCAAGTACACTATCGTTTTTTGAGCTCGTCAATTTTTGCATCGTTGAGTTCTTCATTTAATTACAGACAACAATAAAATTTTAGTCTAAATTATCGTGTTTCCTGGTTGACTATTAGGAAATACTTAACCTGGAAAAACCTGTAAATAAAAGTTGAAATACTCCAACTGACATATTTCGAGTACTCTCTTGACATGCATTCTCAGAACTTATTTTTCCTTCACCAATGATGTCTCCACCTGTTACCATATTCGTGAATAGAAATGTCAAATTCTTGTTGTGTAACAAATATAATATAATAATAACGTTTATATATTTTTGTATTTTATAAAATTAATAACATTTTTTGACACAATGTTAACAAGGGATAGCGTTTAATAATATCTGTCCCTATAAAGAGAATTCTTTGCATATTTTGCGAGACGAAACCATTCGTTGTGAGATAAATCTATTCGTTCATCACGTACAAAAATTTTAATAACGATTCTTCATAAATAAAAAATGATTCTTCATAAGTAGAAGTCCTTTTTCTATAATTTTAGTTAGTTTTTGAAGTTATTTGGATAGAAATCGTATAACATTGTCTCCATTTGCAAGTGTGAAAAATATTATCATTTCACAACTTACGAAACAGGTCCCGAATTTTGTGTTTTTGATACAATTTAGGTTCGGTTCCTACTACGAAGTGTCTCCCCGATAATATATAATTCGGAATTTTTTAATCTTGTATTTTAACATAATAACGGAACAGGTAAAAAACAGAAGAAATGGTCATGGAAAAAAGCATTCTGGTATTAAGACAAGAAAACCGAGTAATGTTTATTTTCTATAGTAGATATTCAGATAATACGGTTGGCCTAATTTCATTGTAATTTCATAACTTTCATCGAAAAAAAAAACAACTTCAAATGAATGTCGAAGAAATGTTTCCAAAAAGTTTTCAAAATCGGCCCAATAATACATTTTTAAAACTCCACACTTAGAGAGAAATTAAACCCCAATAAGACTGATTAAAGAAGTACAACCTCAAATTATTATCATTTTTCATGTTCTACAATATCACTTCTTTTCTACAAAAGATCCTAGATAAATATATCATTTTTTGTGAATATCAGAAAATTTGTTGTAATAATACATCCATGATTGAAAACAAGGTAAAATATTATTTATTATTGAAAATGATGAATAATTATGAAAACGCATTTTAGGAGGATGACTACCTGGGAGGAATCCTGGGTTTTTTTCCTCTCATGACCCTTGCGCTCACCTTTCTTCCAGTGGGTTTCCTTCACGTCAGATTCCCATCGAATATCAAGAGAATTTTCATTCAATACAAATCACGGATGGACGATTATCACATACGCTCACCAATGGAAATCAATGAATTGTGTTGAACGATTACTATCCGTCGATTAATCGTTCTATATTCATCGGTCACTCCAACAATGGACATGTATTTTAAAATTCTTTAAAATTTTGCTTCTGACTTATTTTATATCCATTTCCGAGTATTACTAGTAATTTTCGACATTTTTAGCTGAACTATGAGGGACACATCTTCAAGTAAAATCATCGTGGAATGTGTTGAAAGAGATATGAGAAATAATGATGCCTAGAGCTCTTTTGCGCCTATGAAATCTAATGATAATGGCATTTATTATTTCACCAACATTAAATAATATTGATGTTGTTACGATGCCTTCGGACTTACAATGAGTTCTTCGAATACCTGGATTTTTATTTATTTTATTGTACCTTCGAGTTTATTAGAGGTAAAATAAATCAAAGTACTGGAATTAAAATGGTATGTTATGTATGTTAGAAGCACGTAAGCATTGCACACTTTTATATTCATACAACATAAAATATACAAATAACACTTAACATATCCACTAAAGAATTATAATTTTTATTAAACTCTTTCTATAAGTTAACATGATTTAAGTTCAATAAAATCAAATTAACCAATTTAAGTCAAATAATGATAAAATTTAATCGATGTACAAAATGATCAGTCTAAATATTATCGAAATGATATTTTTTCCAGTTGAAATAATCATATGAATAAACAGTTGTTGAATGAATTGCGATTAAATCTTTGATACCAAATAACATATTTTCACAATCAATCACTAGGACTCTAATGATCTCGATGCCGGCGAACCGTAAAGCTCCAATAAAAAACAACAATATATCACTCTTTTTCCCCCTGCCCAATAGGAGAGAATTTAATTTTCATTCATTTTGTAAGCGAATTATAGCTCTAACTTTTAGCTAGACTTTATTATACCGCAATCTCTCCAAATTCTGACCCCACAACCCCCATAAAAGTGGCAAAACTATTTTCAGTTTGCTTAGCTCTTGCTATGTCTATCTTCTTATGAACGATGTGATAGAATCTGTAGCGTTTCGGAAACATATTTTTACTTGCATAATCAAATCATTAATTTTATATTTTCGCTCCATTTATGTACAAAAGGTGGATAAAATGTTACAAAATATACAATTTCTTGAAATGAGCGTACATGATTTCTGAAATGAAATTTCTTTTTCAATATAGTTTAACAAAGATACAAAATTTTATGAGCTTCAAAATGTAATCGTAGATATGATAAAAAAATGTTTAGTTTGTCAATATTCTCTTTCAGTGCTTTATTCTACAACTTTCGAATCACCATTTTGAATAATTAGTCTCATTTTATCAATGAGATTAAAATTGATTTAAGAAGTAAAATTTATCAATTCAAAATAAAATTCTATAAATTGCCTTCAAGACCTCAAGCAAGGGAAACTTGTTAATTATTCAGTTCACTGGAAATTAAGGGTTTAAGACACTTTGGTAATTTATTCCTAAATAACGATATTTTTCTAAATTTGCCATAAAAGAAGTGTGGATACATGAATCAAAAGATTTCCAGTCATATAATTTAGCAAATATATGGAACCATGAGACTTACAAAAAGGAGTCCAAGCACTTTACTGCGATGATACAAACAATTAAAAGTACCCTCATAACAAACAATGTGATTTACTTTTTTTTTTCATTTTCTTATAAATGTAAGGTAAACTTACCCATTGATTTTATATTTTCTCAGATATACTCAACAAACGCAAATATCATGAACACCAACCATAATGTTCTTTTTTTAATAAACTCGATAAAAAAGACAGCAACGATAAAAAAATTTAGCTCATTTTCTACATCTTATTCAAAGGACACCACTACATCGTATTTTCAGCATTCGATCACTTCGTTCACACAAACTGGGACCATGTGTTCTGCTAGTCGGTAGAAGATTAGACGTCACCACCCACCACGTTCATTTCATCTTAGTACATTTCCGGAGGCTGGACTGCAAGTATAGTACCGCGTTGAAGGATAGATTCGTTCCGATGACACTTTTTTACGTAAGTTAATAGACTTGTTCATTTCACGGTGCATAATTACTATTAAATAGTATGTCATGACACCAATCCAGTATGGGCTCTAATGACCTTTGATGTTGACGAGCCCTAAAACCCCACGGAAAAAAAAAAACCAATCCAGTGACGTATTGATTGTAACTTCGTGAAGTATTTCACTTAGAGTCATCAATCTGGGTGACTTTTGAGATGGGGTAGAGGCTCATAACGAGCTGCTGAGCGGCAGAGTGCTGGTTCGATCACTCCACTCGGTCCAATTAAGTTAGAAATTATGTTACAAACTCATGACAAATACGTGATAACATTCAGTCAAGCGAGAATGGCGAGTCGGGAATCGAACCTGAACCCGTGCTTTGATCGCAAGATCACTACAGCACACGTTCATCTTCCACTACTCTACACCATTTTCACCCTGACCTAAAGTACCCAAATCGTGTACAACCACGGTGGTGGGGTGGTTAACACCCCTGCGATAGAAAGCAAGATTCCAGGTTCGATTCGCCATTTTCACCTGACTGAATATTAACACATATCTTCTACACGTGTAGGTTACACGGAAGAAATATACTCACGTCCGATACGTTCCCGTAAAGAAATCTACACCTCCTCCCCAAGTCAACCCAAATCATGAGGTCAGATGAAAAAGCGGACCTGAATATTGCCACATCACAAGTATATCATGAACCGAAAATTTGCGCCCATGTTACGTGTAGACGATGCAATTCCTTGATTGAAAAAAGACGCCCGATGTTTTACGAGGAGGCATTGTTGTATCACTTCTTTCGTGATTCGTCTCGCATTGACTCAAACGGTGAAATCGTGGCTCGTGTCTGATGAACCGTTCCCAATTGGAACAAGGTCTTTGCCACAAAAAAGAATCGAATCCCTAGTTCTCGTGAACGTTTCAAGGTCATGACGCCCCGCCCCAGGATATCATGATCCTCCGTCGGAAATAACATTTTGCACTTCAGGTGAATGATTGGGGGTGTTTATTGGAAATGAGGGCCCGATGTGTGGGGCCTTGGTAGTAGGATGTGGGAACATAATTTACTCCACACTGGATCACACAAGAACAAAGAGTTCCAAAACTGCAAGTTTTCTTTTTACTTTAGGACATTTCATATGGACATGACCTGTACGATTTTTGTCGTAAAACTTACTTGATGAGCTTGAACCTGAGACTATACGAAACATGGAAATAACTCCATAAATATGATCTTGCGCACTCGTAGTAATCCGGGTCATTTCAATTCGCAGTTAATGTTTTATATATGAGACTAAGTTTAGACTCATACCAGTCTTCCTCCCATTATTCTCCTGTAATGGCAATAAGAGCTCAGAACTAAAACTGACACGTGGGTCTATTTATTGATTACATTATTTATATACTCATCTGGTACAAAACATTCTCCATACCATGTTACATTTCCTGGAATATATAAGGAAATTTTTCACGATGTGCTCATTGAATTGTTTGAAAGTTCAGCTATCATTCTCAAATATCAGGATCAACTGCTAAACATTTTTTCTTTCGTCTTGAATACTTCTAAAGAAAATGTCTTGCCTATAAATGTTTCTTGTACTTAATGTATTATGTAAGAGGTGCATCAGTGTATTATGTACACAATTTAAGCGTGGATGTTTCGATTAAATATATGCAAAGAAACACTATTTCTGATTTTGGGGAACTGATTAAATTACTTCTTCTTCTTCTATTTTTATTAATTTATTAATATTTTCATGACAAGAGAACCCTCTATATGCGCCCCACAGTCACCACCATTCAATGACTTCCCCTTGATATGGAAGAGCTGATGACCTGAAATCTCCCGGATAAACATATTCCATCTAATAAATCTATCGATTTCAACGAATATTGTGCACAAAAAATATCATAAATCTCTACAAAGAGCTTTTACACGCAGTTGTTTGTTAAGGGGCAAGTACACGGGGTTAGTGAACACCTCTTCATGTCACCGCACAGGGGAGTACATCGAGGCGAAACCTGACCAAAAGAATTTTATCCACTTATTTTGGTGTATTAAGGTGAAAAAGTAAATAAATAAATGATATGTCCATTATTCATGTTAAGGCAATTTATATAGAGCTCCTTTTTAATAGTTTATATAGATTTGATACATAACCTCTCGATTGAACTTTCGTCTCAGTATGTCCACTGTGCGGCGTCACGAAGCGGTGTTGAAAAGCGGTGTTCACTAGCCCCGAGTACTTGCCCCTTTAAGACCGAATTACTGAAGTGCTTCATACGAAACTGTCTCGTTCACGAACACAATAGTCGCAGCAGGCATAATATTCATCGCCCTAGAGCGTCAAATACTCCATATTTGCCAAAAACAGTCATCTCATTTGGGAATCGTTCCATATAATTCCTTTCCGAAAGACATAAATGTTATTATTTAATTGAATCTCTTCAAAACCGCGCTTAAAAGCTGCCTACTGCACCAGTGCTTCTACAATGTTACAGAATTTATTGATTTTAATAGAAGTTAAATTCACCTTGTACTTCATAACGCCATTGCTATGGTACTTTCAAAATAACTTGTAACAATTTAAAACTATTTTCTTGCATGCTTGTATTGTGTCATATTACTCATAAAAGTTTAATTTTATCTGTACTCAACCTTGGCACGATCGTGTACACTTATTCTGTAGCTACATTCAGGCCTGGAATTTTCTCCGGTTTTCCATCGCAAATTATTTAAAGAGACACTCTGAATTCTCACCTAGGGGCAGTGTCTACTGAAATAATAAAACTCGCATTTACAGTTATTTTAATAGTTACGATTTGTAAATAATATTTTCCGAATCTATACTTGATGATAATTCGTACTTATGACATAAGAGTTTTGTGTTTTATTAAATACACATTTGTTGGTATTCTGTTAATATTATAACGCATATCGAACCACTTTTATTCTTATATGTAAGCTGAAAAGTTAAATCCGCCTTTGTCTTGGGACCCTTGATAGAAATTGATGGGATGATCCCATGCTTGCTTCCGGAGAGTAAATTAGTTTACTGTCCTACATGTGATCATACGCAGTTTGTAACTGCCTTTTTTGACAATAAATTTGTTTATTTACACCATCGGGTCACTTACATCGTTGAGTATTGGAGTGTTAAGAAAGAGATGCAGAGTGCAATTGGAATGGGAGAGAAAGCCTTCGGCGATCACGGAAGGGTCCACATCGCGTGCTCAAGGGACTGAGAATAGTACGTGTTAGAGCACGATTTTTTTTGTTTCGATATGCATAAGACTCCGTGTTCCGACGATGCAATTGCTTACGGTATATTTAGCATAGTTTGCTTTTGTTATTGCGTTTGTTTGTTTATTTGTTTGCTTGTTTGGCCAATGCACTGCATGAGATTCGAAACAGGATCTCGTGACATGTGTGCTTCTATCATATCAAGTCGATGAGAACTGCTCGTTGTTACCAGTCTTATCATCAACACTCTAGTTGATCAGTAAAGCCTCTATCCAGAAGACGAGCCCTAAAGCACCATAAAAAAGTTATTCAGAAGAAATATTGTAACATGATTCATCAAGTCTCAAAGCTAATCTAGGTAACTACTATTGTCATCATCCATATGGGTTAGTGCGGCAATTGTTTTATTTAAATATCTGAGAATGAAATCCGCTCGGTAATTATTTGTCGCATAAATCCTCGTGTCAGTTGAAAGCAGTGTCAAAGTAGGTAATAAAAAACAATCAAAAATACTCTCACGTGGAGTAATACATTACTTAAAATTATATCAATCCTCATAACACAATCATCTTGCATATTTCACTTATTATACCACCGTACAAACGTGTTTAATATTTGACACAATATTGTAGAAATCCAAAATATTCTATCCAGGAACCTTTGTCTCTCAGATACATCAGATATATATTCTGCACCTCACGTGTACAATAGTTACATAAGAATGAAATCCATAATGTAGGGTAGACCACGTGGAGCACAGAACGTTAATTTACTCTCCTCTAGCAAACAAGGGACTATCATATAAATTCTGAACCAAGTGCGCGATTGAAAATTGAAGAAAATCCGAATCGGGAAGTAGTTACAGAGATAATGTTATCATCCGTGCCAATATTTAGTACATTACTAAATAGAAATATAATTATTATATATAATAAAATCCTTAATAAACACGTTTTAAAATACTTTTAATATATTTCATGCATTATCATTAAAAGTACTATGGCAATTGCGTATTCAAGTTCACAAGGAATTCAATGTTCATAAATTCATATCAAGTATTAAAAAATATTTAAAAAATTTCATGTGATACTTTAAAAAGAAATTAAGTTCTTTTACCAAAATCAATAAGATACTTGACAATACCGAAGCACTGATGCAGAATGGGGTTTTCGACAGTGGATTTGAATGCTTCGTGTCAGTTATATATTTTATTTATTTTGGAAGAATTATATAGAATTATATATTTCTAGATGAATTGGTATCTTTTTGTCAGAAGGTAGTTGAAGCGCCAGGACGGTGAATGGTATTCTTAATTTGATTGTTATAACGATAAAGTTTCATTTTTTAAAGAGCCACACCTATTTTAGAATATTGTTGATCAGACACATTTGAAAACAGTATCTCTCTGATTCCATCTTCCGAAATAGTCACCGAAGCCGTTATCTTCCGCATGGGTGAAATAACGGTAGCGCTAGTTTAGACTAGAACAGATTGCACGCAATCCATTTGACCTCCCTTCGTGAGTATTCGTCCATCGGCATTTCGCAGTAAGACCAGTACACGAGTATTACATAGAACTATTGAGACAGTTGCTTCTTTTGTACTAGCACCCCGCGTGTCCCACGCGAAGGAAAAGAGTTGACGTGAAACTCACAGTTACCTCTGCGACGGGGTAATGGTATGTGTGTTATGTTTGGGAGGGGATACAACGAAGTGATCGTGATGGTAGAAGAGCGAACCACTTACGACCGACGAATACAGGGGATTAAAGAAAAGTGATTGATTTTACCGTTACACGGACATGCAGGGTAGATATATTCTTTTACTAGTTCACGTTTATGCCAATATGCGAGTGTTATGTGCTTGAATTTTGTATGCTACTGCATTGTGAGGTTCCACTGAACTTTGTTCTTGTCCAAAACAATGTGCCAAGCGAAATGTTTGAAGATACATTTCTATTTCATTTTCTTTTCAGACAGCCAGTCTTGACGACCTAGTCTTCGACAATGTCATTACAAGGTTCTCTTATAGTTTAATTCCTCAATAGTTTCTTAATAATTCATTTTTAAAGATACAGTATAATACAAATAAAGTGCAACAACTTTGTAACATATATATGAACTTGTTGGTATTATTTACTTTTTAGAACAAGGAAGGGCGCCCCTTTCTACCATCAGAGGTCGTGGATGTATGATGACGGAATAATGTCCTTTCCTTTTTGTAAATTGTGTTCTTTTGGCGTCCGAAGCCTATCGTGGGCATCTTATTAATGGGTCACATGAAGGACACTAGTGTATGGGGTGGCGGTGAGGGTGGGGGCTATTGAGGGCCGTACTGGGTAAAATGAATACCGAGGGGACGGAAGAAACACCAGCGGAAACATATCGAGTTCAATTTCTTCATTCATAAATTTATCTGAGTTTTAAATCAAGATCCTCTTGCAAAGTAAATTTTAGAAATATTCCTTTTTCTTAAATTAAAAAATATATCGTAAAATGTGTTATAACATTTTCAGATGCCACTCATTCAAAATGAAAACATAAAAGATCTCACAGAGGGTCATAGAAATTGCGTCACCGTGACTTGACTCTTCCGCTATGTGTAATGACGTTTCAAGGTACTCTGGCAGCCTTCGTTTTATATTAAATTTCTTATTTGATATTAATTATTAAATAAAATTGATATTTTAAATCTTTTATATTTTAGCATTCTTTTGAGAGATAAGTAAAATAAACTTATTTGAGCTTTAAAAGATTGATAATTAAAAACAAACATTTTTCCATATTCTCATGTGTTTTTACAAGCTCATAGAGTCACTTGGAAGAGTATAAATTACATAGGATTCTCTTCTTTACAAATACAAGTCATGAAAATACATCTCAATAATGTAAAAAAAATTAAACATTTGTTTGATTGAATTATTATTATTGTTGTTTTTCTTCGGTATCTCGATCACGGACATAGCGGCTTTTTATAAACAGCGGGAAATGCTCCAAGCAATAGAGAGTTATCTTCTCTACAGATCAATATTGAGGAAATTTTGAGAGTGTGACAGATGTTTAGAAAGAGTGACATCTGAGAAGGTATAATAAGGAAAAAAACTCTGCAAAACATCTATAATGTTTCCAAGAAAACAAATGAAGTACAAATGGTGTTACGAACTTTGTTCAAATTTATTGGAAAAAGGAAAGGATAGGTAATTTAAAGCTCACCAACTACCTACCTACGCAATATTTTGATTAAAATCGAGGGTGCTAATTCGATTCACATCTTGCTGGAAATGATTAGGGTCAAATAAGCACTTTTTTTCGTTCCACGTGTTTTAATGCTATGTTTTCATATTCTTTTTGCTTCTGAGCGTAAATTTCTGCATGTTTTGGGTAAGTGGGACTGCAATGTTCAAAATGACGGTTGTGATTATTAGTTTATTATTATTATTATCATTTACTAACAGATCCAAAGTGTTGCTCGGTTTTTTAATGTAAAAACGCAGAGTTATCTCAAACAGCATTTTTTTTAAATCGATCAAACTTCGAAGGTGAAAATGAATTCTTCTGCTTTTTTGTTATAATTGAATTGCCTGCACCTGTTTGATGAATTTGAGCGTAATCAACAGATATTCAGTTTGCAGTTTATTACCAACATATTGTGGGACTCCTACAATTTTCATCGTCAAACAAATTCATCAAACAGGTCTCCCACTGTGATGCTTGCGGCAGAGAGTTCTGACTTGCGACGACGTTAGTCTGCTGTTCAGCAAGTGAGCGTTCGAGAGGGGAGTCCCTGCTCAGTGCAGTGCGAGGCTTCCCTAAACGTCCCAGTGGAAGGGACTTGTCTTAGGTCCATCATTCACCTTCCTGAACAGCTGTGGGGCCTCACGGGGCTTGACTGCAATCCTTCCAGTAATATTTATTAATGATATTTTATGCCTTTTGGCGAGGTTCACGCCATGAGACCTGCAGTTGGACTTGGGTAAGGGAATTGGGAAGGGAACTTTTGGTACTCCGACATTTGTCTGGAGTAGGTGAGGGAAACCCCAGCTGAAAACCCCACCTAGTTCGACCGAACAGGGTTTGAACTCACGCTCTACCGCTCAGCGGGAAGCGAAGACGCTATCACTAGACCACCGCTGTCGCTATTTACACTTCCCTCAAAACCTTACTCTCCACTTACGAGGTCTTGGCCTGTTGCCCACCGTCATGCATTACGTGTAAATGAAATTCCAGTAAACAAGCCTATTAACGGATAAAAAAGTGATTGTTTGTTCATAATTTCTGATGACTTCTGAATGAGTTTCAGTGAGTTATACACTTCGATAAACTTTTCGTGTGTTTCATTCTCATCAGTGAATTTACACCCGAGCAATATTATAAACAAATTTGTCCTTCTCGAGTTCTCCACTTCTTAAATGAAAGGTAATTTGTAAACGAACGGTTGAATAGAATTTAATTTCCTGTGTTCACCGGAGTCGTGACTGATGAAGCGAAAATAACTTTGCCGCCAAACACTTTCAACAACCTCTCCTAAGAACATTTGTTATTCTACTCGAAACTTGCCAGTTTTTTAAGTGAATGATGCCGTGTTTATGGGCATTTACTTCTCAATATCCATAACTCATTTTTATTTATTTTAATAGTCGCTCAGAACCCGTGACTTCGCTCGTGGAAGTTTTTTTAAATTTTTCTTTAGTTGATCCTTCCTAGAGCTTCATAAATGTACACTGAAAAAGTATTATGTTCGTTATTCTTCATCAATTTGATGACATTGCATTGCCTACAGTGTCTATTCCATTTTCTGGTTTATTTTGCATCACTTACCTCAAAAACATAATTGATGAGTCTTCTTTTTCTTTTATAAACATTTGTTTTTGTCTTTTACCTCTCTGGCAGTTCCTGGATTGAGATGTCTACAAGGCATTTACTTTGTAAGTATACATGGAATATTCATAGTAGCACAATGTTATATTTTCCTTATAATTACAGGAGACCTGGCATACGTTACCGTAGTATGCAATACATAAATTATGGTTTAATTTTTTTGGTTTAAATGTTTTAAAGTTTCGGTTTTAATGTATTTAAGTTTCAGTCTTAAAGCGGTTGTTGTAGAATTGTCTAACATCAAAGGAGTAATAATCCACGGTTTTGAAATAGTGATTATACCAACATTTGTTTAAATTGGTTCCATGGTTTTGGATACAAAATGACAAGTAGTTTCAATAATAACAAACATACATACTTTATTGTTTACATGAAGGTGAAGATTGTATGGTACTACTTCGTTTTTGTTCAGTTATCGTCTGTTTCCGTCCATTTTTTCCACTCGATATTAGTCTCGGTTTTCGTCCGTCGCCTCGGATTTTGTCAGCGTGTCTACGTGACCTCACGGTTAATATTGCGGATACCATATTTGCGAAATTTGTCTACCCCATTTTTGGTAAATCTTAAAGAAGTGTCAGGAACCTCCTTTGTCGGTTTTTTCGTGTGACATGGATTCGCTGACTCTGAAACTGGTCCCAGCGTTAATCGACAAGACTACAAGGGACGCTAAATAGTGCCTTGATAACAAAGAAAGAAGACTGTTAAATGTTACTTTATTCTTTAAATTAGTTTTAAATTTATTTTTTATAAATTTATAAATTTATTGTCAAAAAACAGTACAAACTGCGTATGACCACGTGGATTAATTTATTAATTAATTATTTATTAATTTCTTATTATTTTTCGTATTACACACGTGTTGGTTCTTTTTTGGAAGAATTGAGTAGATTTATATTGATTCATATGTAAATAAATGCCTCCTCAATTTTGAATTTCGCCGTTGTTGCAGGAAAGATGGACACAAATCGAGCGATCTCTGAATTAAGTGTCTTCAATCTTGATCATGGGCTGTCGCAAATTATGGATGGACATTTCTTTCCACTTTGGGACATCGCACAAACCGTCCAAAATCCAAAATATTGCCCATGAATCTAAAACGAATATATCTTCGGTATGCAAAAGTTTATAGGACAACACAACATATAAATGAAGGTTCAAAAATTATATATTCTTCATCAAATCGTAACGTCTTAGACTGATGCACATAGACATACTTACAAAGCATGTTTCTTCGTGTGAACGTGTGTAAAGAAAAAGTTGTGAGACCACCCAGGTGTGCCATTGAGACAAACAAATTATGAAATAATTTACATATTTCCGCAAATAAAGCAAAAAAAAAAGTGAAAATAGTTTTGGGTCGGTGACTCTTCTAGAAATGGCGATCGTGTCTCGTCGTCTTATAGACATGCTTTCGACTTTGCAGAGAAACGTGAAGAAAGTCTTTCTTTTTTACCTGAATTTTGTGGTAGTGGTTGCTTGTGTAGTTCAGCAACCAGTGTTTAGCTCCATTTAAGAGACAAGAATCTAGATTTATTTTTCAGTGAATCTATTAGGAGAAAATTCTTACACCAGAACATCAATGATAACTGCCATCGTCTCCCATTTTGTTGCTACTGCATAGAGTAGTATGCCTAATATGAGTTCTCTACATAAATGTAGTACGCTATCCCAAATTTTAACGAGAAGGTATTCAATTAGCGAGTAATATAGGAAAAGCAAAGCGATGTATCAGGAAAGAATAACTAATTTCTAAAAATCGTGCTCTGCAAGCAAACGCTAAGGAGATACCCTCTCAGATCAACTGTTTATCAAAAGTTTAAATAATATTTTATTATATTATTATTAAAGTCCATTATTTAATCTAATTAAATAAATAATTAAAAACTTACGACCTTTTATGGATTATTATTTTATATATCTTATACATTTTTTGTGAAGAGCTCACTACGTTTCAACTTGATCACCTGACGACGGCGTAAATCCACATCGAAATGTAGTGAGCTCTTCACAAAAAATAAAAATATTATTCGTCCATAAAAGGTCGTAAGTTTTTAATTATTTATTTAATTAAATATTTTATATTTTTATTATTGAAAAGAAGAATCTCTATTTTTTATTATATCTTTCTTCGTTTCACCTCTTTATCTGAAGGAAATTATTGTAGTGAATAGTTCCCAGAATAAGCGCATGTTTCGTTCAAAATAGTTTCGAAGAAACGATTTACTGCCGTGTAGTAATGTTGGTGCTGGATAACATCGTATGCAAAATAATTCAAAATTAGTAGATTCTGGTCTCTTTATAATGAAGAAAATGAATAGCTTACTTGGATTTTTTTCTGAGTTAAGCTATTTTGAAATTGCTTAAAAATAATAACTGTTAATCCCTTGTTTCTCATATACTGTCTCTAAACAAATCATCCGTGTTTCTGAGAATCCTAAGATGGTAGAAAAATACTGCAATTTTGCATCAAAGAATGTTATTTGTAAAAACTTTCGGTACCTTATAGAAAATTTACAAACGTTCTTATGGTTATATTTTACAATTTTTTTTTCATAATTAAAATGATGCCAAGAAATTTTTAAGTTGACACCATACATTTGACTGGGATCAATTCTGATACTATCCATTTATGTACAAATTCAGTGACTGCATGAAGTAAATGTCTTTTCTTCTTTCGTTAACTTCTTCTTTACATTTGTTTATTATTTACCTAATTAACTTTGTTGTGCATATTTTATGAACTTTGTTTTTATACATGTCCGTCCGTATGTCCAATTGTTTATCGGTATTATATAAATATGTGTATTTATATTGTCCATATTTGTTTCCATAGTTTGCTACCACAGAGAGATGAGCTCATTCATAGGAGGAAAATTCTACCCTTTTTAAGTCACGCACTGAATTTTCTTTTCGAATATTTTGTTTCTGAAGCAAAAATCTAAATTAATCCGTTATCGTACTCCCCCTTTTCCCAATTTCCTTCTTTTCAAATGTTCAGTTCCTTGGTGGGATGAGTTCTGACGGGAGTTGGACATGAAATAAAAGCGGAAGATCCTTTGTCCGTCTTTACGAACATCACGCTTAGCCATTTACTTGGACCATCCTAAGCATATCTACCACGACTTATCTGTGCTTCATGCGTGAATGACGTAGAAGGACCACTACTCGTGTATAACCAGCCATTAAGAGAAAAAGGTCTCACTTATTTCTCAAAATATGATTGCTTCGAGACACGTAAAGATTTTTTAACTCCCAGGGCAGGATTTGGAGTCAAGTTAGAGAGAAAATAACCTGAAGTTCGTGTTGCCACGAACATGATCTAGGCTACTTCTTTTAGTATATACGCTACTGTTTACGAAAGTTTACTTTCCGGGACCTAAGAGAAAATTGTCGAAGATCATTAAATAAGTACTGTATTTTCGTCCACAATAATGTAATATTAATAATGTCAACCATTTATTATAGACTTGTTATAGTTGATATATTTAAAACACCGGTGAACGTAAATATTACGCCACAATGCTTGGGGTTCCGATGAAATTGTATAAATATACCATTAATAAAAAAGTGCAGTGTTATATGTATACATAGAGATACCATGTATGTATAAATGTACCATAAAAAAGTCTTCGCAGTGAAAAAATTTCTGACTGTCTCTTGTTTATTGAATCTTCTAAATAACTTCATTTAATAACAACTATATGTCTTCATAATTAGACGATCATTTGCAGATCACAGAATTTCGGCGGGAATCGTCTCATAAATGAGTAGAACAACTTTTCATTATATTTATTTATATCTTCATTTATAATAATAAATCACGTAGTATCCTTAATTTTGTAACATACTCCTTGAAATTTTGACACTTTCCTTTCGCTTCTTTCAATTGCTTCATACCTCTCGTCCCCATTATACGTTCTTTCTTTATGAAATCTACATAGCTCGCGCCTCATTCTCATAGAAAGGCCAACCCCATAGGACATGACATACCCTCTTCCAGTTCATCACACATACAATCACTCCTTTCTAACAACGTCCTTTCCTTTAAGCATTTTCCAAAATTTCCATCGCCACTCATGAATTCCAGGACGTATCTGTTCACCGTAAACCACTGTCTATGTTCTTACGCAAATTTTAGAGATTTTATGTAACATGTTATCCATCCTTTCATCGAGTCAGCCCATCGTGATTGTCAGCTTTGCAACAATGCATTCTCCAGATCGTTTCTCCATGGATCGATTCTCCGTTCTTCTTTTCGCACATTTCTCCTACCTAGTTCCATTTCTACTTTGCTCTTCATCATATGAATTTTATCTTCTGTCGGTACAAATCAAAAGGTATGCAATAAATTCACGGCGTCCGATGACAGCGAGCATTATCCCCCCCCCCCCCAAACTTAGGAGGCACAACCTCTGCATCACTAGATATTTCTTCTCCATATGGCCATACATAATTCGATGACCGCAGACCATGCATCTATGTGTCATAATTTGCCTTACTGTTCCCTTATGTAGCTGCATCGCTGCCTGTATTACAGTCTATTATAGTGATTCAATCCTACTTTTAGAAGTTTGAAGTACACTTTTCTTGCCTTGTCCACACTATATTCCACATGCTTCGTAAAAAACATTTTTTAAACTATTATGATCCCTAGGTACCTTATTATGCCGTACCATCTTTGTCATTTCTACATATATTTTTAAAATTGGATTTCGCTCGTCTTTTCGACTGAAATCCGTAAAAGCATCCGCAGAGGTGGATCCAGCAAGTGATCTTGGGGGGGGGGGGGAACTTTGTCAACTCCCCCTCCCATAGTTTCGTCTTCCGATTAATAGTGGAAATAACACATTTATTGCAGCGAAAGTATTTATTTTGTTTTCAGTCTTGTACTTGCATTACCGCGTTTCTTTTGAAATGCTATTCTGTATACAATAACATTGCGCTGATATCAAAATCCTTTACCATACGGTACGAAATTCAATGAAAAGGGTAGGTAGTGACAGGTAATGTAAATCCTGGTGATGTTAACTAAGAACAGGAGTTTAGGTATTGTAAATCAAATGAAAAAAATATAACGGGTCGAACACGCGCCTTTGTGTGTTTCACAAAATCAAGTCAAATTCCCCTGGATCCGCCATTGCTTCTCCGCGACCGGAATTCTAACCTATGTTATGTGTTGACACATATCCCATGTTATCGGCAATGTGGGAAATTCAGGCACTGTCAAAAATTGCTTGACAACGAGCACAATGCCGGAAGCCATTATGCTAAGAAGGAAATATTCATAACGTTTTCCACTTTGCCTAGATATTGTGCACCTTACCCAGGAAATGAACACATTGCCTAACGAAAGATTGGCTAAGGCAGCAATACAAATTATTAGATTTTAAAATAACACAAAAATTATTATTTCTATAATTTCTCTTTCTTTCACTAATAAATGATTTTGACTCTGACAATTGTGATTGGTACACTAATTATTGAATTAATTACTTTATTCATTTTATTTAATGCTTGATGGCGTGATTTAGGCCATGCAGTCTGCTCTTCCACAGACTTATTAATTTGGTAAGGGAATAGGGTAGGAATTGGTTTGTTGACGAGACAGGTTCATACTTTCAAATCATCTGACAACATTTAAATATGTGATCATAATGTGCTTAAAAAATGTAGGTTCTTTGCCGTGTAGTGTGAGTGGAAATACAATATTTCCCTTAAATCTTGCCAGACACTAGAATTATATTTAACGTTTGTATTTTATTTTTTGTTTATTACCTTTTTTAGCAGTATTTTTATTTTCCATTGCCAAGTCAATGATCTCTCTTTAACTTGCACTACTAGAAATATAAATAAGTACTACTAAAGAATAACGGTATAAGAATGCAAGGCTTTTTAATAATTCCTTGTTCATACCGCAGTTGAAATCTGGAATATCAGGTGATGTATTCACGCTAAATTTACTTGACCTATTTTATGTTAGATATTGTTAACAATATCTAGGCGATGCTGGAAATAAAAATTATTACCTTCTTTGCCCAGGGATAGATCCAGCATGTGATCTTGGGAGGGACAAAACTTTGTCAAAGATTCTCCTACCTCCCCTTCCTTATAGTCCCGTCTCCCATGGAATCACCCGTTTTATTATAATGAAAATAAAACACATGGGATCACTTCTATTTTTGTCTTCTATGTTTTAGGATTTATTTTTGTAAAGCACTTATAAAATAATTACTCATATGCATTGGATGCTTTAACTTAAAGTTTAAATATCACAAATACAAATTAAATAAAAATAGTAAATAAATTAAATTTTAAACATTACAAATTTTTAGTTTTTAATACACTCTACTCACATTTATTGACTAAACATGTTCCAGACAATATTTATGTTAAACAAACCATGGGCTTTGTAAATTGCTTCATGTTAATGGGGTCTTACTGGAATCTTCTCTCTTATGATGCCACACTAATAGGCAGCGATGCCTGAAAGAGAAGAATTTTCATATTTGTAATGCGATTTTCAGCATTGATTTTTGTCCTTTTGGTTGCCTGCTTTGAGAGTTACTCTAAATTTCCAGGCTCAAATAATATTTGAAAGATATACAGACATGCTCACTGTTCATGTTGAATTCAAAAATTGCAAAACTGTCACAAACGAGAAGTAAGACCAAGTTCACATTAATCAAGACCACACACTCGTATTTACTTTATTGGAAGCAGTGGACCGGCTAATGAAGTGTCTCTGTCCGCGGTAACTCTTCACTACTACAACAAAACCTTACCTGTTGCAATTGCGACTGCCGCCTCCTCTGTTACCTTAGTTTAATGATCAAATTTCGACGAAACTCCCTCGGCACTGGTACTCTGTTTACAAAGTATGACCTCAGTTGAGAGTCAGTTACCGCATTTCTCCACATTATTCCTACTTTAAAAACATTCGCGTTGATTTACACGCCAATTTTAAATTATGTAGAGAAAAATATAAATCATAAAATTTACATATCATTTATTTTTATTGAAAACTCACTACAGTTACAAAATTTCATGTTCA
This sequence comes from Laupala kohalensis, assembly GCA_002313205.1. Taxonomy (NCBI): domain Eukaryota; kingdom Metazoa; phylum Arthropoda; class Insecta; order Orthoptera; family Trigonidiidae; genus Laupala; species Laupala kohalensis. Next base: position 113,896 of record NNCF01129064.1, read on the forward strand.
TGTGCTTACAATGATTTTGCATTTATTAAACATCCATTACACTATTCATATAAATAAAAATAAAATTTATTGTCAAAAATATCAGTACAAACTGCGTATGACCACGTGGAGGACAATAAATCAATTTACTCTACAGAAGCAAGCAAGGGACCATCCCATCAATTCCGAATAATAGCCCTAAGGCAGAGGCGGATTCAAAAATTTCAGCAAAAATTCCTAGATAAGATAAAAAGTTAGCTGCGAGTTATAATACTAATAGAATGTCAATATGTTTGTAATTTAACGCAAAAAATGTATTTTACATGTACAAATTATTATCGAATTATAGATTATTCGGAGTATAGTGTTTAAAAATCATAAGAATTGAAATAACACTAAATTCACGATTTCTTGTTTCAATATACGCGCCCCTAGACAAAAACCTAAAATCCTCCTCTACCCGAAGGAAAACGGGAGAAAAACCCGGGCCAGGATGGGGCTAAAGAATTAATGTTCGCAACCGTGCCAAAGTTGAGTACCCATAAACTAGTTGAGCAATAATACAACACAATCATGCAAGAAAATAGTTTTGAAATTCTCATAAGTTATTTTAAAAGTACTATAGCACTGATAAAGTACAAGACGGATAAAGTACAAGACGGATTTAACTTTTATTAAAAGCAAAAAATTCTTTTACATTGTAGAAGCACTGGTGCAGGAGGTAGATTTTAACCGAGGATTTGAAGAGATTCAATTTCATAATATCTTTTATATTCTAGGGCAGAGAATTATATAGAACGATACCCGAATAATATGGTCCTTTTTGGCAAAGACTGGTTGAGACTCTAGGGCAAAGACTGGATGAATATTATTACTATTGCGAGTATTGTGTTCGTGAACGAGACTGTTTCGTATGAAGCAAGGGTGGCACTAAAGTAATTCCGTCTTAACAAACACGACCGTTTCATAAATATAAATGCAGGGAAGTGTTAAGATATTTAATTCCTTGAATAAAGGTTTACAAGAATTTCGGGGATGAGATTTACAAATTATTCGAACTATCCTCTTCTGAATTCTCAAAGTTTGAATACTTTGGCTGGAATTGCCCCAGAAGGTAATGCCGTAACGTCAATGGGAGTAAACGTTTGCAGAATATAAGCAACGGGAAATATGTGGACTAACTACGTTAACTAAGATTCGGAATACGTAACACAATTTGCTTAATTGGGAATTAAGATTGTCAAGGTGACAATTCCATTTGAGGTTGTCTTGAATATGGAGACCTAAGAATTTTGTATTTGTAACAGTTTTTAATTGTGTTCCGTTTAAAGAAAGAGAAACCTGGGGTAAAGATTTTGTGATACTATTGTGAAATGACATAGACACTGTTTTGTCAGTGTTTACAATGAGACGATTTGCATGGAACCAAGTCGAAAGGTTAGACAAAACTTTTTGAGCGTAGGCGTGTTTACATAGTAAATTCGTCTTCAGCAAAAAGAACCATTTTGTAATCTGATGTGGATGATCACATGTCGTTTACATACAATAAAAAGAGTATAGGACCGGGAATTGGAACTTGGGGTACTCCGCAAGTAAGTGGCTTTGTTTATGATAGACAACGCTGAAGTATTTTATTTTTAGTATAGGATATTTCGACCTGTTGATATCTATCTTTTAAATAAGAATTTAGTCATTGATGTGGAAGTCCACGAATGCCTAAATAATGCAATTTAGAAATGAGAATTTCGTGATCGATGACATCGAATGCTTTGGATAAATCAAGAAAAGCACCCTGAGGATTTTCTCCACGGTCAATAGATGTGGTAACATCGTTTAAGAAAGAAAATACGGCGCTTGTTGTGGAAAAGGGTTTCCTAAAACCGTGGTGATCGTCAGAGAGAATGTTATTTTTTGATAAAAAATCTAGAAGACGCTTATAGAACAAATTTTCTAGGATTTTTGAGAAAGTGGGTAGTAGAGATATTGGTCGGTAATTTCCAATATTAAGTTTGTTTCCTTTCTTGTGTAAAGGATTCACTTTAGCTCTTTTAAATATGTTAGGAAACACCCCTCCTGATAAAGAACTATTAAAAAATTTCTCGTGAATCACAAACTGTTTGCGAAAATAAAATAATTATATTTCTTCATAATGTCCAATCCCTTTCAAACAAATTGACAGACATTGAAATTCTGGTACGCGAAAAATCCATTCGATTTGCTATGCCTCACAGAACATTGGGTTTCAACTAACATCATCAACGATACTGCTATTTCTAATTATTATTTAACTAGTTCTTACTATCGCCAAAATTTTAAAGGAAAAAATCCCCACGGAGGTACGTGTATCTACGCTCGTAATATTTTATCTTCTCCACCGCCAGGCTACGTGAACTTCTGCGTAGAAAGTGAGTTCTGCAGTTAATCTGACCGATACCGGTATTGTTGTTTTATGTATTTATAGACCTCCTCAATCGGATCTTGACATATTTTTTCGGAACTTCGAAACATATCACATATAAATCTACTAAATCTATCGTTATATGAGGTGATGTCAACATCGATTTCCTGTGTACATCTGACTGTGCACATTCACCTATTAATCGATTCAAGAATCTTATTGACTCCTTCAACCTTATTACTACGTTCAACGACCCTGCTCGCCTCTCCGGTTCATCTCAAACATTGCTAGATCAAATTATCGTCAACAATGGAATCTCGTATCTCTCTGAAGTGTTTATCGCCGGATACAGCGATCACTTTGCTCAAGTATTGGCTATTAACAATAAACTAAAACCACTTAAAATCCTTTACAAGTTTTCAATAGAGTTTAATGATACAAATCAATCCATATTTATAAATTATTTGAGTGAAGAAACTTGGAAAGATGTTTACAATTCCCCAAAACACCGACGACAAATTCAATGTATTTATCTCAATAATAGGCTCTAATGACCTCGATGTTGACGAGCCCTAAAACCCCAACAAAAAAAAAGGAGAAAAAAATTATCTCAATATTCCTGAAACAGTACAACTCTAGCTTTCCCATAAAAAGCAAGTTAATTAACACAAAGAAATACAATAGATGGATCACCCAAAGGGATAAGGCTTATATACAGCNATTAACACAAAGAAATACAATAGATGGATCACCCAAGGGATAAGGCTTATATACAGCAAAACATATCGATATAATAAGAAAAACTTTTGATATTATTAAAATTACAAATATAATAAGTATTAGGATTGAATAGATTCCGAAAAAGTTAGTTTTCTGTATGAGAGAATGTTGAGTAAGTGCTTTCCAAAATTAACCTGATAAAAAAGCATTTTCAATAAGATGTATTGAATTGAACATCCTTGAATGGTGTAGTTTTATAGATATTTTAGATGTTGGTAACATGTAAATTTCTAAACAATGTGAATCAAGTGACTTTTTTTTTTTTAATGTAACTCTTCTAATTTCTTCATTCAATTTTGTAGATGCTTTATTTAAACAGGTATGATTAAGTTGTTTGTGAAATTGAAATAATATATTTTTTCTCTATTAAGCTAATTTTGCATACTGTAATCAAGGCTTTAAAAAGTGTATAAGGAAGTAGTACATGCAACAGTTTTTCACTTTTATTTTTAATATATAAGAGGATAAATAAGAGGGATAAGGTTGTAAAAAAAATATTTCTAACATTTTTGGAATATGATTTGGAAGTAATTTGGATCAAAGCAGGAGTGAAATTATTTTTTTTAAGGGGTGGGGGAGAGTGATCTTTCAAATTTTTGGGAGCGAGTGGATAATTATCGATATATATTGAGAATTGTCTGTACTTGTACACTGCACAAAACAAACATAAGCTTCCTGCTTAGGAGAGAAGAAAATCTGAGGGGTTTACATGGAATGGGTATACAGAGGATGTGGCTAAATAAGTCTTTTCTGACTACCTTCACTGAAGATAACTTGAAAAATTGTTCTATTAGCTAATTTAGAAGAAGAAAAAAACTGATTTACATTTCATATAGTTCCAGTGTTTATTCCTTAATGTATTATTTTGAAACCCCACCTGAAGCTAGATTACTGTGAATATTTGGCCTTCAGATTATATTAGTTTTTTGTCTTTGCAGTTTGGTTCATTTTGGTAGTTGAAAGATATTTTCTTGGGGTTGCCATGTAGTGGTGTAACTGTGGTTGGTAGAACGTAGAAACTACAAAAAAATATTCATAGAATGTAAATATACATAATAATTTATGATCTCCTAAATTAATTGCAGTTTTGAAAATGATAATAATTTAGGTATATATTTGCCAAAGAATAGAAATTTGGTGCTAATAGCAGGAGTATGAAAATGGAGTAGAGCCCAGGACCTGAAGGATTTCAATTCTGATAAGTCTCTGTAATCAACTGGCAGAAGTTATATAATCCTTCTTATACTTGTATAAACTAGTTCTTATGTTTCCTTGGTATATTTGTCAAGAATGCTTATCATCTCTAACTTTCTTACCCTCTGGATGTATACATACAAATGATTAACAGAGTTACTTAACAATCTTCAACACATATGCAGCAAAACTTGAAAATATACACAAATCTATAAACTACTGAATCTGACTACCTTAAAAGACCATAGGCAGGCATTCAATATTAGTAGTGAACCCCATTCACTGACATAGTAATTCAAAACAATTCAACACACCCACCTCACAAGCATGCAGCTTTTCATAAGACGAGACTTCTCCATTCCCCTCTACCCTGTAACAAATAGAAATGGACACTAGTAATCACTTTGCCATTTGAAATGGATTCAACACTTTTCTTACAGACAAACTTATCAAAAAAAAAGATACGTTTTTCAATACTACCACTTCTCTCAAACCTCTGGGTAAAATATCAGACAAAATTTTTCTCAGTTCCACATTTTCAGACAATCTCAATAAAAGTTGTCAACATTATCAAATACAAAGTTTCAACATACCTTTCAATTCAACAAAAAAATTGATTTTTGAAACCAAACAAATCCATTTGATTGTTCAAAGTGGTGTGTATTATTTGTCATGAGGATATTGCAATATGGTTTACATCATATGATCATGTGTCAAAAGCATTTCAACAATGTATTAAACAACATACATGCCTGAAAATGTCAAATAAATCAATTTCATATTGCTTCACACTTACTTGAAAAAGAATACACATTCAAATGACTCTCACACACTCTTCTGAAATAGGAAATATATAAATTATCACAGATTTAAATATGAAACTATCCATACACACAATACCATTAGAATAAATCCCACCCAACAAACTCCTTAACTTTTATCTCCATCAGTCATTCTGGTTAAGATCTAACATCTGCCAATTGTTTTGTTCCAGAACATCTAATTAACAGTTTCTTTACTTTTCCTGGAAGTGACCATTGTGCATTCCATTTCCCGCCATATATTATAAAGCCTGACAATCTGTCTCAAACCAGTGCAATTGTTACAAAACAAAAAATATTTGCTGAATACACAGATATGTTTAGTTCACTGATCTCTTTGTATTTTTTTCTTTTAACATTTCTGTTCACTATTCATTTATTTTTTTATCCATGTGATTACAAAATGACATTAAAGCGATCTCCTCATCTATAACAATTGCCATGAATAGGTTATTTTTTATTTATTTTATTGTTTAATTACTCAATTTGAGTAAAATTAATTCTTATTTAAATGCTGCTTACTGTTTAATTATACCTGTATTTTATTTGATCCTTTTGATGTATTTTTAGCCTAAAAATGCTGCATGAGTGAAGAAGCTCTTGCTTTTTAAAATATTTTAAAAAGTAAATAATGGTAAAGAGTAGGATTATTCATTCAATTGAACTGTGTATGAATCAATATGCTGCTAACTATTCAATATTTATTATTGAACATTAAAAATTAATGACCATATGTCCATATAATCCCTCCCTTGTTGATTAACCCTGTTATGCCCCAGATGCCACAAGGCCACATTACACCACTTATTGTAGAGGTCATGGAGAAACAGAAACCTCTTAAATTTCTGAATGTTTGTGTTCTGTACATTTAAGAGATTTCTGAATTTTTGAAATCCCTGTTGGATTATTCTTAGATCTCACAAAAGCTTTTGATATAATTAATCATGAAATTCTCCTCAGTAAACTAGTAAATTATGGAATTTGGGGAATAGGATACAACTGGCTAAAGTCATATTTATCTGAAAGACAGCAAATAGTACAAGTATCCTACCAACATGAAAATCAAATAAAACATCACCGGTCTCAGCCCATGCATGTCACTCATGGAATTCCACAGGGCTCCACCTTGGGACCCATACTATTTCTTCCATATATTAATGACATCCCATCCATCATCAAAAACCACAAAATTGTACTTTTTGCTGATGACACAAACATCTTATTCCATGCCAAAACTGCTGAAAACTTACTGAAAACTACCAAATCCACTATTGCCACCCTAATCCAATGGTTCCAACAAAATAAACTCTTAATAAACACTGACAAAACTTGCATAGTTTCCTTCCATAATCCTCATTCATCTAAACAGCACACACCTAACATCGAATTTAATGGTAACCACCTCATCTTTAAATGAACAACACAGTTTCTAGGACTTACTATACAAGATAACATGAAATGGAACTGTCACCTAGAAACACTGAATATGAAACTCAGCACAATAAACTATGTCATAAGTGTTCTAACAGCAAATTGCAAATTGCACAACAGATACCCTTCGAATACCCTTCGAATATACTATGCAATGTCCATTCCATTCTAAAATATGGGATAATATTTTGGGGACAAGCACCAGAAACAAAACAAACTTTTAGTTTACAGAAGAGAATAATACGAACAATTACCAACACTAATAAACTTTCTACATGTAAACCACTATTTGAAAAGTTGAAAATACTTCCACTATGTACATGTAAATTTTTGAAACTTTGAACTTCGTAAAAAAGGATCTACCAGACAAAGGACCACTCTATAGATTTAATTCCACTGTTCATGTTCACAACACTAGACAGGTCAGAAATATCCATTTACTACAGACAACATCCACTCTTAGCCAAAAAAGCACTCATAATGCAGGTATACAACTATATATTGTGTTACCACTAAACCTTAAAAACATCAATACACTGAACCCGTTCAAAACAAAACTCAAACAATTCTTACAACAGAAACTCTACTACAGTATACAAGAATTCCTCAATGGCAATATCTAATGTTTGATATACAATCTGTTGCAGATAATCATTAGAACAAAGGTGCAGAAGGTGACCCATAGTGCAGGAAACGAAATAACAACATCAAATTACACTGTTTTACCATTAATATGGACCTCAACATAAATTAATAAAATAAAAGTAAAATAATAGAATTCCTACCATAGATATCTAATAACCTAACCTAAATAAATATTAATATTCTGTAATAGTACAAAATAATTGTATTTTATGTTAATTTCTACTTAGGCTAAGTAGAAATGTATGAAAATTAATATAATGTTGTAATTCTTATATGTAAATATTATTGTTATTGTTGTTAGTACTATGACTTGTCATACATCATTTTTATGATCTATGTGATTCAATAAAATATTATTATTATTATTTGTGAACTCCAGTATTGGAAAATATTGACCCACAATCAAGTACTTCCTAAGGGAGTTGCCGCATATGAGGAAACTAATCTCTATGAGATCACCTCAGAGGTATGTGGGTTTTGCAAGTTGAATGTCAATGGTAGACTGGGCCCAGAAGGAATAGGGTGGCGCATCAACATGCTTAGCGGAGTTTGAATCTCCGTCCCCTCCCATTTTCATTCAACATAACATAATTTATAAGAGTTCATGAAGGTTGTCAAAATATTTCATCCAATTGATTTGGGTGCTGATATGTATATATACTTGTATCCATATATTACTTAATACATATATTAACTATCCAATTTTCTCATGTTAATGTTCTTACTTTCAGATGATTCTAGGAAAAAGTATAATGACTGATGAAAACTTTGAGATTGGTTTCTTGCAGCAAAGTCCAGAAGTGAATGGGCTCACATTGCTTTCTTATATTTTTATTTAGGGAAGAAACGGAATATTATCAAGCAAAAATAAATCAAGCTCGAAAGATGGCAAAATTAATTGTTGTACCTGAGGTTGTGTTGATGATGCAATGTAAGTCTTTTACATTTCTTTTAAGTCAAACCAGACCCCTTTTTTCCCCTTACTCATTTCAATGAAATTCCACATTGATACTGTGATCTGTGCAGGATCTCCTGAAAATATAATTTAATATTTTACAACAGATAAATTCACAGTAATTAAAATTGATGGGTTTTAAAGACATTTTTCTCAATACTGAATTCCATATATTAGTTAGTACTTGCATGTGATAAAGAGGATTTAAATTCAAATTAACTAAAGATTTACTGTGTGTATTTAAATTTATTATTGTTCATTATTGTGAAAATATATTAAGAGTGAAAATTCTGTGAGTGATTTATAAAAGGTCTACCAATTATTACATAGTTAGTCTCCTATGCTCTGAAGCATAATAATTTATAAAAATTAGTGATAGAATATGTTTATAATACATACCTTCATATTTTGTTATGCAGATTATTATAGGAAGTTACACCTTGAAATCATTAGTTTAATACAGCTTCCAAAAAGAAAAAGATTGAGAAATGGGAAGAGGAAGCTCAGGAAGAGGGAGGGGGCTCAGGAGAAAAGAGATTGTTAAGGGTTGTCCTCAAGACTGGTTGAGGACTGGTTGTCTCCTCTAGCTGATAAAACTCCTTTGTTACACAGCACACAAAGCAAAAGAACAAGAAAAAGTTACTGGAAAAATAGAAGTAAGTTATATGCTGCTATTATATATCTTTAACTTACAATACTTCACTAATAATTCTTTTCTTTTTACTACATATTCACTTCGGTGGTGCTCACAACCTTGATCACATTTATTTAAACACTCCAGTTCTTTTGATGTTACTTTTTAAAACATATAGGATACATGTGAACCTAATTGTTTACTATTATCTTTCTTTTTCTTCAAAAAATTATTTTATCAGTTCCCTATCTGGGACGCGTTAAATCTTACCGTCTGTCTCCTCTCAGTACACATGTCGCACAGGGACACCACTCTGCTATTGTATATTCAACTATTGAAATTAATGTGTTTGAAATTAATGAAATTAATGAGTCACAGGCAATGGCATAACTAGCACCCTGTACACCCGGACATTGCTTGGGGGCCCTCAGTCTCATGGGGCCCCCAGTCTCAGGGGCCCCCCAACCTCTGGAAGTAATAGGGGGCTTTCTTCGTGGTTTTTAACCGTTATTAAGAAAAAATTATTATTCAAAATATTATTTTACGTAATCTACTCATAATTAATCGATGAACTTTTTGCATATGCCCAACTTTAAGTAGTTGATCATTTTACACCATCGGCCAGTTTTAACTCTGCCAGGTATAGTTGCGACTGCAGAACAGTCGTTTCTGAAATTGAAGCTTGTCAAAAGTTGCCCGAGAAATTCCTTGAATCAAGACAAATTGAGTGGTTTAAATGTTATATCCATTAAATATGGGGTTACAAATGATTTAAGTAGCAGATTAGATCAGTTTGTTAAAACATTGGCTGAAACAAAAGTACTTCATATGAAATTATAAATATATTGTTCGATTTTTTTAGTATAATTACTGCAATAAAAATATATGGTATTTGAATATTATTAAATTAAATTACTAAGTAGTTACTAAGATATGTTGTATTTTCTACTAAAAAAATAATAAATATTTTTCTAAATTTAACTATAACTAGAACACTAAAACTGCGGCCACTAAGGGACCCTGAGCCACACTTTTTCTGGGGGCCCTGACTTGGATAGTTCCGCTTCAGGTCACAGGGAACTAAACAAATGTTTTAGAATATTGTCTTCATCCAAAATCACTTGTCGTTTCACATGTCTGAATAGATGTCTTTGAAATCAAGGACATATAATAAATTAAATCATGTTTCCACACGTCTTCCGAACATGTTAAACCTGTTGGCTTGGGGCATCCTTTTGGACACCACTTGTCAGCAGAGCATGAATTTTGTAAAGAAGTTCTGAATAGAAAAATCAAAAGTTTCAGGTGGCCTCAATCTTTTAGGGACATAACCACTTTTAAAACTGAAGGAATAATTTCAAATCAATATTTTTAATGCGTTTTTTTTACAAGAAATTTCAAAACTCAGTCATGTTTATTGTCTGGAGTCGGGTGAAAACTTTTTGCGGGGGTGTCCGATCAGAAAACGATATGCCACTGCCTGTCATTAAATTGTACTTGAAGTGAGAGATAATATGTGATATGTATAATGACATCAATTAGTCTATTAACATTGAAAATAAAAAAAGGCTGGCATAAAAACATTCTTTTCAGAAACACCTGTATTGAGCAAGTATGGCAGAGAAGTAGGATGTAATGTAACGTAATGCAGGGTCGAACTGGGAATTGAATTGGCTCTGCCATTCAGAGAAAAACAGCCTCCCCCTGAGACACTGTAAGCCGCGATTTTTCACCTCACAAACGAAAACTGTGCTCGAACTTCAGGAAATTCATTTGCCCTGTCTGTAAACTGAATTTTATACTAATCATTGCATAAATATCACTTAGGCGCCACTCCAATGTAATACGCACTGATTGTTTTTCAGGTTCTAGAAAAACATCTCTGGTCAACCGGTGCCTTTCATCGAGAATTTGGGCGGCGTACAAGATATTAACCCAAATGCCGGGCAATCCGACCCTGATGTAATGTATTTTTACCTATTACTGATGTGTTTTTTTTGGGGGGTGGGGTGGGGTGGGGGGGGGCTTTACGGCTCATGTCGACTTCAAGGTTATTGGAGCCCGAAAAACTTGTACAGGTAGGGAAAATGCAGTTACGCGCTAGCGAGAGCCAACTAGGGAGTGTGGGACTCGTCGAATGATTCAACCATACCCACTAAAACCCTCCTGATCTACAAACACCAAAACATATCTCACAACATACATCAAATGGAGGGGGGGGCTAAAATGAGGGGGGACAAAGAATAAGGGGGGACAAAAAATGAGGGGTAGGACAAAAAATTAGAAGAATGAGGAAAATGAAAGATACCCTAGCCTTAATAGCGTTGGGATCGAAAAGAACAAGAGATGACCAAGGAAGGTCAGAAAAGAGAAAGGAAGGAGCATAGCACAAGTAAGTGGAAGTAATGCCAGACTCAGCTCGGGGCCCCGTGTTCGCCAAACACGTACTTACTAGATGTATGTCCCCTGGGGGGGTGTTACTTGGTTTAGAAATAGATTAATTAAACTTAACTACATCAAAACTTAATCTCAAACATCGTTTAATAATCGGATGCACCAAAGAAAATCGACAAAGAGGCGGTAGATCCGGGCTCCGGCGTCTACCTGTTACCCCCAGGGGATTCATGTGACCTACTCCGGCGCTGCCAACTTTGGGCGGCTAGAAGTCAAATGTATACTCAAAGTGATGTTACTTTGCCTCGAGAAATTCAACTTAAGAGTAAATAACATGAACGGAAACGCAATGTGTTTATTAGTTTATTGTATATTAGACGCAGTAAATTACTTTATTGTCCCCAACGCGGTCATAAGTAGCTTGTAGCAGATCTTTTTACTAAATTATTTATTTATTTATTGTTAGTCTAACTGACTTGATGTTGGTATAGAGCTTATGCTCATTGTAGCCACAATTTTACTTCGCCATCGTCTATAAGAGTAATGATATTTATTCCTCGCGTTATGTTGGCAAGACATTCGAACTTCTCAAAACGTAAGTCCTTTGCCAATAAGGACCATCAATTCAATTCACTTGCTCTTGTGGCGCTATTCTGTTCTTTTTGCATCGAGCGTGTGGGACGAATGTTACCTTGTCTTAGCTTGTTGTGATATTAACTTGTATTTCTTTACAGCAAATAGTCGCTTTAATGACTATTATTAATATGTTTTTGGATATTACTTAAATTTGTAGATGTTGGCAATTTGTGTTAGCAAAAATTATGCAAATTGGCTACCTAAGTTACATGACTTTCAATATATTAGCTACACAATTTTCCGAGCAACATCGGTTTTCAGGACTTCGTGCGTGAGCTCATTGCACTCAAATTTATCGACTTTCATATTTTCAGCGTCTTTTTTAACTAACTTATTGAAAGTAATAAATCATGAGATACTCATTTCAATTTCTCCTTTTTACTTGCTGGTCGCGGCCATTGAGAAACGAGGACGCATTGGGGATTTTCCGGAGCTCCGTGGGTTCAGTCCACCCCTAATATGGTGGACACCCCTGACAAGGTGGGAGGGCTGGTCGATGGAAGACTTAACTTGAGAAAGCTACGATACGAATGCAATTTTTAAGAATGACTTACCATACAGTGATCCCTCAAGGAGTTTTATAATCGCATAAATTGTTTTTGTTAATATTTTTTCACACAAAAAAATTGAAGGAAGCCATAATCGCATAACACCTTGGATCAGCCCTAATACTTTATTAATATTAAGTTTAAAGGTATGTAAGTAAAAGACACCACGCAAATGCGAAATTCCCCTTGGTCTCATTCCTTTATCATTCGCCAGATGGTGCGTCAATCGGTGCACCATTGTCGCGGCGCGATTCCACGCAACGTGATCGGCAGCGTCCCTTGCGATGTGCGGCGCAAGCTGGGCATTGCATCGCGTCGCTGTGCGCACGCGTGAGCAACACCAGCACTACCGGCTGTTCCACAACCAATGGCAGTGGCGACTGCGAACCCGATCCATACGACGGCGTCGACAGGCGGCGGTGAAGGCGGCATCGCGGCCGCCGCGGGGACAACGGCGGCGGGGGTGGCAGCGACGGCTGCGTGGATGCAGGGCGGGCGATGGGTGCAGTGTGCGAGCACCTCGTCTGCAGAATGCATCGCGCTGGTCGGGACACTGCCGCTCTGGCGGCACTTCTGCCGGTGAGTGACAGGCTCTTGGCGCTTACGAGGGTTCAATACTTCAATAACCAGGTAAAGAAAACATCAGCTTCAATCACGGGTGTAAAGCCCTATAGAGAACGGATCATCATTCCTACCCGGGAGACGCTAAGAGAAACATGAGGAAACAAATGTCTTTTCAATAAGGTTGTTGTGATGCAGTATCGACGTCATTATCTTCCTAGAATTAACTGTGTTTCGTGGATGGGAGGAGTTTAGAATTCCTGGAGGAAATACACCAGAAATATGTGTTGGTTGAGTAATTTCTCCGCCCAAAACAACGTACCAGCCAGTCAATACTTCACCTCAATGTAGTTTTGTAACCTTATTTGCTTTGCTATTTCTTTTCGTTAGTTTTCCAAGATGTATTAATTCAATGACAATCCGTTCATTAAGTGTCCTTTTATTTACTTTCCAGACTCCGTTCAATGACGACAGTCATTATGAGTAGAATCATGTTTTACTTCGTAAATTTCGTTGGTTTTAACTTCGTAAATTTATCCAAAACATAGATTTCGAAAGATCAAATAGAAATTATTCTTGTATGTAGACACGTTTTACACTACATTCACCTGACGATGGCAGGAATCAACTACTGAAACGTCGTTATATTTAATAAAAACTTGTCTTTTTATTAAATAAAAGGTCTGAAGAATAATTTCTATTTAATTATGATTGTAGACGTGTATAAAGTAAATTTTGAAAAATCGTCTGTGTCCAGAAAGAGATTAATTTGATGAAACTTCAACAATTGATCTTAATACGTACGCAAAATATAAATTATTTTACTTTTAGTGCAAAATTTTCACTGAATGAAAATTATTTTACAAAAAATGTTTTTCTTTTGTATAATTTTATTTTTTAGTGTTATTGACATAAGTGAAATTGAAGACATTAAATCACAGCGAAAATAACCTTAAAACCTTGACTGAGGTTCACGACGAACCATTTTTAGCCAATTTTCGATCAATTTCGTAGCACCACATATCTTTTCTTAACTTTCGACAATAAGAAAGGTTCTAATTATTTATTGAAGATATGGGAGACGGTAAATAAATACTTTTCACTTTTAAATCCATATTTTTACTCTTCTATCCACGACTGCATGACTCTTTTGAAAATCACGAGGATGAAAAACTCTTGACATTAGAGTTAGAAAACATTATGTGTGTTATAAATACTAATGCAATTTATGATGTTCACTTCAAAAGGTCACTGGAATACGCAGGGATCACATTTCCTCAGAATGTATATGTTTGGTTTTCTTTCACCATTTTAATTATTTGCAACTTGTATAGGTAAAGTATTTCTCAAGGCAGTAGCGGCGATTGGGAATCAAAAGTGGGGGGGGGGGGGCAAAAAATATTGATAATTTTCATTAACATGTAATTTTCTGTATATTTCCACGAAGTTTGATTTAAATAATGAAATAAATCAAAGGAAAGACAATTGGTGATTACTTCATCAAGGATGGTGTATTTTTTTTTATAATTCCCATTTTTAGACGGTTAAAATGAAATTTTTATCTTTCCTTAATAGCCCCCCACGCGCCCCCTAATCGCCGTCACTGTCTCAAGGAACAAACCGTTCGTTATCAAAATTACATCATCATGTCTCAGTTCACTGCTGAATGGGTCCCCTGCGGAACTAATTACATTCATTGTGCAGCGTATACTCAAGATTGTACTTTTAAAACGATTCGGTAATGAAGTTAACAACTTTTTGCTTTTACATATATATTTATTGAGTCTCTAAGAAAAGCTCGTTTCCTGCATATTTTAGAATTGTTTGTTGATGTTCGGTGGAAAGAATAATACTTCATTAGTTTTCTACATTTTGGTTTAATGTTTTATTTTTATTATTTTCGGGTTTTCAGCACTCAAATATGATTCTGTAATGTCCTGAAAATCAGGAGCGTCTGTTGTAGAGTGGATGATCCTAGATTTCATTTATTTAATGCAAATACTCGTATTATCATCTCATTTATTTATGATATTGTGTTGTTCAGGCTATTTCGACTGGTCTTCCACAAAACCATATGGTTTGGGTAAAGGAATTGGGAGGGAGAATGTTGGATTGTCGGGGAATGTAGGGAATCGAACCGAAATTCGTCCGGAGTAGGTGAGAGAGTCCTCCTGAAAACCTCATCCAGTTGGGATTGAATTCGCGCTCTTCCGCTCAGCAGTTCGTTGGTGCGAAGACACTACCACTTTGCCTCGTACGATTTAATGCACGAACGTTCTGTGCAAATATGAGGGGACACAAGCCATTGGGAAGAAATTAAGACTTCTCTCATAATACAGCATGCTTACAGGTTGTACAAATATGCAATAATTCCAGCAAAATCGGGGTGGGAAATCAACCACATTTTATTGTTACGAGTAGATAGTTGTAATTATGGGGAAAAGCTAAATAGCTCATTGAAAACAGATGGGGCAGGGAAACATAACTATGAAAGTCTTGGATCTGACAAAGCCGACGATCGTGCGTGCCAAGATTTGTTATTGTTCGTTTATGATTTAGAGGAGTAATTTCAAGGACAGTTATTGTTCTTTCAGATTATTAGGTTCAGTCGTCCAAATATATCATTCCTCTTTATCCATGCAAAATTCGACTCTGAAAATATCCCATAATTATGATCCGTCACACACAACGCATTAATTCATCTCGCATGCCGAAATCATTTAAACCTCTTTCAAGCGAAGTGTATCTATCAAAAACCGAAACCTAGCCTTAAACTCACGGACTCAGTTCTTCATTACAAAACACCAATCAAACCTCTTTTAACCTATGCCTTATCAATTTGGTCAACTGTCTCCCCTTCCACTATTAAATTACTTCAAGCATTTCAAAACAAAACTCTGCGCTGAATAACTGGAGCACTATGGTTTGTGTACAATGTCACTATTCATCGAGACCTAGATATTCAACTATTCTCTACCTTCATCACTTATCTCAACATAAAATTCTCCAAAAAAACTTTTCTAAGCTCCAAATATTTCCTCTACTCCCCGAGGACGTACCTCATCTTCTATACCCAAGATTAAGAAAACGTACACAAAAGATCATACAAAATAACATGCCTGCAATTCTTCCACTCTTCATATAACCTACTTCATGTGATTAGCATAAACCTCATACTCAGTTACCTTTCATGTAACTACCATGAACTCTGTATTAAGTTCACTTAGGAGCCTCATAGGCTAATCTTTAATTATTATATATCATATTGAATTTATATTATTAATATTCTGTAACCAAGTATGTAAAGCCTTCGGGGTGATCTGTAAAATAAAATAAAAATTCCTCAGCATTTTGTGTTGGGATGAAAGTAATTGGTGAACAAAATTTCTTGTTTCAACACATATCCGTCAAGCCTTATCCCCACCAAACATTGGCAAGAGTGTTTTCACTGGGACACTTGAACAATTTTATCAGCATTGTTGAGCAGACAGTGAATTCTGAGGTACTGCTACCTCACAGTAAAACTCCCTATTTGGCCCAATTCGGGGTGTTCTTCCTCTTCAGTAGTATGGATACCCTCTATAATTGACATTCACACTGGATGTATCTCAGAAGAGGAACACTTATTTGGGGTTTTAGCTATGTGTACGAACGTGGTCTCATTATTTCCCAGGTTCTGACTTCTTGTGGTTTAGTGTGAGATGGGAGATCATTTCCCATACGTTGATGTGACTATTTCTCTTGATTTTGGTGAACAGGAAACTTTGAAGGTTGGACAGGTATCTTATATTATTTCCTGGGAGTCTGCCATTTGCACCGATTCTTTATCACATTTTCAAAGTCTACGGAACAAAAATTTGTTGAGTCTCATCTGATCATAAAATTCTTTCTAAGGTTATTTGAAAACTGAATACAATAAAAGGGTTTTTCATTCCTATTTCAGTTACTTTTTTACCTTCGTGCACGCTCTAATTCGGTTTTACCTCATAGACAGGAGAATTTGCTGATAGTGACAGTGTTTCAAACTCAGTTTATGTGAAAGTTGTGGTGTTCAGCGTAATTGAACCTTTGTGTTCGTTTATTGAGCATTCCTGTTATAGTAGAGTTGGTCTATAATCTCTCCACTAGTACATCAGTGGACTGGTAGACAGTAACAAATGTATGTGTGATGAGTAACCAGTGATATTTGTAAAAGTGCTTTAATTTAATGTAAATATTCTAATAACTTACATTTATCGAAATAATTTATTTTGTGAAAAGCTTATGCAAACTGCGTATGGCCAAGTGGAAATCAACAAACTAATTTATAACTGTTTAAGGTCAATAAACTAATACTTCTGATAGGTACTAAAACAATAAGTCTTCTAAGAGGTACTCATCATCGCGGAGTTTGTACAGAGGAGAAATTTAAATTTTGCATTAAAGTATGATCGCTATAACGACGCTTCGGTGCAAAATTGTACGTTGTGATTCGTGAAGGACATGCAGAAAAGTATTGCTAACAAAAGAAAAAACTCTGGTTATCAATAATTTCCCCTTTGTCGCAATTGTAGGCATATACTATTTACATGACAAACGATAACAGATGTTTTCATAAAAAATAGTTTTAACTGGTTACTTATGACACCATCCTTTTACTTTGGAAAATTTACTGAAAACTCCCACCCAAAACTATCACAGCACCGACGAAGTACTATATTTGCGATTATCCATTTAGTATCACAAAGTCATTTGATAAATGTACTGGTGTAATATATGTAAATTTCGATTGCCATCTCCCGCTCTCCTCCTTGTTGGTGATTAACTGCTACCGTGTTCGATCGAAGTCTCCCAACTTACGCTGTTCATGCTTGAGGATGAAACGTTGGATATTTTCGTTTTGCAATATAGAATATAAATCTGTATAAAATCAAGTTCCACTTATTAATTTATGAAAATTTATGTTGAGATATATTTGAATGAGTTTTCCTACGAAACCAACTTCAACATTTTGCGACCATCCTTCAAAGAGAAAAGTATAGCTCATAACGTAGTAAAATTTTGTTCTTTTTTGAGGTGGGGGGGGGGTCATTCTCGATATTTTCAATTTATCGTCTGATGGAATGACGGAAGCTGTTATTAGTGTCAGTTATGTTCTCAACCCACTATGGACAATAATTTGAGATACGAAATAACTCTTGTGAACAACAGAGTTGAACGACTCAATTGTAGTTCGTTTATTTGTCTGCACGAAAATAAGAAAAAAAATTGAAATCTTCTGCGTGGAAGAATGGAGTATTTTTGTAAATAAAAAGGTTTTTGACTGTTTTGGTAGGTTGACTTAAAATGGGTAGATATTTTGTAAATGTATCATATCTTTATTCATACAAATTTCGCAATAACAAACGTTTTTCCTTCATATTTTAAATAATTACATATTTTAAATAATAAATAATTATTGAGCAATGATCTATTAACGTAGGAAAGAAAATGCTTTCCACATTTCATGCAACTACCGCGGAGCGCGTTCGCGCTAAACTGTTGCTAAATATATGTAGCTCCTTTTCTATTTGGTGGAGTCCGTGTTCACTCTATTTACCCTTCCAGCGTCTACACTCACGTACTGTCCACCGTGTCTCAACTTTTCCCATTCCTCCAGCAAAGAAGTTTCACTTAAAAAATTGTGTATCCCTATCGGTCAAATTTTGGAATCTTCATGGACCACCTCTTGTTACACACATGCGAATGGATTATGTAGAATATTTTTCGGTACCAAAAGAGAACAAAATTGCTTACTAAACAAATAAGTAACGTCTTACGACCTTCAACAGACGAATACAATATACTTTGTGATTTAAAGTTCGCAATATTTCAACTTATTATAGAAACAAAATATTTTACGACATCAACCGAGTCGAAAAGTTGAGATCTTTTAATCACAAAATATATAATCACTATTCGTCCGTTGAAGGTCGTTAAACCTTTATTTATTTATTTAATTTGATTATATAATTGACGTTAATTGTAGTAAAACTATTAAAACAACGGAATATGAGGTAGTGCTACTTTGCCAATCTACAGTGTGCACTGAAAATTTCTGTACGTACGAAATTACACTGTGAGCAATATGTTACCCTATTCACGAGAAAGAGATTTTTGTTGTTTACATTTTTTGCTTCAGTTTTTACTTTAGAACAAACACGATTATTTTGTGCTCGCTTTAGAATATTTCGAGGAAAAATTAAGCCCCAAAATGTAAGTATCCTCCAGCGTTCGACGTGTTCGCGAGGAAAGGCCCGATATGTAACATTTCGGCAGAAGACATGTCGTGCTGACATTTATATTTGCTTTCCCTTTTCCATCACCTGTGCGGAAGGCGTGGTTATCGATCGTAGGTTCCTTCTTGGCCAGATGTAGAAGCAATCCATGTCGCTCGCTCGGGCAGTTGACCTTAAAACTCTGTACGGACCTTTCCACAACTACTTAATGTTAACATGCGGTCTCTCAGATCTGAACTATTTTTGGAGAAGCATGGTTAATTACCCATTCTGACGATTCCTCTGCCCTGGAACATGAGAAAATATGTGGAATAATTTCCAAAAAGTGAAGCTATCGCGAGGTTTAATGTAAGCAATACGTTTGAAAAGGGAAAATACGAATTACAATACATCGGGAATTCAAATAATGTCAGTAAAATATAATTAAACGTGATTCTAAATTTAATAAATAAAGCTATATTTTGGCCTCATACGTAAGAGTTACACAGAAAGAAACACGTCCCTAATATGGGTCTTGTCGATAAAAATCAGTTCAACAGAATTCTGAATTATTCTGAAAAATTCACATCACTATTTCATAGTTTTTAAGTAAGTCTACACCATCTTTTTTGTTTTTAATTGTACAACTATTATTATTATTAATATTATATTAAAAAAAAATTAGATATGGGAATTCCGCAGAGGAGTTATTTGGACCCAATCATGTACTTAATCTATGTAAATGAGTTGAGGAAATGTTTCAATAAGTGCAATTATTTTGTATATGACATGATAAGATGACTATTTCGGCAGATAAAGATGTAAGAGTGGCAAAACAAAATATGCAAAAAGAATTTGGTATATTTCAAGAATGGTATCACGATAAGGGGTTAATCATAAATAAAAGAAAAACAAAATTACTATACATAACAACAACACACACGACTAGAGAAAAGATAGATATTATAATACATAATGAAAATTGTATACATCAAATGTTAAATAATTGTAAGTGTAAAAACATCGACACAGTGAATAAACTTAAGTATTTAGGAGTTATTTTGGATAATAGGCTAA
The DNA here is from genome assembly GCA_002313205.1 of Laupala kohalensis. Taxonomy (NCBI): domain Eukaryota; kingdom Metazoa; phylum Arthropoda; class Insecta; order Orthoptera; family Trigonidiidae; genus Laupala; species Laupala kohalensis. Next base: position 134,185 of record NNCF01129064.1, read on the forward strand.
ACTGGAGAGAATAGATTTTGGAAACAAGTAGAAAAATGAGAATTTGTACGAGAAAATTAATGAATGTAAAAGATTGTGTATCGTACTCAACTTTTAAACAGATTTACTTTGCTTTAATAGAGTCTTTGATAAGGTATGGAATAGGAGTTTGGGGAGTTGCTTCTAAAACTCATTTAGAAATAGTGCATAATATACACAACAAAAGTATCCAAATTCTATCAGAAAAAAATGAAGATCTTAAATAAACCACAAAAAGATTGGTTCAAAACACACAATATTTTGACAGTTAAAAAATTATATGAATTTAGAATCATTCATAAAAATTTCTTTGAAGATAAATACAAGAGGATGATTGAAAACAATTATAATAAAAGAAAGAAACATAATTATATTATACCAATAACATTTAATAAATATGGAGATAGATCATTAAGGAGGCAAATACCAAAACTTTTAAATTCTTTGTCAGATGATATTTTGGAAATTAAATCAAAGACAATATTAAAAAAAGAAATTAAAAGAATGCTTATTAAACAAGATTGATGTATTAGTATATGAAATAACATTGTAAATATAACAATAACATAATATAATGTATATTAATAACATTTAATAATATACAAATTATTTTAGTTTACAAATTATAAAAAATTGTAGTAGTAGCTAGGTTATAAAAGTAAGTAATGTAAAAAAAAACTCTCTGACAAGTTCCTAAGGAACTTAGAGAGATTTTGGAAGAAAATTAAATATAAAATGTATAAAGGAAAATAATGTATTGTAATAAAATAGTTTTTGTGAGAAACAAGATAACAAACTGTAATACAATGTAATCCTACAACAATTCTGAATAAATTTTCATTTTCATTATCATCATCGTCATCATTTAGTACATTATATTGACATTATATAACATTCAGTCCATAGAAAATGGTTTTTATTTTAATAACTTTTCATTTTATGTTTTATGGCAAAACATTAAAACTTTCGCGATAAATGTTCTCGATTTAAGATCAGCAGCGTCCACCAAGTTATAAAAACAAGTATTTGTAAGCAGTAATTTATAATGATTGTTTACAAATTATCCATGTTTTTTTTAAAAACTGCTAATATTTTTGAAAAACGAGAATGTCATTGTATTTTCTTAAAAAACATTAGTAGTTAAATTAATGTTTCGTTAAAGCAAATGTAAGTAATTAATAAAAACGTCGTTGGTTGATCCTAGTAATTTCCATGAATTACTTCATTGAGTGGAAGGAACCGGCGTAAAGAGTACTTGCTCCGAATCGTATGTCCATTAGTTTTGCTATGGTCTCTGAGGTAATTGACGTCGTCGTTTACTTTCAAAAGCTTAAGAATTGATAAAACTGAGGGTCTTAAGGTAATTTACTGTGATATTGAGTCACCTCAATGGTGCCGAAAATTATTTATGTCTTCCTACAACTTTTTTGAATCTTTATGAAAAAAGAACCGTCGAGACAAATTATCTGGTGGTGAAATGGTTTGCTTTCGACTGAGAAGTTGGTGTATCTTATAAAACTTGATTTCGAGATTTCTCTTCGTCAAGACCTTGTAAGGACACGAATGTTGACCCATACTTTAATAACTTGATTCGAGGTCGTTGGAGGAGTAAAAGCAATTGGCATTGTTACAGCGTTTAGCCGGATCCACTCATTCATCATCGTAAATATTTTGAGATGGGAACTTGAAATTTAGGGAGATGATGTTGCTTCCGTATTGTACGAGCTCCTTAAGAAAGAAGTGTTTGGAAATTCCAATTTTAAAGAAACTCATTGGTGTGAAATGAGATACTTCGATTTTTTCTTTATCACGAACAAATTGAGATCACCTCGATTTTAGTCCGAAAATGTTAATTAAAATAAATAAAGTGTTTTCTTATATTTATCTTTTAAATGGATATAGAGAACGAAAGATGTTTTTTCGCTGTCCACATAAGCGTTTTTCTTTCCTCATAAATGGTAATGTTTAGGGGAAAATGACTAAGAAATACCATACTGTTGAGGATTAAACAAAATCTAACTCGCTATATATGATATAAAACAATATAATAATGTATTAGGTCTATACTGGTTAGAGTCAGCTCGGAACATTAAAAAAATAGCAATAGTTTTGTGTACAGTAATTAAAAATACATAATCTTCAAGTTTGTTCATATGGGTCATAATTGGCGCTCGGGATGATTAGTTTTACTGTAAAAGGAATCGCCTTTTCCCCTTCACACCGGTCACCTCACCCGCACAGATGGACGTCCATTAAGCACATATGCCACACGTTCTTACCCGTACTTCTAGACTCAATCATTTAATGGCTTCCTCGTATTCTTTCAATTTACTGATGAGAATTAAATCAAGCTAATTCCACTATTTCCTTAGTTTCCACACTTCAGTCTACCAGTAGAATGCTTTCAGGGCAACTGTGTTGAATCACCTAAATCGCCTCGAGTCTAACAGCACTTTGTCCCTTCTCTTTAACTTCCGTGGAACTGCTACAGTATTCTTCCTGGAAATTTATAGTTCGCTCTGGTCTTCGTGTTTCTGGCGCTAAGCTTAAAGTTCTCTTTCGTTCCACTCCAGTTTTTCTACCTGTTTTCATTACCCAGTATTATACGAAAGTTCCACGATGGCGGTATAAAATAATTATTTTATTTACGACTTATCCTGAAAAAAAAACACCAATCACTATCAATAACGGGGCCAAAAATACAGAAATTTTTGGTATAAATAGATGTGTAAAGTGTTTAGATATGGTGTAAGAAACAAAATCATTTGAATCCTTATAACTGATTTTATATTTTCCGTTTCAGCGACGGGTGTACCTGTCTCTTGACGTTCTTCGCAAAATAGTTTTTTATGATCGACTAACTCTTTGCCGGGACTGGTTGAAGAATTTTGCCTTCGAAAGAAATCAGTTATTCCTTGTAGATATGAATACAAGTTAACATCTTACGAAACAGAAAAAAATTCTTCATGGTTTTCATTTATTACAACTCTTTTAAAATAAAAAGAAGATATTTGGGAAATCATATAAAAATATTACAAATATATTAATGTTAATCTGAACTAGTCCTTTACAAAAAGTGTTTTTTTCTTCTTCTTTCAATTCAGATAGATATTACTGAAAGAACGTTCCTCTAGCCGATTGTTTGAAAATCCTCACTCAACATTAAAATTTCCCAAGTCCACAAAGTCCTTCGGTTCACTCTCGTGTTAAATACATAGAACGCACCGCTAAAACGCGTATGGAGAGACTGATTTGGTACGCTTTAAACGGCGTGGGTGGCTGATCCGTGGGCTGCGGTGGAAGGGTATTGAAGGATCGATCGACACAGCAGCCTGCGTCAGCGTGGGGGGCGAGGCAGTGAGGACACCAGCTGTTCTGCAGATTACACGACACGATGGATGTTCATGCTCTAACAAACACAATAGCCATTTTTATTCCCGTGCATATTTCATCCACGCAGTTATTTGGTCGATTCAGGTAAGAGTGAGCTATCGACATAAATCATTTAAGACAATCGCTTGGTATGTAATTATGTTCTAAACTCTTTTATGAGTGGAAAGAAATATTATTTTGAAAAGGAATTCGACGCCTGTTCTTCATGCATGTTAACGATATTTGAACTTTTCAGATTTAGACTTTACGAATGAACCGTCTAGTGGTCTCGCCGAACGGTAGAGCGTGGGTTCAAAACCCGCTCGGCCGAACTAGACGAGGTTTTCAATTGGGGTTTCCCTCATCTACTCCAGACAAATGTCGATTCGGTACCGTAAGTTCCCTGGCAATCCAACATCTCTCCTTCCCGATTCCCTTACCTACGTCCAATGATTAGGTGGAAGAGCATGTCTCATAATTTTGTAACCTTATCACTTACTGAAATTCGACACTGATAGCACTGTAAAAGTGTCTCGCTCGCATAAATAGGGGCAGCGTCGGTCCGATTCCCTACTTGACTGAATTGAGGGAAATTCTGAACACTCCTCCCATCTATTCCAAATAATATGTATTCGTTCAACCTTTTATACATTTTTCAGCAAATTAACGTCGCTTTGTAAAATACGTATTGCTTCGAAATCATCTTAAAAAAAAGACCGGTCTGAAGCTAAATACATCGCTGTACGTAATCGGAGTTGTCCTGAGAGACCCATTCACATAACGCAGAGAAAAATCTATTAGAGAAAATTTAATGCTTTTGTATTGTAAAAACTCACTCAGAAAGAATTTTTCAAAATTAAAATTTTAAAGGGGAAAATGAGGGTGGAATGTAATTTTGCGCCATTTTTGCTTTATCTTACAAACATATATTTTCTAGTTTTTTTTAATGTAAACGTGCTTATTTGTACATTAATGTCTACACTAAAGTAAAATGAATGGTAACCGAACCATAACAAAACCACCTGTGTGAACCCGAGGTGGGTTGGCTGGTCCAATATAAGTCGTCGTACAAATCGAAGTCACTATGATTTGACGAGAGAAATGGGGAAATCTCAAACGTAATCATGGATGAAGGGTTCCACGGTGAGGAACGTCTGCCAATAATAGTTCTAAAGCAATAATGTAGTCTTACGGAACCGCCACCAGGAACTACACTGGACTACTTAATATCTAAGACTAGGCAAAAATGTCCAATTCTGCTAAAGCCAAATATTCTACTAAAGCATTCGAATTTTCTTCTTTCGTGTTACGAATATTTTCCTCGGACATCTGTTGTTGGAAGAGATTTTATACTTTCAACTTAACACTATGAGAGAACTAAGACACTTAAACAGCGCTGTGCCAACCAAAAGTGAGGTTATGTTCGAGAACTTTTGCGATGTCTTTCAGCTATTAAATTAAGTAACACACCACCCACTTCAAGTCAACCCGCAGCACAATCACGTCTTTAATAAACTAGTATAAAAAACCTATTCATTGTTTATTGAAACAAGAATACTTAATTTTAAAACACATTAGAAACTTTGGTAAAATACCTAATATTATTTCTGAAAAGTACTGACTGAAAACATGAGTTCATACCCTACCATACGAGGCACAAACTATGCTCCGTTCTCGAGCGTCTGCACTTTTGCGTTTTACTTAATATTTTATTAAGAAAACACAGTATAATATTTTCAAGTATGAATTTATAAACTGTACAGAGAGAAAAAGCAAATAATTTCTTGTTGTAGTACTATCCTCATTAGATAACAACAAAAAAATGTGCGCCAAGTCCTGTGCTACGTACCTGTCTCACATAAAAACAGGATACTTGCTTCGCGTCTTCAGTGTACTGGCTTGTTACAAGTTTTCAACGCATGTGTTTAAAGTACGTGTATTATTTTCACAGATAAAATTTATCATCTTAATACGACTATATTTTCCTTTATTGCATTTTTGGGAATATTTACTAAACCAGCATATGTAATTTTTCAGCAGCTACATCCTATATTCAGAAAGTACGATCATCTCGTTAACCACGCAACCGATTATAACTATACTTGGTAAATATTATTTTCTGCGGAAACATTACAGCAACTTCTGCAGGTGGGGCGAGGGCAGAAATTAAATATTATAAAAGGTGTGCCATACTGCGATAATCTATGCAAGGCCACTGCATTGGCTAGGAAAACAACATTGTTATTCTGAATGTCCCGTGGATGTTTGAAAATAAGAGCTCGTCGTCATCCTTACCGCAAACGTTTCAAGAGGGGTTAGTGGCGGGAACCGTAACAATTGGAGACTACTGGTGCAAAACCATTGCATGTACTTTCTCATATACGTTTCTCCGTCTGCAGCAAAGATTGAGAAAAAATTCTATAGTGAAACGGTCACATCTGGCATATTTTCGTTATCTTTCAGTGCTCTGTTCATGCTCAAAGTCGCTAGAGGAACTTATTACTGTCTTTATTTTGAAATTTGAAAGTAAAATAAATATTCAGAATATTATTTCAAAACATGTAGCGACATATTAGTCTTATAAAAATCGTAAAAGTGTTATGTAAATGTAATTTCGTTGTAGACAGAAATGGGAGTATTTTCGTATCTACAGTGCGATTGCTGTCCTCCTACGTATTTTATCATCACTTCTTTAATTTCAATTTACGAAAAGTGTATTCTACGTGTGCTTGGTCGATTTACACTGCTAAATATTATTCAACTTCTTGAAACAGTAAACTAATGTGTAAGTGTAGCAGACAGAAATTATTTTACTGCGCCTATACCAAATTTTCAAGCGAAATATTACTAATGCGGATGTATTGCATACTAATTGTACTTTACGTACAGAAAATTTAAGCAAAATTGTTGGAGCCGTTTTGAGAAACATTCAAAAGAGTACTTTGACCTTCATGTGAAGTACCTTTTTTTTTAGTTAGAGAAAAAATTAGATCACAGGCATCGACAACAAGTAAATTCTACCGTAAATACGAAATGCGAATTAAATTGGTTCATCCATTTACTCAGAATCACACAGATTGACAGACGAACGAACGTTATGCCAAAACCAACTTTTTCAGAAACAGAGATCGCCAAAGCGCGGATATTTCTGTCGAAATCTCGCTCGATATATGTTTCACAATAGTAATGCTTTCTATGTTCTACGTATATGAGAAAGTAAGAAAAGAAATCTCATCAATTATGACTTGAGCTATGTAACTGAAAATTTACCAGCGAGTGGTATGGATAGTATAGACAATGAAAACTTAGTGTAAAGTGGCGTATAAAACATTTACATAAATTAATACAGATTCAAGGAGAATTTTTGCACAAAAAGCAAAAATTTCCTCGAGTGAAGCTACGAGAACACTGCTAGTACAGAATAATTCTTTATCAGGACAACACCTGCTTCAGTTATTTAACATGGTATTTCAGGATTCGCATATAGAAAATAAAATGGGAATTTGTTTGTCTGTGCAACGATATATTTTAGTCAATATGCTTTGAAACAATTATTTTTTCTTCTTCCTTCTCCTCCTTGATTTGTCGTTCGTGACATACCAGCGTTCAGCTAAATTGGTTGCCAAGAATATCCAGAAATGTAGTTGGCGGAGACCCGCCCGAAATAGTATGGGAATTTATGGGCATTCTGGCTTTTGAAGGCCATAACCTGTTCCAGAAATAGTGAAGAAGGAAAATATATCCCACGTTTCTGTTTCAAGTGATGTCATCTAATCCGTGAAATGAAAATGATGGGAAAACGATTAATTTGCACTATTCAATGATATTGTTTGTAACTGATGAATATTAATTCTCTTTTTAAAGAATGATTATAGGACAAACGACTGAAAAATTAGAAGTGGTTATAGTATGTACACCTTAATGGTGAAAATTTATTTTTCTTGGGATTATATTTCGAAAAACACTAGTCGTAACCCACATATTGCGCGCATGAACTTCGTTTATTTGTTGTAATATTATTTTTCTTGAACTTTACACCTTTTCAGTTTGTGGTCGTCACTCGCTAGAGGAACTTGACGCGTTTTTCGTTGAAACTATGCAGGCGATGGCACTCTAGTGAGTTTACGCGTCGGTAAGGGAGAGGGTAGATATGGAACTGTGTCCATGGAGATACATACTAGGTATCCCAAAAGTCGTTTTCAAAATACAAAATCAATATTAAAATGTATTAGTTTAATAAAAATAATTTTTTTTTGCAATAAAGCACTGTCCCTGGGAATTTATTTCTTAAAGATAATGTCGTCTAAATGTGTTCCGTTATTTCGCTGGCACACTTCTAAACGGGAGGTAAAATGTCTGAGAACTGCTCGGCACGTGTTTTCCGTGATCGCTGCCATTTCTTCTCGGATATTTTGTTTGATCCAGAGAGGTAGGACGGTTACTGTATACCTTTGATTTAAGGTAGCACCACAAGAAAAGACTCATTGGTGTCAGGTAGGGACTACGTGGATGCCAGTTTGTCACCTCGTCTGGATATCAATTTTCCAGGAAAAAGTTGACGAAAAACAGGTATACACATGTGAGACGCTGCTCCAACCTGCTGAAACCACGTGTTTCGATTAAAACTAACAAAATCTTGCAAAGTTGATGTGAAAAAGTTGTTAATCATCTCCACACATATCTGCGAATGAACAGTTTCTGTGAGACCTCTTTGATCTTCGAAAAAGTACAGGTTGATTATTCCTCGCGCCGACATTGCAACCCAAACAGTGACTTTTGGTGAATGAAGTTACTATTTGGCCACTGATGTTAATATTTTGGATTTCTTGGACTCCATTAATGGCAGTTTTGCTTGTTAACGTGGCCATTAAGGTGAAAATGTGCCTAATCCGAGAATAAAATGACGTTGAAGGACGAAAATCGACCAATCATTTTGTTAGCGAAGTTAAGTCTCTCAGCACCATCAGTTGCTTTTAATTCTTGAATCAACAGTATCTTGTAAGGGGGAAGACACGAGTCTTTACGCATTATGCGAGGTCTGGTACTTTAAGAATAGTTAAGACACTTGCACTTTTGCGAACAGAGAGAGCAGGAATAGGAATGGTGTATGCTGTCCACATTTTCCTCGCTTCTGGACGGCATTGGTCGCCCCATCCCAGGATTTCTCATCGTCGAACCAGTCTTTTCATATTTCTGTACCCGTGTTTTGACGAGTTGGGTACTCGGTGCTTCATTTATGTGGTGCAATCGATAAAGATTACAAAATTTTCGTCGCGCTATAATGGCAAAATTATTGCTTTTGTAAAACTCGCGCATGCAGCACGCACGATTGGCTCCTGTGAAACGCTCCATAGCGACTAAATCCCCAAAGACGGGGTTAGATCGGCATAACTCCCGCCCCTCCCGTCGGTTGCGTTCGCACAGTGGGTAAAACGAATTGAAAAAGACTTTTGAGACACCTTGTATTTTTTCAAAGTACATGAAATTGGGTGAAGTGGGTGGAAANCAGTGGGTAAAACGAATTGAAAAAGACTTTTGAGACACCTTGTATTTTTTCAAAGTACATGAAATTGGGTGAAGTGGGTGGAAAGATACAAATTCAAGACCTGGATTGACGCTGGTTGAGTTCATGTAGAAATTAGTGACACCTCATCCATATAAAACCATCAATTCTTTCCCAGGATATCGTCATATGTCCAAACAAGGGCGATTTGTTTATCCGTACTTCGATCGTCTGCCTTTAAAATTTGAGATTATTGTATTATTATTTATTATTACTCAATTTTTGTAAAATTATCCGGGGATTATTCTTGACGGTGGACTTATCAACTCTTCCAGAATTTATTGAATATCTTTCTTGATTTATTAACATAGTATTAACCCCACTTCATTTATAAATGTTTGTCACTTCGCTAGGAGATCTCGACTTTTATTCTCCTAGTACGTCCCTTTCGTGTCTCGCTTCCTTCTCGTGCTCGTCATATCACAAGTTACGTGACGCACAAGGGTTAAAAATAGAATGAATGAAATAGATTTAGGAAAAAAGATATTCATGTAGAAACTGGAAACAAGGCAAAAATAGCTTATAAATACATGATTACATACAAGAAAAGAAAACGAAAATAAATTGATAAGATAAAGAAACAACGAAATACTCGAACAAGCTCATAAACCTTATTACGAGACCCATTCCTACATTTCTTCTTTTTATTCACGCTTTTATACCATTACAGGTATATCCACATGGTGAGCTTCGCTTAACGTTCTATTATAATCTCATTTTATCACGTTTCCTAGAATTATGACTTTAAAACAATGTTCTTCTGTCCGTCACGTTTCCGTCCATATGCAAACCTCGAGTCTTCATTGCGCACTATCATGTTGATGAATTTTCATAATCATTCAATGTGTAGCCATATAACACATGCTCAGAATTTTCTACTTCCTCTCACAAATAAAACACAAACTTCTATATTAATTCCAGGACACATAATATTAAATAGATTTTCTATGAAAATTTCCACGACCTGCGACAAATTCTAGCATTATCCGATTTGGGTAAACCACTTCCTATTCTTCATTTTTCAGTGTAGATCCGGTACATATAGATAGTGTTCTTCCTTTTATACTTGTGTTCCATTGTACTTGACAACCATACCCTAGTTCTTTAACACTGTCCCATCTCCTTCTGAAATGTGTCTCTGTGCAGCTGCTGGTGGCGGGATTGGCGATCCTGGTCGCCCCTTCTTCTGCAGCGCCTGCCCCATCATCTGCTGCAGCCTCCGAAGACCCGAACATCGAGTCTTCGTCGAGCGACGTGCCCGGATTCGAGTGGCGCCATCACGACAACCGAGAGCTGGTCGAAGAGCTGCGAGAGGTGCATCGCCGTTGTCCCAACACCACTCGCGTCTACGCGCTCTCGGAAGGTTCCGTCCTCGGACAGCCCCTCTACGTCATCGAGTTCGCCGCGAGACCCGGCGCACACAGACTATGTGAGTGGTTTTCCTTGTTATCAAATGCAAATTTACAATCCGTCCCTCAAGGAATTATCAATAAATGTTATATTATGGTAAAATACATGTTATATTTTCCATTCATAGTAGTATTTCTAAATGAGAAATGTAGCGTGCAATTGATGCTTATTTACATGGGGCGATAGGTGTAGGAGATTGTTCGTAAGTGGGCCGGTTAGCTGAGTTTGCCAACTTGATCTATGTGGAGGTATTAGTAGGAGTAGTTACCAATAGTAATAGTTAGAGATAAGGAGTAGCAGTAGGTGGGTAGGAGGGGGGTTCGCTTTTCATTTGTCACAGCTATATGAACTGGAAAATTGAAGTGAAAAGCCACAATTTTTTTTCGGGTCCCATCGAGAATCAAACACGGAGTGACTCTGAGACGAGCAAGCATGCTAGCCCCTGAGACACCAGAGGGGCAAAACAAATGTTACAAAGTAACTATGGAAAGTTACATTGGTACTTTTTAGGTGTTTCTTTACAGAAAAAAAACAAAGAAAAAAGTTACTGACTAAAATTTACATGCAACGTCAACAGCCAGGTGAAAATTGCGACGAACCGGGACTCGAACCCGGGACTTCCTGCTCTGGCCGCAGGTGTGCTATCTACTGTATCACCCGCCTCGACTCCCAAGTCCGTACGCAACCTCCACCTGACTTGATCTGGTGAACCTCATGTGTGTTCGTAACACCTGTATGGCGAGACAACTAAAGCCAGTACGATCTTATATATCTGCAGACGGTGGAGAGCACAGATTACTATTGGAGATTATGGTAGTACTAATTCAGGATGTTGTCTTCAACTGATTTGTCACTCATGCTTGTGTACTTAGGTAGTGTTGTTGTGGACGAAATTCCTTTTTAAGTGTTGAATTCTTTGTAGGAGTTCTGAATTCTCATTATATTGTATTTCGAATAATGCGGTTATACTGACTAATAATTAAAGCGTCTTCAACAATGTGAGAACAATAATAGGACCCATATAATAATTTCATGATAAATTACATTAAATAACAAAAGGTAATATTTTGATAAAGGCCAACATTTAAAAAATTGTTATGTTTTGGATGTTAGGGTGAAGGTGAAAGATTGTTCTAAAGGTACTTTTACACTTGTATACATGTTTGAGCGACTTGCATGAGATACATGTCAATTTGTATGAGCTAGTGAAATAAGTTACTCTTTGACATGTCGCGCGACAGGTCCTCAAACAAATCCCGATACATTTTGAATGAGCTTCATTCAGGATACAAATGTCGCAAACGCGCATGTGCAGAACCCATGGCCTCGCAATGTTTGTTTACATTCCAGCTATATTGGTTGAAGGTTATATCATTGTTGTCATACATTTTTCTCATCGACTATTGACTCCTGTGTTGAGTAATGCATATCATATTAACAAGTTAAGTTTAGTTTACTTTATTTGTTTAGTAAATTAGTATATCAGTTTGTGTTCTTCCCTCACCATACACCAAGTATTCCCTGATACAAAACGCGAAATGTAAACACTGCCGAATACATGTATGAGGTAGAATTGTCTGAGCACATACAAATCGCAATCTTTCGAAAATTTGTGGTCCCTCGTACATGTATACAAGTGTAAACTTACCTTAACAATTAACCTCTTACACAAGTTGAAACGTTTCTTGGTGAGGTAACACAGCGCAGGAAACTACTCGCATTTTGCTAATCACAAGTTGGTACGCAGTTCTCCCGAGAGGGATTGTCGAGTGATCTAGAAGGTAGGCAGATTTTTTGGCCAAAATTTTGCACCATTCGTGCAATAAATTTTGAAGCGCCGGAAACAAAATCTTATATTAATTGTCCGATTTGCGATGACTCCATGAAACGTATGTTCTTGTTGGCTATGAAACGTATGGTCTCTTGACTAGTGAAAACATGAAGCTAGGACGATTGTGGAGAATTCACCCCAACAGGAATTTTTACAACCCAAATTTAGCAACTTCTTTCGAATCAACCCGATCATTTTAGTAAAGTACATGAAATTCGAAAACTCACTCCATTTACCAGGATGCTTTGTGGCCAGTGTACTGGGCTCAGTATTCTCACAAGCCTCGAAACTGCGTCACGTCACCCAGCGTTTCTGTTTGCGAACGCCCACTCATTTCATTTGTTCGCAGAAACTCACGATGAGTTTCCCTGCCTCATTATGGAAGCTGTTTCTATTTACGCCGGACCTTTGTTATACGATGAACAAAAGCGACCAATAGAAGAAGTTGAAGGATCGGAACTACCCGGAAGGGGGGTAGAATTGGTATTGAAATTGTCTGGATTCATTAGGAGGTGAACTCGGTATATCGAACAGAGAGGAGGAAGAAATGAGTAGATTCGGAGAATGGGAGGGTTAGGGTCCCTTTAATAACCCTCCCATTGACAAGGGCACTGATAAGAAGATAGAGAGATCAATAGTGTACAAGAAAAAATGTAATTAACCAAAACAATTGTCGAACATGATCAATCTTCGCGAGAACGTGTTATTAATAACGTGCCGTAATTCCACGAACAACTTACATGAATATGATTTTGTAAGAATTTATGGGCACGTTACAGATTAATGGGACATCAATTGTAGGAAATATTCAATTGCTTGCCCAATATATATTGTGACGAACGGAATTTTTAATGATAGTTTATTAATTAATTACTGATAATAATTAAAAAGAATGTCTCATAAAAAAATTAGAATAAAAATAATTTTTATTCTAATTTTTTTAATGAACCAAAAGGGGAAGGGACCTGAACACTCGCTCCTCTGGGAACCACCTACAATGAAAACCCAAGAATCTGGTGTTCAAACATCAAACGTATTTTATTGATTAACATCATTATGAATTGATCTACACACTTACACAGATGTTAATGAAAGTAACTCCTATTACACAAAATGAAAGGTCACTACATATTGATACGCTAACTGCGCAACGAAAATGTTCTCTCGTTCTTAGAGTTTACTCACCACGGTCTTCTGTTACTGGTCTCAGCTGTTCTTTGAGCTCTTAACAAGTTTAATGCTCAAAGTAATACTGTTATGTACTCACTTAACACTGGGGCTGATGATGTTTAATTACAATTTACTTGGCCTTATAACAATTTCAAAACACTTTACACCTTTGTACATTGATCATAACGTCTGTTGATGTCTTACTGGATGATGAGCAAATTCATATTACCTCTCGCGTGACTGTTGAGGACACTACTTCAATTCTCCTCGCAAATGTTCAATCCCTTTTTCTCTTCTTCACCGCCTCGTAGCTATTTACTCCACGCGCGCGACTAGTCTCAGAGTTTAATTTTGTTACCCGAATCACTTTGCATTTCATTTAATAAGTCGTTCTTTGCAATATTTAACTTTAATAACGTGGTCACTTGATTAATTGCTACTATCATGCCTTCTGGCTGACCATGCAGTGAACTCACGGTATGACACACTTTGCAAAGACGTTGNCATGCCTTCTGGCTGACTATGCAGTGAACTCACGGTATGACACACTTTGCAAAGACGTTGCCTTCTCTGGGCTCACAATTACACAAAAGCGACTAATTTGCGGTTAACGTTTCTCTGAAATATATTACTTTCCTTTCTCGCTGGAGTTAATTAATCATCTTATCGAACTTCTTTGTCGAGACGAACTAGTTCCTATTATCTGTTAGTTCTTGGCTTCTCATTGCTCATAATACAGACTTTGGATACTCTAATACTGTTATGTACTCATTACTTGTGATTAAATTTGGCGCTTCTTACGATCTGAATTCACTTGAGCTCGTAAAACATTGTTCATCGGCCGCTCAGTTTATTTCACAAGTCACATAATGTTACTTAATTTTTATACGCTGGTTCACTCGAATAATTTATCACTCTAAACGTTTGAATTTCAGATGATTCGCACTTTGTTTGTCTGTACTGTTCCCGAAAACCGCACTTCGTTAATTGAATTTGTTGTATTGTAGCACTTTTGAGAAATACAACATTGTGAAGATATTACTTGGAATATCTTCAACTCGAACTCCAAAATTTAGTTAGTCAGAATGATTGATCCACAATTTGATCAAAAGTTAATTTTTGAACGAGAGACAAAAAGAAAACTTATGATGATCTGCTGCGACACGATCTGATCATCTGATCTGTAAAAAAAACTTCTTCTCTCTGTCCTTTTTGTGGTAAAATCCTGTCATGTGACATTCCCTTTCCTAATAGTTCCTTCACCCAATGTGAGTTTAGAATCCTTCTCCCCACTACAATTTTAATTGGTTATTTTCGAAAAGAACTTTTTTGAAACTTCTTTTTGCCAATAGCCCCTCTTGGTTCCTCCCACCTTGATTTCTGATTGGTAGTTACAATTTTGCTTTCTTCCCAGACTTCGATGGCTACCGATGCTGGTCACTCCGCCATTTTGTTCCCTCTCAAACAATAGCCTTTGTGACGGTTTTCTGCGCAGTTGCCTGTGCGGCATGCTTCTTAGATCCCAAGTTTTACGATTTTATAGCTCTCTTAGCGCGGGGTTTTTTTTTGAACCTGTCACCCGCCATGATTCCTGTTAGAACTTGCATCGACCATCAGCACCCTCCTTGAACTTAAATTATATGACCTCTTTTGAATTTTGTGCCTATGTAGCTTGCCGACAACCTTCCAAAATTTTCACCTGGAAACCTTCCGTTTTATTCCTACCGCCTTCCCCTGAGATATCTACAGCATACCCACTTCGTTCTTTCTTCTGACGCGAGTTATTACATCCCCGGACCTTTTTCTGACCGCTTGTCACCGCTGCGACCTTTTTTTCTTTTTCTCTTCATTCTATGCGGTATTGCTTTGGGAAAATAATATTCCCTTATATCCGCTTCTTCTGCGGGCTGTCTGTTAGAATAAATTTTGCTATTTGAATTTCTAAAAGTTCTTTTTCTAAACGTTGTGGCATGTTCGACCTTGTCTCTTCCTCTGCGTGGGAACTCGGCGCTGCCTCTCTGAGTTTTTGAGAATAATAGTTTTTTATGGTTCTTTTTGTATCTTTCGCCGAAAATACTTTCTCTTGCCTGCGTCTGACTGTCCCTCTGAGTTCACCATCTGCTATCTACTTTTTCTGAATAGTAATTCTTATTAATTTTTGAGAACGTGATTTAATTATTTGATTATTCATCCACGGTCTTAATATATATAATGAAAAAGGCTTTTTTGTTAACTATTCTATTTTAAACTCTCCCATCATCTCCACGGTAGGGCATCCCCATCCTCACTCCT